>OX352712.1:11952500-12435000 GCA_947095575.1 Electrophaes corylata | reverse complement strand
CCTAACCTAACCTAACCTAACCTAACCTAACCTAACCTAACCTAACCTAACCTAACCTAACCTAACCTAACCTAACCTAACCTAACCTAACCTAACCTAACCTAACCTAACCTAACCTAACCTAACCTAACCTAACCTAACCTAACCTAACCTAACCTAACCTAACCTAACCTAACCTAACCTAACCTAACCTAACCTAACCTAACCTAACCTAACCTAACCTAACCTAACCTAACCTAACCTAACCTAACCTAACCTAACCTAACCTAACCTAACCTAACCTAACCTAACCTAACCTAACCTAACCTAACCTAACCTAACCTAACCTAACCTAACCTAACCTAACCTAACCTAACCTAACCTAACCTAACCTAACCTAACCTAACCTAACCTAACCTAACCTAACCTAACCTAACCTAACCTAACCTAACCTAACCTAACCTAACCTAACCTAACCTAACCTAACCTAACCTAACCTAACCTAACCTAACCTAACCTAACCTAACCTAACCTAACCTAACCTAACCTAACCTAACCTAACCTAACCTAACCTAACCTAACCTAACCTAACCTAACCTAACCTAACCTAACCTAACCTAACCTAACCTAACCTAACCTAACCTAACCTAACCTAACCTAACCTAACCTAACCTAACCTAACCTAACCTAACCTAACCTAACCTAACCTAACCTAACCTAACCTAACCTAACCTAACCTAACCTAACCTAACCTAACCTAACCTAACCTAACCTAACCTAACCTAACCTAACCTAACCTAACCTAACCTAACCTAACCTAACCTAACCTAACCTAACCTAACCTAACCTAACCTAACCTAACCTAACCTAACCTAACCTAACCATTCGCGCTCGAACCGCACTCGAGAGCGCCACGAAATTGAGTCGCTCCACGCCGAAAAATTCGTGAAAAAGTGTTTTTTGTGTCAAAAATACCCGAGTGATACATCAAAAGAAGCGTATTTAAAAAACGAATACGACAGTGAAAACCGCGCAAGTGTGTGTGAATTTTTGACAAAGTTATTGTCAAAAAAGTGATTTTTACGAAATTTTCAAATTTCAAACGCATTTTTCTCGCGTTTGGCAGCGACGACCCCCCACTTTTTTTGTGCCTTCTGGAAGGCCTTTTGGAGCTTCATCGTTGGACACCACTTGCCGATTTTTCCCGCGCAGGAGTGCGGAGAAATCGGCAAAAAAACAACTACCACGTGGCCACGAGGTCATTGACCCCGTGCAGCTGGACCCAATCTGACAACACCATCAGGAGGACACCCAAGCAGGCATACCGGAGGCAGTTTCAGAACTTCTTAAAGTTAAGTTTTCGTTAAGTTATTCAATTTCAAAAAATTTGCATTTTTCAAAATTTTTTATCTCTTCCAAAAGATCTGTAAGGTATAAATTTTTTAGTCATTTTCCATAGACCTACAGGCCTGCTATATTCTGTAAAAATTTCATATATTATTTATCAGCTAGTTTCCGAGAAAACATTTTTTGAAAATTAGGGGTTGACACGTGGTACCCTTTAAACCACCCTTAGGTAAATTCTGTTTTTTGTATTAAATAGTAGGCTTAATTTTAAGTAATATTCCCTTTTTTTTGGAAATTTTTAGGCTAAATTGTAAATTTTGTGTTAATTTTAAGTAAAATTTTGGCATTTTTTGAAAATATCAAATCAGGGGGTAATATTTTGGACACGACGAGTAGCGGAATAGACAGGGTTTTAACAGGCCTTTAAAACAAGCCCAAACACAGTCCAAATCGGACAAAGATTGCCAAAGTTAGACTTTTGACGGCCATATTGGCGGCCATTTTGAAATTCTAAATACTTAAGTAACTTAGGACCTAGGCAACGTAGCGAGTTGGGGTTTTCAGGAGTGCCTTTGTTGGGGACTATTTTAGCCGACCACACTGTAAACTGCCCCATTTAGGGCTTTGACTTGAATATAAGATTTGACACCGGCAAACGATAGACCACGACAGAGACATCGTGTGGACCCGAAACCGCGACCTCCTAGCACAAAAATTGAGGCAGGAGCGGACAATCAAAATTTTTGGCGGCCATCTTGGACGCCATCTTGTAAATCTTCAAAGCTTCATATCTCTTTAACCAGTGCTCCAATCCTGACAGAATTTTTTCCATCTGATAGGATTTTATCAGGCCTACCGTCTTGTTTACGCAAACGGACTCTACGTAGAGTAAAACACTTTTTAAAAATTTTTTATTGACCTTTTAAAAAATCTTGACGGCTATTCTTAGAGGCACTGTAGACTGACAAATTCCTTTAAAATAGAGCCCAAAAAGCTGACCATAGAGCCCTACTCTACATAAATAAAAAACCAATACCGACCTTTTCTTTCCTCGTATCTTCATCCACGTAACCCCCAGTGTTGCGAAGCTTGTTGAACTCGAAGGCACCATCTGTAACAAAGAAAACACAATTAGAGTAGGAAGACAAAAAGTGCGAATCCATTCTGCGAAACCCGAAGCGTTGCACCGGAAAGACGTCATCTGGAAAAGCAAGATACATATTAAATTTTATTTTATTTACTAATATACAAACTATTTAAATTTATTTTATACAACTTATACAAACCTTTCTTTATATTTTACAAATCCTACTCAGTGCATATATTGTGCACTAACTTGCCCTCTGCTGTAACTAAACAAAAATGTTTGGAATACGGACACCTGCAAAGAAGACGAAAGTCAGTGACTTAGAGACTGACCTACAAACATCTCCAAAACAAATAGAGCAGACAGAATCAAGCCAAAAAGAACCTGTAACGACTCAAACCTCAAATGTGAGGCAAAGTATAGGAGAGTGGGAATCAGGAAAAACTGAACCGGTACAACCCAAGACTCCAAGTCCGCCAAAAAAGACGGCTTTATTGGCGCCTCCTAAAACCAAGCCAAAAACAGCACCCTCACAAGAAGCGAAACTGGTAACCCGTAGACTATCAGTGGAAGTAGCAGAAAGCCCTCCAAAACTGGAAAAGCAGAAATACGCAAATAGAACAACTGAGGCGAAAGCTTGGCTCGGGAAGGCTAAACAACACCTGAGCAACTCGAGAAACCTCCGGACCGACATCAAAACGGAGGTCACTCAAGCTGTGGAGCGGCTGTACGAGCTTGTAAAAGAAGCTGAAGCGGTAAACGCTCGTGAGAAACAGCCAACTAAAGAACTAGGAAAAAGGGGAGAGTTGGAAAAGGTCAGAGAAAGTGGAAGTCAGGAAAGAGACATCATGAAAACGATTGAAGAAAATAGTAAACTGCTAAGAGAGAATAATGAGAAGATGGAAAACTTGAAAGAGGTTATAGAAAAACAAAAGGAGATCCTGGAGAAAGCCACTTACGCTGGTGTTGCAGCAGCCAGTCTCTCAAGAAGACAGCCCTGTGAGCAGGCAGCGCTCCATTCCGTGGTGGTGACCTCCAAGGATGAGAACGATACAGGAGACCAGGTCCTTAGCAAAATAAGGGAAGCTGTAAACGCTAAGGAAGGATGGGTGACAGTGGACAGAGTTAGGAAAGCAAAGGACAGAAAAGTCATAGTGGGCTGCAGAACCAAAGAAGAGAGACAGAAGATTAAGGAAAGACTCGAACAATCGGAGACTCACCTCAATGTTGAGGAGATAAAGAACAAAGACCCACTTCTGATCCTCAGGGATGTTCTCCAGTTCAATAGTGACGAAGACGTCCTGAGAGCCCTGAGAAATCAGAATGTGGGCCTATTCAAAGGGCTCAACAAAGAGGATGACAGAATAGAGGTCCGGTACAGAAAGAGATCGAGGAACCAGCACACATGCCACATAGTCCTGAGAGTGTCCCCAAAGGTCTGGAATCGGATGCTAGATGAAGGTGACGTCCGTATTGATCTGCAAAGAGTTAAAGTAGCAGATCAATCACCGCTAGTGCAGTGCTCGCTGTGCCTAGGGTACGGCCATGGCAGGAAATTCTGCAAAGAAACTGCAGAGAAATGCAGTCACTGCGGGGGGTCTCACATGAAGGCAGAATGCGCTGACTGGCTTGCCGGAATAGCCCCAACGTGCTGCAATTGCAGACACGCCAGAATGGACAACGTCGAGCATAATGCCTTCTCACAGGAATGCCCAGTAAGAAGGAAGTGGGACGCGCTGGCCCGAGCCACCATAGCGTACTGCTAAGGGCATGCCCGGCAACAAAGTGGCTACCAATGGAGGCACCCAAACCAGCGAAAGACTCTACAAAGTAGTCCAGGCAAACCTCCAAAGAAGAGATCTAGCAACAAATGAGCTGATGATAGAAGCAAACAAAGCCAAGATTTCTTTCGCGCTGCTGCAGGAGCCGTATGTGGGAGGAGTAAAGAGGATGAAGGACTACAGAGGGTCGAGAGTCTACCAGAGCACCGGACAAGATGAAGGCACTGTAAAAGCTGCAGTAGTAGTCTTTGACCACAACATAGATGTCATTCAGTGCCCAGAATTCACCACAAACAACATCGTCGTGGTGAAGATTCGGACTGGTGCCTGGGAGATTACTGTAGTCTCCTTCTACTTCGAGCCAGACCAGCCCATACAGCCATACCTGGAGCAGCTGAAGAGAATAGAGTACAAGTTTGGACCTAGAGCGATCATAATGGGAGGAGACTCAAATGCCAAGAGTGTCTGGTGGGGTAGCCATAAGGTAGACCACAGAGGAGATGACATGGCCGGAGCAATTGAGGACATGGGCTTGCAGGTACTCAACAACGGAGATACTCCCACTTTTGACACCGTACGGGGAGGGAAAGCATACAGCAGTTATGTTGACATCACGACCTGCTCTGTGGACATGCTAGGCCAGGTGGAGGATTGGAAAGTCAGAGATGACATGGTGAGCTCTGACCACAACGCCATCACGTTCGGGGTAAGACTTCAAAAAGGAATAGGGACTAATATACAAAGAACGACAAGGTTGTTCAATACAAAAAAGGCAAATTGGAGCCAGTTTCATGAGAAACTGGCCCAATTAAATACAGAAAACAACATAAACAAAATAGAAATAGAGACAATAGAAAGTAAAACAGAACTAGATAAAACAATAGAAAAATACACAAACCTAATAACACAGACATGCACGGAAATAATACCAAAGAAGAAAACAAATGAAGTACTTACCTCGCCGTGGTGGTCTGAAGAACTTGCAGAGTTGAAAAGAGTAGCCACCACCTTGAAGCGAAGAATCCGATGCGCAGCGCCAGTCCGAAGAGCAAAAGTCGTTGATGAGTACCTGCAAGCAAAAGAAGCGTATGAGAATGAAGTCCAGAAAGCGAAAACTGATAGCTGGAAGGCGTTCTGTGGAAAACAGGATCGAGAAGGAATGTGGGAGGGAATTTACCGAGTAATAGGAAGAACCACTAAGAGATATGAGGACCAGCCGTTAACAAAAAACGGAACACTGCTAAATGCTGAAGAGTCGGCAAAGGTACTGGCGGAGACTTTCTACCCGGAGGATTTAGAAATGGAGGATAATGCAGACCACCGCTGGACAAGAGAAAACGCTAACACAGTAAACGGATGGGTTCATGATGAACAGCATGACCCACCGTTTACAATGGAGGAGCTGAGAGCCGCGGTGGAGAGTTTTAATCCAAGAAAAGCCCCGGGAGCAGATGGTCTCACTGCCGATATTTGCAAACAGGCAATATCTCTGGCCCCTGACGTATTCCTTGCACTAGTCAATAAATGCCTGGCACTCGAGCATTTCCCTACCACTTGGAAAGAGGCCACGGTAGTAGTCCTAAGAAAACCGGGAAAGGATAATTACAGCAGTCCAAAATCGTACAGACCCATAGGGCTGTTGCCAGTATTAGGGAAAATCTTCGAAAAGATGGTTGTAGGGCGAATAAAGTGGCACGCTCTCCCAAAGCTCAGCTCGTGCCAGTACGGATTTGTGCCCCGGAAGAGCACAGAAGACGCCCTCTATGTCCTTTTACAACATATACGCAAGAAGCTTCAAAGTAAGAAGCTCATTACATTAGTATCATTGGACATAGAGGGTGCCTTTGACAGCGCTTGGTGGCCAGCAATACGAAGCAGACTGGCAGAAGAGCAATGCCCGGTAAACATCAGGAGGGTAGTTGACAGTTACTTGACAAACAGACAAGTTAGGGTGAGATACGCAGGTAAAGAGGTTTTTAGGCAAACCAACAAGGGCTGTGTCCAAGGGTCCGTCGGAGGTCCAATCTTTTGGAATATAATTTTGGACCCATTGCTTAAAGCACTGAGCCAGCGAGGGAATTATTGCCAAGCCTTTGCAGACGACGTCGCCCTAGTTTTCGACGGAGAGACGGCGCTGGAGATAGAGCTGCAAGCAAATGCCACTCTTGCACTTGTTCAGGAGTGGGGTGTCAGAAATAAACTAAAATTCGCACCTCATAAAACAAACGCGATGGTGATAACGAGAAAACTAAAGTATGACACACCACGCCTGAACATGGGCGGGGTTGACATTTGTATGTCAGACGAAATAAAGATCCTGGGGCTCACAATAGACCATAAGCTCACGTTCAATAGCCATGCAGCAAACGTTTGCAAAAAGGCATTGAACGTGTACAAGCAGCTATCTAGAGCCGCCAGGGTCAGCTGGGGCCTCAATCCGGAAGTGATACGCAGCATATACACAGCCGCAGTTGAACCAATTATCCTGTACGCGGCCAGTGTCTGGGCACCATCAACCCAAAAGTTGGGCATGCAAAAACATCTCAACGCTGTCCAACGTGGGTTTGCCCAAAAACTGTGTAAGGCTTACCGGACAGTCTCTCTGAATTCCGCGCTAGTGCTGGCTGGCATACTGCCACTCGACCTCAGAATACAGGAGGCAGCCGCCCTGTATGAGGCAAAGAGAGGAGTCCCCTGGCCAGCACTAGGAGACAGAGACGTGGAAAAAATGGCCGCATTTGAAAAATCACCTCACCCTGCTGAACATATGCGCCTGGAATTCTTACGCCTGGAAGACCAAGAGCAGGTGGACATTCATAGCGATCACGCAGTCCGAATGTTCACGGACGGCAGCAAGATTGAGGGCAAGGTCGGAGCAGCATTATCCGTATGGAATATGTTTGCCGAGACCAAAGCTCATAAATTGAAGCTGTCGTCCTACTGCACCGTCTACCAGGCTGAATTACTGGCCATATGCAAAGCTACGAGGGAGATTTTGAAGAGTCCGGAGTTAGACTTTGGAGTTTACAGCGACTCGAGGTCGTCACTTGAAAGCATAACAAACAACGGCTCAGTGCATCCTCTCGCCATGGAAATCCGAAGTAACCTGCAAAAAGCTCATAAAAACCAAAATAAAACTGTTACTTTATATTGGATTAAGGCTCACGCAGGTCTCGCAGGAAACGAACGAGCGGATGAATTGGCGAAAGACGCAGCCCTTGGCATAAAAACCAAACCCCACTACGAGCTTTGCCCAATCTCTTTTATAAAACGGCAGATCCGACTAGATACCCTAACTAAATGGAACAGACGGTACCAAACTGGGGAAACGGCAGGCACTACAAAAATGTTCTTCCCTGATGCCACGAAAGCATTTAGAACAATAAGGCAGGTCAAACCAACGGGCGTGCTTACGCAAGTGCTGACGGGGCACGGTGGGTTTTCAGAATACTTGACACGATTCAAGTGTAAAGAAAACCCATCGTGCATCTGTGAGCCCAGCAAGAACGAGACGGTAGCGCATATTTTATTAGAATGTCCGGTGTATGGTTTAAAGAGACATGAAGTAGAACAAGAACTCCAAACCACCCTTGAATTCGAAAACGTGAGTCAGCTAATTAAGGACAAAACCAGTAGGAATAAGTTCATTGAATACTGTTTATTTGTAGCAAATAATGTAATAGATAGAAATAGAGATAAATAAATTTGCTGAATATATTATATTGTCATAATATTATAATCAGCAATAAACTAAGTAGAAGTAAGATGTATAGAACTAAGCATATTGGTAGATTAAGATAGCCCTAAGAAACTGTTAGCTCATAAGTTTTTAATAAAATTAGCCTAAAAGTAGACATACGTAAATATTGTAAATAAAACGAACAAAACAAGGAGAAAATGTAAATAAAACAAGCAGAAATAAAGAAGTAGGACAAACCCCCCCCCCCCATCCTCGTAAGTAGCACAATGAAATGTTAACAAAAGAATAAAGTAGTAAGGACTCTGACACTGACTCGTCAGAGGGCAACCATCGTAGTGCCATTTCGAGATGGCGAGTAGGAAAAAAAAAAAAAAAAAAAAAACCTAACCTAACCTAACCTAACCTAACCTAACCTAACCTAACCTAACCTAACCTAACCTAACCTAACCTAACCTAACCTAACCTAACCTAACCTAACCTAACCTAACCTAACCTAACCTAACCGACGTCACTGCACGTACCTGCAACAGAAAAAACACAAATATTAGCCAAAAATTGAAAAATTGCCCGACCACCTAATACTGCATTTCTTCAAAATCCACCTAAGCCCTGACAACGCTCCATACATTTGATAAAAACTGAAAAAATTTTATTGACATACAGTCGCGTGCGACCTATCAAATTAAGCGTCTCGGTGTCCGTTTAGCGATCGTATTCTGTTACGACCCATCGTTTATACATAAATTTTGACTTTTCAACGTTTTTAGCATTTTTTGTTTAAAAACTTATAAAATTTTCATTAATTTTCGGCTTTATAAATTCTGTATTCCAAATTCTTAGCTTCTTTTTGTTTCTAAAATTGTAGTCTATCGCATCGGTTGTTTTCCCAGTTGCAGAGTGTCGTTTCGATAGTAAAAAGTCAAATTATTGACCGTTTTGCACTCGAAAGCGACATTTTGTATAAGGAAAAAACGATAAAATATTTTTCTTGACTCCAACTTAAAGTGAATATAGCCGTGTAGTACATCATAAAAAGCGGCTCGCCGCGCTCTAGTTACTGAGCGAGTGCACGTATTCACTTGTCATAGAAAAATTTTCGAGAAACTGCAATTTTCCGGTATTTTTTGTAATTTTAGTGTGTTTTGGGTGGTTTTTTAAACTTTTGTCCAACACCTGGCTTGAATCTGCACTTCTCGTGGCTGGATCACCTTTGCCCGACGTCACTGCACGTACCTGCAACAGAAAAAACACAAATATTAGCCAAAAATTTAAAAATTGCCCGACCACCTAATACTGCATTTCTTCAAAATCCACCTAAGCCCTGACAACGCTCCATACATTTGATAAAAACTGAAAAAATTTTATTGACATACAGTCGCGTGCGACCTATCAAATTAAGCGTCTCGGTGTCCGTTTAGCGATCGTATTCTGTTACGACCCATCGTTTATACATAAATTTTGACTTTTCAACGTTTTTAGCATTTTTTGTTTAAAAACTTATAAAATTTTCATTAATTTTCGGCTTTATAAATTCTGTATTCCAAATTCTTAGCTTCTTTTTGTTTCTAAAATTGTAGTCTATCGCATCGGTTGTTTTCCCAGTTGCAGAGTGTCGTTTCGATAGTAAAAAGTCAAATTATTGACCGTTTTGCACTCGAAAGCGACATTTTGTATAAGGAAAAAACGATAAAATATTTTTCTTGACTCCAACTTAAAGTGAATATAGCCGTGTAGTACATCATAAAAAGCGGCTCGCCGCGCTCTAGTTACTGAGCGAGTGCACGTATTCACTTGTCATAGAAAAATTTTCGAGAAACTGCAATTTTCCGGTATTTTTTGTAATTTTAGTGTGTTTTGGGTGGTTTTTTAAACTTTTGTCCAACACCTGGCTTGAATCTGCACTTCTCGTGGCTGGATCACCTTTGCCCGACGTCACTGCACGTACCTGCAACAGAAAAAACACAAATATTAGCCAAAAATTTAAAAATTGCCCGACCACCTAATACTGCATTTCTTCAAAATCCACCTAAGCCCTGACAACGCTCCATACATTTGATAAAAACTGAAAAAATTTTATTGACATACAGTCGCGTGCGACCTATCAAATTAAGCGTCTCGGTGTCCGTTTAGCGATCGTATTCTGTTACGACCCATCGTTTATACATAAATTTTGACTTTTCAACGTTTTTAGCATTTTTTGTTTAAAAACTTATAAAATTTTCATTAATTTTCGGCTTTATAAATTCTGTATTCCAAATTCTTAGCTTCTTTTTGTTTCTAAAATTGTAGTCTATCGCATCGGTTGTTTTCCCAGTTGCAGAGTGTCGTTTCGATAGTAAAAAGTCAAATTATTGACCGTTTTGCACTCGAAAGCGACATTTTGTATAAGGAAAAAACGATAAAATATTTTTCTTGACTCCAACTTAAAGTGAATATAGCCGTGTAGTACATCATAAAAAGCGGCTCGCCGCGCTCTAGTTACTGAGCGAGTGCACGTATTCACTTGTCATAGAAAAATTTTCGAGAAACTGCAATTTTCCGGTATTTTTTGTAATTTTAGTGTGTTTTGGGTGGTTTTTTAAACTTTTGTCCAACA
Organism: Electrophaes corylata; assembly: GCA_947095575.1. Lineage (NCBI taxonomy): Eukaryota > Metazoa > Arthropoda > Insecta > Lepidoptera > Geometridae > Electrophaes > Electrophaes corylata. The sequence goes on along the minus strand of OX352712.1, from coordinate 12,424,510 downwards.
CCTGGCTTGAATCTGCACTTCTCGTGGCTGGATCACCTTTGCCCGACGTCACTGCACGTACCTGCAACAGAAAAAACACAAATATTAGCCAAAAATTTAAAAATTGCCCGACCACCTAATACTGCATTTCTTCAAAATCCACCTAAGCCCTGACAACGCTCCATACATTTGATAAAAACTGAAAAAATTTTATTGACATACAGTCGCGTGCGACCTATCAAATTAAGCGTCTCGGTGTCCGTTTAGCGATCGTATTCTGTTACGACCCATCGTTTATACATAAATTTTGACTTTTCAACGTTTTTAGCATTTTTTGTTTAAAAACTTATAAAATTTTCATTAATTTTCGGCTTTATAAATTCTGTATTCCAAATTCTTAGCTTCTTTTTGTTTCTAAAATTGTAGTCTATCGCATCGGTTGTTTTCCCAGTTGCAGAGTGTCGTTTCGATAGTAAAAAGTCAAATTATTGACCGTTTTGCACTCGAAAGCGACATTTTGTATAAGGAAAAAACGATAAAATATTTTTCTTGACTCCAACTTAAAGTGAATATAGCCGTGTAGTACATCATAAAAAGCGGCTCGCCGCGCTCTAGTTACTGAGCGAGTGCACGTATTCACTTGTCATAGAAAAATTTTCGAGAAACTGCAATTTTCCGGTATTTTTTGTAATTTTAGTGTGTTTTGGGTGGTTTTTTAAACTTTTGTCCAACACCTGGCTTGAATCTGCACTTCTCGTGGCTGGATCACCTTTGCCCGACGTCACTGCACGTACCTGCAACAGAAAAAACACAAATATTAGCCAAAAATTTAAAAATTGCCCGACCACCTAATACTGCATTTCTTCAAAATCCACCTAAGCCCTGACAACGCTCCATACATTTGATAAAAACTGAAAAAATTTTATTGACATACAGTCGCGTGCGACCTATCAAATTAAGCGTCTCGGTGTCCGTTTAGCGATCGTATTCTGTTACGACCCATCGTTTATACATAAATTTTGACTTTTCAACGTTTTTAGCATTTTTTGTTTAAAAACTTATAAAATTTTCATTAATTTTCGGCTTTATAAATTCTGTATTCCAAATTCTTAGCTTCTTTTTGTTTCTAAAATTGTAGTCTATCGCATCGGTTGTTTTCCCAGTTGCAGAGTGTCGTTTCGATAGTAAAAAGTCAAATTATTGACCGTTTTGCACTCGAAAGCGACATTTTGTATAAGGAAAAAACGATAAAATATTTTTCTTGACTCCAACTTAAAGTGAATATAGCCGTGTAGTACATCATAAAAAGCGGCTCGCCGCGCTCTAGTTACTGAGCGAGTGCACGTATTCACTTGTCATAGAAAAATTTTCGAGAAACTGCAATTTTCCGGTATTTTTTGTAATTTTAGTGTGTTTTGGGTGGTTTTTTAAACTTTTGTCCAACACCTGGCTTGAATCTGCACTTCTCGTGGCTGGATCACCTTTGCCCGACGTCACTGCACGTACCTGCAACAGAAAAAACACAAATATTAGCCAAAAATTTAAAAATTGCCCGACCACCTAATACTGCATTTCTTCAAAATCCACCTAAGCCCTGACAACGCTCCATACATTTGATAAAAACTGAAAAAATTTTATTGACATACAGTCGCGTGCGACCTATCAAATTAAGCGTCTCGGTGTCCGTTTAGCGATCGTATTCTGTTACGACCCATCGTTTATACATAAATTTTGACTTTTCAACGTTTTTAGCATTTTTTGTTTAAAAACTTATAAAATTTTCATTAATTTTCGGCTTTATAAATTCTGTATTCCAAATTCTTAGCTTCTTTTTGTTTCTAAAATTGTAGTCTATCGCATCGGTTGTTTTCCCAGTTGCAGAGTGTCGTTTCGATAGTAAAAAGTCAAATTATTGACCGTTTTGCACTCGAAAGCGACATTTTGTATAAGGAAAAAACGATAAAATATTTTTCTTGACTCCAACTTAAAGTGAATATAGCCGTGTAGTACATCATAAAAAGCGGCTCGCCGCGCTCTAGTTACTGAGCGAGTGCACGTATTCACTTGTCATAGAAAAATTTTCGAGAAACTGCAATTTTCCGGTATTTTTTGTAATTTTAGTGTGTTTTGGGTGGTTTTTTAAACTTTTGTCCAACACCTGGCTTGAATCTGCACTTCTCGTGGCTGGATCACCTTTGCCCGACGTCACTGCACGTACCTGCAACAGAAAAAACACAAATATTAGCCAAAAATTTAAAAATTGCCCGACCACCTAATACTGCATTTCTTCAAAATCCACCTAAGCCCTGACAACGCTCCATACATTTGATAAAAACTGAAAAAATTTTATTGACATACAGTCGCGTGCGACCTATCAAATTAAGCGTCTCGGTGTCCGTTTAGCGATCGTATTCTGTTACGACCCATCGTTTATACATAAATTTTGACTTTTCAACGTTTTTAGCATTTTTTGTTTAAAAACTTATAAAATTTTCATTAATTTTCGGCTTTATAAATTCTGTATTCCAAATTCTTAGCTTCTTTTTGTTTCTAAAATTGTAGTCTATCGCATCGGTTGTTTTCCCAGTTGCAGAGTGTCGTTTCGATAGTAAAAAGTCAAATTATTGACCGTTTTGCACTCGAAAGCGACATTTTGTATAAGGAAAAAACGATAAAATATTTTTCTTGACTCCAACTTAAAGTGAATATAGCCGTGTAGTACATCATAAAAAGCGGCTCGCCGCGCTCTAGTTACTGAGCGAGTGCACGTATTCACTTGTCATAGAAAAATTTTCGAGAAACTGCAATTTTCCGGTATTTTTTGTAATTTTAGTGTGTTTTGGGTGGTTTTTTAAACTTTTGTCCAACACCTGGCTTGAATCTGCACTTCTCGTGGCTGGATCACCTTTGCCCGACGTCACTGCACGTACCTGCAACAGAAAAAACACAAATATTAGCCAAAAATTTAAAAAATCGCCCGCCCACCCACCCAGATTGCAGTTACTAAGGTAAAGATACAGAATTTCAAACAGTAAATCATCCATAACTTCTAAAGTAGGCTATATATTTAGACACGGTTTTCGGCAAAGTACTTGTGCGTTGTCAGGCCTACTGTTAGCCACACTAGACAGGCTCCAACTGGAGTCGTTTCCAGAATTGACTTTTACCCTATGGTTTTTGCCTTAAAGTAGTTTTATCTACTTGAAAATAAGTAGTTACTTTAGCGCCCGAGACGGTAACTTAAGGTTCCTTCCAGGAACAATATACCCTGCTAGTTTTAGTTTTAGAATTAAGTACCATAGCTTTTATATTTACGTACAAATTGACTAAATTTTTACAACTTTTACAAACCTTCACATTTTAGTTATCTGTGTATTTTGACTTAAGACATACAATGTTTGGCATTCGGACACCCGCGAAGAAGACGAAAAGTGGTGACTTGGAAACCGAAACATTAATATCTCCAGTACAGACGGAGCAGGCAGGACCTCCCCAGGAGGAACCAGAGACGAACCAAACATCAAATGTGAGGCGAAGTATTGGAAAGTGGGAGACCGAAACGTCAGAAATACTACCACCTAAAACCCTAACCCCACCAAAGAAGTTGACCTCACTAGTTCCTCCAAAACCCAAACCAAAGACGACTCTTTCACAAGAAGGGAAATTGACAACACGTCGACCCTCGATAGAAATTGTGGGAAGCCCTCCAAAATCAGAGAAGCCTAGGTATAACAATAGAACATCGGAAGCGAAGGCCTGTCTCCTAAAGGCGAAGCAGCACTTGAGCAACTCAAGAAACCTCCGGACAGACATCAAAACGGAGGTAACACAAGCTGTAGAACGCCTTTATGAGCTAGTAAAAGAAGCCGAAACAGGAACTGCCCGCGAGAAGGTGCCAAGCAAAGAGCAAGACAAAAAGAGAGATCTTCCCTCTTTGACATTCTCAATAGAAAAAGAAAGTGAAGAAGATGACCTAAAGAAGAAGATTGAAGAGAATAGCAAGTTGCTTAGGGAAAACAATGAGAGGATGGTAAGCCTGAAAGAGGCTATGGAAAAACAAAAAGACCTTCTGGAGAAAATCACGTACGCCAGTGTAGCAGCTGTTGGTCAGCACAGAAAACCAACCAGCGAGCAAGCCACGCTGCACTCCGTGGTGGTGACCTCTAAAGACGAGGGTGAGTCGGGAGATCAAGTCCTGAACAGAATAAGGGATGCCGTAAATGCCAAAGATGGATGGGTAACGGTAGATAGAGTCAGAAAAGCGAAGGACAGGAAAGTAATAATAGGCTGCAGAACCCAGGAAGAAAGGCAAAAGATCAAGGAAAGACTGGAAAAAGCGGAAACACACCTCAGTGTCGAAGAAATCAAAAATAAAGACCCTCTTCTGATCCTCAAGGATGTCTTGCAATTCCACAGTGACGAAGATGTCCTGAACGCCTTGAGGAATCAGAATGGAAGTATATTTCAAGGACTCGACAAAGAAGACAGTAGAATGGAACTCCGCTATAGGAAGAAGACGAGAAACCAGCACACGTGCCATATGGTTCTGAGAGTGTCCCCCAAGGTATGGAACCGAATGATGGATGCAGAAGATATTCGCATTGACCTTCAAAGAATCAAAGTGATGGACCAGTCACCACTGGTCCAATGCTCGCTGTGTTTGGGGTATGGCCATGGCAGGCGATACTGCAAAGAAACGGTAGAAAAGTGTAGCCACTGTGGCGGGCCTCACATGAAGGCTGAGTGCGCTGACTGGCTCGCTGGAGTGGCTCCTTCATGTTGCAACTGCCGACACGCGAGAATGGATAATGTCGAACATAATGCCTTCTCCCAAGAGTGCCCAGTGCGAAGAAAATGGGACGCGCTGGCTCGAGCCACAATAGCGTATTGCTAAAGGCACCCCAAGCAACAGAAGGGAAAACAACAAAAGCACCCCAACCAATCAAAAACCATACATTATTGTTCAAGCGAACCTTCAGAGAAAGGACCTAGCGACTACCGAACTAATGATTGAAGCCAGTAAAAGCAAGGTGGCTTTTGCGCTGCTGCAGGAACCTTATGTGGGTGGGGCAAAAAGAATGAAGGACTACAGGGGATCAAGAGTCTTCCAGTGCACTAGTCAAGGAGACGGGACCGTAAAAGCAGCAGTTGTAGTGTTTGACCAAGACTTAGACGTAGTACAGTGCCCAGAGTTCACCACAAACAACATCGTCGTGGTGAAAATCCGAACTAGTGCATGGGAGATTACAGTAGTCTCCTTCTACTTTGAGCCCGATCAACCCATACGGCCATACCTGGAGCAGCTTAAGAAAATTGAGGAAAGATTTGGACCTAGGAAAATCATTATGGGAGGAGACTCTAACGCTAAAAGCATTTGGTGGGGTAGCCGAAAAGCTGATCATAGGGGTGAGGAACTCTCGGGAGCAATTGAGGATATGAGCTTGCAGGTGCTCAATAATGGAGATATACCTACGTTTGACACGGTCAGAGGAGGAAAATCGTATAGTAGTTATGTCGACATAACGATCTGCTCTGTGGACATGCTGGACCTGGTGGAAGATTGGAATGTAAGAGAAGATCTAACAAGCTCGGACCACAATGGCATTTCATTCAAAATCAGACTGCAAAAAGCGAAGGGTACACACATTAGCAGAACCACTAGGATCTACAATACAAAAAAGGCTAATTGGTGCCAGTTTCATGAGAAACTGGCCCAATTAAAAGTGGAAAATAATCTGAATACAATAGAAATAGAGAAAATTACAAATACAGTAGAGCTAGAAAGCATAGTAGAAAAATACACAAATATAATAACAGAAACATGCATAAATACCATACCAAAAAAGAAAACAAAGGAAATACTTACCTCGCCGTGGTGGTCCGAAGAGCTTGCCAAACTAAAGGCACTAGCAACCACCATGAAGCGGAGAATCCGATGTGCCGCACCAGTCCGCAGAGCAAACGTCGTAGATGAGTACCTGCAAGCAAAAGAACAATATGAGAGTGAAGTCCAAAAGGCAAAGATAGAAAGTTGGAAAAAGTTTTGTGGGAAGCAGGACCGGGAGGGGCTTTGGGAAGGAATTTATAGGGTCATAGGAAGAACAACTAAAAGACAGGAGGATCAACCGTTAGTGAAAGATGGTAAAGCGCTAAATACAAAAGAATCAGCAAAGTTGCTAGCGGAGACATTTTACCCAGGGGATTTAGAAGGAGAAGATAGCGAAGACCACCGACGGGTAAGGAAATTAGCAGAAAAAGCAAATGAATGGGTTTATGATGAACTACATGACCCACCATTTACAAAGGAAGAGCTAAAATCCGCGGTGGAAAGCTTTAACCCTAAAAAGGCCCCGGGAAAAGATGGATTTACTGCTGATATTTGCAGACATGCAATATCTTTAAACCCCGAGGTGTTCCTAACGCTGGCAAACAGATGCTTGTCACTCGGTCATTTCCCAACCATATGGAAGGAGGCCACAGTAGTGGTTTTGAGAAAACCAGGTAGAGACAACTATGCCAACGCAAAGTCATATAGGCCTATAGGCTTATTGCCAGTGCTGGGTAAGGTCCTAGAAAAGATGGTGATAAGGCGTCTAAAATGGCATATCCTTCCAAGGCTTAGCACCTGCCAATACGGGTTTGTACCTCAGAAGAGCACAGAAGACGCCCTCTATGTCCTTATTAAACATATTCGCAATAAGCTCGAAGAGAAAAGGCTAGTGACATTAGTGTCCTTGGACATAGAGGGAGCCTTTGATAGCGCGTGGTGGCCCGTAATCAGGAATAGATTAGCTGAAGAGCAGTGTCCTGTAAACATCAGAAGGGTAATAGACAGCTACCTACGGGACAGGAAAGTGAGGGTACGATACGCAGGCGAAGAAGTATCTAGAGTTACTACCAAGGGGTGCGTCCAGGGATCCATTGGAGGACCAATTTTGTGGAACCTGATCCTGGATCCACTGTTGAGAGCACTGGAACAACGGAAAGATTACTGCCAAGCCTTTGCAGATGACGTCGTTCTGGTTTTCGACGGCCAAACAGCATTAGAGGTTGAACGTAAGGCAAATGCAGCTCTCGCGCATGTTCAGGAGTGGGGAGTCAAAAATAAGCTCAAATTTGCTCCACACAAAACCAATGCGATGCTCATAACCAGAAAACTAAAATATGACTCGCCACGCCTGAACATGGGCGGGATTGACATTGGCATGTCAAAACAGATCAAGATCCTGGGGCTCACAATAGACCATAAGCTCACGTTCAATAGCCACGCAGCAAACGTATGCAAGAAGGCATTGAACGTGTACAAACAGCTATCAAGGGCCGCCAGGGTCAGTTGGGGTCTAGGCCCAGAAGTTATACGTAACATCTATACTGCTGCGGTTGAACCAATCATTCTGTATGCTGCCAGTGCTTGGGCACCTGCAACCCAGAAACTGGGCATGCAAAAACACCTCAACGCGGTCCAAAGAGGATTTGCCCAAAAACTGTGCAAAGCTTACCGTACGGTATCCCTTAACTCAGCGCTAGTGCTGGCTGGCATTCTGCCACTCGACCTAAGGATACAAGAAGCAGCTGCCCTGTATCAGGCCAAGAGAGGAGTCCCCCAGCCAGCGCTAGGAGATAGGGAGGTGGAAAAAATGGCGTCTATTGCTAAATCCCCTCACCCAGCCGAACATGTGAGCCTGGAATTCGTATGCCTGGAAGACCAGGGGCAGGTGGACATTCACAGCGGTCACGCAGTCCGAATGTTCACGGATGGCAGCAAAATTGAGGGCAAGGTCGGAGCAGCAATATCCGTATGGAATATGTCAGCCGAGACCAAAGCCCATAAATTAAAGCTGTCATCCTACTGCACCGTCTACCAGGCGGAATTACTGGCCATATGCAAGGCAACGAGGGAGGTTCTGAAAAGCAAAGAAACCACCTATGGCGTCTATAGTGACTCAAGGTCAGCACTAGAAGCAGTCACCAACCACACATCTGTACATCCGCTCGCTCTCGAAATACGAAGCAACTTGCGAACAGCCAGCAACCAAAATAAAACTGTCGCTTTATACTGGGTCAAGGCACACGCAGGTCTAGTAGGGAACGAACGAGCGGATAAGCTGGCAAAGGACGCAGCCCTTGGTATTAAAACAAAAGCCGAATACGATCTATGTCCCGTCTCTTATGTGAAACACCAAATCAGGTTGAAAACACTCAGCGAGTGGAACAGAAGATATATGAGTAGTGAAACAGCAGCAATCACAAAAATGTTCTTTCCAGATGCCGCGAGAGCATATCGAACGGTTAGACAGATAGAGCCTACAGGAGTACTAACGCAAGTACTCACAGGGCACGGTGGGTTCTCAGAATACTTGAACAGGTTCAAGTGTAAAGAGGACCCATCGTGCATCTGTGAGCCAGGCAAATATGAAACCGTCGCGCACATCTTATTTGAATGTCCTGTTTTTGGAAAGGAGAGACACGAAGTCGAACAGGAACTAGGTACAACCCTAGAAGCAAAAACTGTAAATAAACTGATAACTGACAAGATAAATAGATTTAAGTTCATAGCATATTGTACACAAGTAGCCACTAAAGTTATCGATAGAAATAAATAGATTAGTAAGTATGTTGATTATATATATTGTAATATATGTAAAGCCAGCATAGAAATAAAATTGTTACGAACAATGTGTAGAACTAAGAACTATTAAATAAGAAAAGAAAGCACAAGTTGTAAATCTAAAATTTTTTTATGTAAATAGATCTAAGCAGAAAATTGTATAGGCATAAGATATAAGTTTGTATTATTGTAAGCATCACCTGGTTGAAATAAGATGACGCCATCCCTCATCCTACCCTAATTAAGAGAGTAAATGAAAGGCTAGTTAGATTTAAATATCTTGAATCATACCTATCCCATCAGGATAGCGATAAATTTAGTAGTAATCATAGTAAGAGCAACGAAAGGCTCTGACACTGACTCGTCAGAGGAAAACTCTGTATTTGAAAAAAAAAAAAAAAAAAAAAAAAAAAAAAAACCTAACCTAACCTAACCTAACCTAACCTAACCTAACCTAACCTAACCTAACCTAACCTAACCTAACCACCAGGAACCTATCCAGGAACCTATCCACCAGGAAGCTGCCTTCAGAACAAACTGCGCTACACTCGGTAGTAGTCACCGCCAAGGATGAGACAGAGACAGGGGAAGAAGTCCTCAACAGGATCCGCAAAGCAGTAAATGCGAAAGAAGGAGATATAGCTGTGGAAAAGATCAGAAAGGCCAAAGATAGAAAAGTCATAGTGGGGTGTAGAACGAAAGAAGAAAGGGAAAAAATCAAAGAAAGACTCAGACAAGAGGAAGAACACCTAAATGTAGAAGAGGTAAAGAATAAAGACCCGTTGGTGATCCTAAGGGACGTGCTGTCACATAACAGCGATGAAGACGTCTTAAAGGCCCTAAAAAACCAAAACCAAAGAGTGTTCGAAAAAATTGCTAAAGAAGATCAAAAGGTAGAGATAGCTTTTAAAAAGCGTTCCCGAAATCCACATACGCACCACATCGTTATGAGGGTGTCCTCCAAAGTGTGGCAGCATTTAGTCCAGGCAGAAACCGTCAAGATAGACCTGCAACGTGTGAGAGTAGCGGACCAATCACCATTAGTGCAGTGTTCGCTTTGCCTCGGGTACGGGCATGGTAGACGGTTCTGCAAGGAGACAATCGAAAGATGTAGCCACTGTGGTGGACCCCACATGAGGACACAATGCGCTGACTGGCTTGCAGATGCTCCACCAGCATGCTGCAACTGTAAGCATGCTAAGCTAGACAGGGTAGATCACAACGCATTTAGCAACGAGTGTGTGATAAGAAGAAAGTGGGAGGCGATAGCCCGGGCCACAGTGGCCTACTATTGCTAAAGTTGTTCCAGGCACAGAAACCTCCTCAACTGGCTCGAAAGCCTTCCTCGTAGCCCAAGCAAATCTACAAAGGAAGCAACTTGCCACGCAAGAGTTGATGCTTGAGGCAAGTGAAAAGAGGATGGCTTTCGCGCTTCTTCAGGAGCCATATGTAGGGGGAATTGGTAGAATGAGAGACTACAGAGGGGTAAGAATCTTCCAATGCACTAACCAAGAAGAAGGAACTACCAAAGCTGCGATAGCAGTCTTCAATGACGAACTAGATGTTATACAGTGTCCAGACCTGACCACAAACAACATCGTGGTGGTAAACATTAGAACTAGTGCTTGGGAGATTGTAGTCGTCTCATTCTACTTTGAACCTGACACAGAACTGGAACCATACCTGGAACAGCTTAAAGAGATAGGGAAAAAAGTGAAGTCTAGAAAGCTAATTATAGGCGGAGATGCAAACGCGAAAAGCACTTGGTGGGGCAGCAAATTAGTTGATCGCAGGGGGGAAGATATGGCTGGCATCATAGGAGAAATGAATTTGCAGGTACTTAACGATGGAGATACACCTACATTCGACACAATTAGAGGCAATAAAGCATACACCAGCTTTGTGGATGTTACGGCTTGCTCAACGGACCTGTTAAGATTGGTGGAAGACTGGAGAGTCATTGTTGGCATGACGAGTTCGGACCACAACGGCATCACATTCAAAATTAGACTAACAAATGCTAAAGGAATAAATATAAGCAGAACAACAAGAGTTTTTAATAGCAGAAAAGCAAATTGGAACCAATTTCATAAGAAATTGGCCCAATTATTGCAAGAAAACAACCTAAATAAAGATTACATTGAAACAATTAGAGACAAATTAGAGCTAGAAGAAAAAATAGAGTCATACATAGATTTAATAATAGAAGCAAGCAATCATAGTATTCCAAAAAACAAAAGTAATAATAAATTTACCTTGCCGTGGTGGTCCGAGGAACTGGAGATCTTGAAAAAGCAGGTCACCACCATGAAACGGAGAATCCGATGCGCAGCGCCAATCCGCAGGGAGAAGGTCGTCCAAGAGTACCTGCAAATAAAAGAAAACTATGAATTAAAAGCAAAACAGGCACAGATAGTGAGTTGGAAGGAGTTTTGTGGAAAACAAGAAAAGGAAGGACTTTGGGAAGGGATATACAGGGTAATAGGTCGAACAACAAAGAGGCAGGAAGACTTGCCACTAATCAAGGAAGGAACAGTTCTGAATCAGACGGAATCTGCAGTTCTGTTGGCAGAAACGTTTTACCCGGAGGACGCAAAAGAGGAGGACAACATCGATCACCAGCAAATGAGAGAAAAAGCTGACCAGGTAAACGGAATGGAGCATGGTGAGAAACATGATCCACCGTTTACCTTCGAAGAGCTCAAATATGCGGTGAATAGTTTTAATCCGAAGAAGGCCCCGGGTTCCGATGGTTTAACAGCTGATATTTGCAAGCACGCAATTACCGAAGACCCCAACCTGTACCTGGCACTGGCAAACAAATGCCTTGAACTTAGCCACTTCCCGAATATCTGGAAGGAGGCAACAGTGGTAATCCTGAGAAAACCCGGAAAAGACACCTACACCAACCCCAAATCCTACAGACCAATCGGTCTTTTGCCTGTGATGGGGAAGGTCCTAGAGAAGTTAGTTGTAGGTAGAATAAAATGGCACCTGGTTCCAAGGCTGAGTCCTAACCAGTACGGATTCATGCCCCAAAGGAGCACAGAGGACTCCCTCTATGTCCTGATACAACGCATACGCAAGAAGCTAGATCAGAAGAAACTCATCACGATGGTCTCACTGGACATAGAGGGAGCATTCGATAGTGCGTGGTGGCCTGCAATAAGAGTCCGACTGGCGGAGGAAATGTGTCCAGTAAATGTAAGGCGTGTCATGGACAGTTACCTCAAAGACAGACGAGTTAGGGTCAGGTATGCGGGAGTAGAGGTCACTAGGAAAACCTCCAAAGGCTGTGTCCAGGGGTCGATCGGGGGGCCGATTCTGTGGAATCTGCTCCTGGATCCGCTGCTTGGGGGACTGCAGGATCGTGGCCACTACAGTCAAGCATTTGCCGATGACGTGGTGCTTGTCTTCGATGGGGACACAGCACTGGATGTGCAGACACAAGCAAATGCTGCTCTCTCTTATGTTCGGGAGTGGGGTATTCGAAATAAGCTGAGATTTGCTCCACACAAGACAAACGCGATGACAATAACTCGGAAGCTAAAGTACGATACCCCGCTCCTGAATATGGGTGGGATCAGCATAAACATGTCTAAGGAAATTAAGATCCTTGGTCTCACCATCGATGACAAGCTAACATTCAACAGCCACGCGGCAAGGGTTTGCGTAAAGGCATTAGACCTCTACAAACGCCTATCACGAGCTGCCAGGATCAGCTGGGGCCTCCACTCTGAAATTATACGCTCCATCTACGTAGCGGTGGTCGAGCCAGTCATCTTATATGCGGCCAGCGTCTGGGCACCTGCAGCCAGAAAGTTGTGCATTCAGAAACAGCTAAATGTTGTACAGAGGGGTTTTGCCCAGAAGCTGTGCAGAGCCTACCGGACGGTTTCACTGAACTCGGCACTGGTGCTGGCTGGAATACTTCCCCTTGACCTAAGGTTACAAGAGGCAGCTGCCCTGTATCAGGCAAGGAGGGGAGTCTTCCAGCCAACACAAGAGGACAGGGAGGTGGAACGGATGGTACCGTTCACGAGCACACCGCATCCAGCTGAATACGTGGAGCTGCAGTTCAAATGCCTGACAAACCAAGAACTAGTAAACACCTTTAGTGACCAAGCAGTAAGGATATATACAGATGGCAGCAAAATTAACGGCAAGGTAGGAGCAGCGCTGTCCTGGTGGAATGGGGACACCGAAACCAAGTCTCAAAAGTTTAAGCTGTCGCCTTACTGCACGGTGTATCAGGCAGAACTGCTAGCCATACTCAGGGCAACAAAGGAAGTCCTCAAAAGATCTGAAGCTTCCTATGGCATATACAGTGACTCTAGATCATCGCTCGAAGCCATAACAAACCTAGGATCTACTCACCCTTTAGCTGTAGAGATACGGCAGAATCTAAAGGAATGTAAAACTCAGGGTAAGAACATCTCCCTATTTTGGATAAAGGCACACGCAGGTCTGATAGGCAACGAAAGAGCGGACGTACTGGCAAAAGACGCGGCCCTAAACACAAAGAGAAAACCCGACTTCGATTTGTGTCCGGTTTCATTCGTTAAGCGACAACTCCGTCTGGAGTCGCTTAGCGAATGGAATCGGAGATACACGACTAGCGAGAAAGCGGGTGTCACGAAAATGTTCTTCCCGGACGCCGTTAAAGCCTATAGAACCGTTAGGCAGATAGATACAACTGGCGTACTGACACAGGTATTAACAGGACACGGTGGGTTTTCCGAATATTTGAATCGATTCAAATGTAAGGAGGACCCATCGTGTATCTGTGAACCAAATAAAGCAGAAACCGTAACGCACATATTACTTGAATGCCCAGCCTTTGGAAAAGAGAGATATGAGATAGAACAGGTACTCAGCACAACTCTAACATCTGAAAATGTAAATGAGCTAATTAGTAATAAGTATAGCAGATATAAGTTCATTTCATATTGTGTAAATGTAGCAAATAAGGTAATCAGTAGAAATAAGTAAAGATAAATAAGTCTTGTTGAATATATATATTGATATATATATATAAACCAGCATATTATGTAAAATAAGGTAAATAATAACATGTTGTAAATAGAACTAAGAAATAGAATAAATTAGAATAAGATATATTGTAAAAAGGTATTGTAGCTGACAAATAAATGAAGACCCCCCATTTTCCTATTGTAATAAGTTAGAATAAGAGTGTGTAAAACGAAATGTCGTATCTGACAAATAAAAGTCGACTCTCCCATTATTTCACCCTGAAACCGTAGATATAGAAAAAGATAGGAAACCAGAGTATGTATAAAATAGGCTCTGACACTTACTAGTCAGAGGGACGCCGTAGTGCCATTTCGAGATGGCGAAAAAAAAAAAAAAAAAAAAAAAAAAAAAAAAAAAAAAAAAAAAAAAAAACCTAACCTAACCTAACCTAACCTAACCTAACCTAACCTAACCTAACCTAACCTAACCTAACCTAACCTAACCTAACCTAACCTAACCTAACCTAACCTAACCTAACCTAACCTAACCTAACCTAACCTAACCTAACCTAACCTAACCTAACCTAACCTAACCTAACCTAACCTAACCTAACCTAACCTAACCTAACCTAACCTAACCTAACCTAACCTAACCTAACCTAACCTAACCTAACCTAACCTAACCTAACCTAACCTAACCTAACCTAACCTAACCTAACCTAACCTAACCTAACCTAACCTAACCTAACCTAACCTAACCTAACCTAACCTAACCTAACCTAACCTAACCTAACCTAACCTAACCTAACCTAACCTAACCTAACCTAACCTAACCTAACCTAACCTAACCTAACCTAACCTAACCTAACCTAACCTAACCTAACCTAACCTAACCTAACCTAACCTAACCTAACCTAACCTAACCTAACCTAACCTAACCTAACCTAACCTAACCTAACCTAACCTAACCTAACCTAACCTAACCTAACCTAACCTAACCTAACCTAACCTAACCTAACCTAACCTAACCTAACCTAACCTAACCTAACCTAACCTAACCTAACCTAACCTAACCTAACCTAACCTAACCTAACCTAACCTAACCTAACCTAACCTAACCTAACCTAACCTAACCTAACCTAACCTAACCTAACCTAACCTAACCTAACCTAACCTAACCTAACCTAACCTAACCTAACCTAACCTAACCTAACCTAACCTAACCTAACCTAACCTAACCTAACCTTTTTTTTTTTTTTTTTTTTTTTTTTGATAACGGGGGGAAATCTGCAACCAGACACCTTACCGCACGAGGGATGCGATAAGGTAGTGTGAGGATGACGGACTCGTCGACTCACTAAAACCACCCCGGTGACCGGCCTCGATGCATGTCAAGGGGCTCCGAGAACTCTTAAAAGAACACTTCGGTGCCCCTCTCGCATATCGCCTATAAGCACATCCCGAGAATGACCACCACAGTCATCCCCGTGCTTACGATGACACTTGCCACAAGTGCCACCGCCTTCCCGAGATCCGCATATGGACGGCCAGAGCCCTCGCTCGCACCGCCCGCGGATCTGAAAAGGCCCCTGTTTGGCAGGGGCTACCACTCGTCCCCTCGCGGGGCAGGCGGCGCAGGATCACTGAGACAGCGACCCTTTACCGCCTCCATCCCGAGCGGAATCGGACTCTCCGATCTCCGCTCAGCGGCCTCTAGACGTGTTGCATGGTGGCAGAGTCTGCCAATCGTGGTGGGTGCACGATCGGCTCCTCACCTGTCCATCAACACGCCAGATGGATAGCTGCGGAAGCGGCATAGCCACTCCATCGCTTTCCCATAACACACAAGGGCTCCCCGCCCTCGGTGATACGCCGCGGGTAATTTTTTAGAGAGGTTTTCTTCCTCGCAGCCCGGGCGGCTAAGCCAAGGCCCTCAGTCCCACATGAGTCACGAATGACCATGCGGGGTTCCGAGCTCTGGACGCTGGCAAAGGAGAACCCTTCTCCAGAGCCTACTCGGTGGCCTGGTTAGTGCACGCCGAGCACGTCCCGCTTCATCCACTGCGCCCTCCGCTAATCAGAGGGACGCGCGGAGAAGCTCCCTCCCGACAGGCCATTGGTTGTCCGAGAGTAATCCCCCAATTGATGATGGCTATCCTATAAAAGGGCATCAATCGAGGAATTAGTCTCGCACGTAACAGGGTACACCGTCCCGTTAACCTAAAGATCTCTCCGGACATGCCACCAAGGTCGCCCGAAGGCACTAGGGCTGAGCCCGCCCGAGATATCCGAAGAGGTCAATAGCTTAACAGGCGCTCGAGAAGGTTGCCTGCCATGGTACCCCAACCTAACCTAACCTAACCTAACCTAACCTAACCTAACCTAACCTAACCTAACCTAACCTAACCTAACCTAACCTAACCTAACCATTCCGCTCCGCAACGATGTTGACGTAATACAATGCCCAAAACTCACCACAACCAACATCGTAGTGGTGAAGATCAGGACCAGCGCCTGGGAGATCACCGTGGTCTCCTTCTACTTTGAGCCGGACCAACCCATAGAACCGTACCTGGAGCAGCTCAAGAAGATAGAAGAAGAAACTGGACCCAAGCGAATCATCATGGGAGGCGATTCCAATGCCAAAAACACCTGGTGGGGTAGCCCAATCGTTGACCATAGAGGTGAAGACATGTCGGGAGCTCTCGAAGAAATGAGCTTGCAGGTACTCAACGACGGAGACACCCCCACTTTTGACACTATCAGAGGTGGGAAGACTTACACCAGCTACATAGACATAACGGCTTGCTCACAGGACATGCTGGACTTTGTAGAAGACTGGAAGGTAGAAGATAACATCACAAGCTCTGACCACAACGGCATAACATTTAAAATAAGATTAAAAAAGGCATCAGGAACCTATATCAAAAGAACCACTAGACTTTACAACACAAAAAAGGCAAACTGGGATCAGTTTAATGAGAAACTGGCCCAATTTATAACAGACAATAACCTTAACAAAATAGAAATAGACAAAATTGATAGTAAAGCAAAATTAGAGGAAAAATTAGAAACTTACACAAACATAATAACACAAGTATGTACACTAGCAATACCTAATAAGAAAATAAATGAAAAACTTACCTCGCCGTGGTGGTCCGAAGAGCTGGCGAAACTGAAGAGAGATGTCGTCACCAGGAAGCGCAGAGTCCGGTGTGCAGCGCCAGTCCGAAGAGCAAAAGTCGTCGAGGAGTACCTGCAAGCAAAAGAGAAATATGAAACTGAAGCAAAGAGAGCACAGATAGCTAGCTGGAAGGAGTTCTGTGGGAAGCAGGACAAGGAGGGAGTTTGGGAGGGGATTTATAGGGTTATAGGTAGAACGTGTAAGAGGCAGGAGGACCTACCGCTAGTAAAAGCTGGGATAGTGATGAGTCCGAAGGACTCTGTAAAATTTTTGGCAGATACTTTTTACCCGGAGGATCTAGAAGAGGAAGACAGTGAAGACCATCGACGAACAAGGCAATTAGCGGCCAGGGTAAACGACTGGAGCCATGATGGAGAACATGATCCAGCGTTTACAACAGAGGAGCTCAGGTTCGCTGTCTTCAGTTTCAACCCGAAGAAGGCCCCGGGAGCAGACGGTTTCACAGCCGACATCTGTAAACACGCCATCTTACATGACCCAGAGCTGTTCCTCGCGATGATCAATAAGTGCCTAGAACTCCAACACTTTCCCACCCCCTGGAAGGAAGCAACAGTGGTAGTTTTGCGAAAACCGGGAAAAGAGGACTATACAACTCCTAAGTCCTATAGACCTATAGGTCTACTACCGGTCATGGGGAAAATCTATGAGAAGATGATTATTGGACGAATCAAATGGTACATTATCCCCCGAATTAGTACTCGCCAGTACGGGTTCATGCCCAAGAGAAGTACCGAAGACTCCCTCTATGACCTGATACATTACATTCGATCAAAGCTGGACCAGAAGAAACTCACAACGGTGGTATCTCTGGACATAGAGGGAGCCTTCGACAGTGCATGGTGGCCCGTCATCCGAACCAGACTGGCTGAGGAAAAGTGTCCGGTGAATCTCCGGAGAGTAATTGACAGCTACCTCGAGGACAGAAAAGTGAGAGTTCGATACGCCGGAGAAGAACACATAAAGGACACCAACAAAGGGTGCGTCCAAGGATCAATCGGAGGCCCGATCTTATGGAATCTCCTGCTGGACCCGCTACTGAAGGGCCTAGAACAGCGTGGCAATTACTGTCAGGCCTTTGCGGATGACGTCGTGCTGGTGTTTGATGGGGACACCGCGCTAGAAGTGCAGAGCCGTGCTAATGCTGCCCTCGCGTACGTTCAGGAGTGGGGAGTCATGAACAAGCTGAAATTCGCGCCCCATAAAACAAATGCAATGGTTATTACGCGGAAACTGAAACATGACACACCACTCCTGAGAATGGGCGGGGTCAGCATTGCCATGTCACAGCAAATAAAGATCTTGGGGCTCATAGTAGATGAAAAACTGACTTTTAACAACCACGTCAATAATACCTGCAAAAAAGCCATCAGCATCTATAAACAGTTATCCAGAGCGGCAAAAATCAGCTGGGGTCTCCATCCTGAGGTCATTAGGATCATTTATACCGCTACAGTAGAACCCGTCATCCTATACGCGGCCGGTGCGTGGGGTTCAGCTTCAAAAAAGTTAGGAGTCCAAAAACAGCTCAATGTAGTCCAAAGGGGGTTCGCTCAAAAGCTCAGCAAGGCATACCGTACCGCCTCCCTAAATTCATCACTAGTCCTGTCTGGGATGCTCCCACTTGACCTCAGAGTACAGGAGGCAGCAGCCCTGTATGAGGCCAAGAGGGGGGCACTCCAGGCGGTACTAGCAGATAGAGAGGTCGAGCGATCGGTGCCGTTCAGTGAGACGTGGCACCCCACGGAGCATGAAGGTCTGGAGTTCAAAAGTCTGATAGACCAACAACAAGTGGACAACTACAGCCACCAAGCAGTCAAAATTTACACGGATGGCAGTAAGATTGAGGGCAAAGTCGGGGCGGCACTTTCTTTTTGGAAAGGCGACGCCGAGACCAAAACCCTCAAACTTAAACTGCCATCATACTGCACGGTCTATCAGGCTGAACTTCTGGCCATATGCAGGGCTGCAATGGAAATAACTAAGAGCTCAGAGTCAAGCTATGGAATTTATAGTGACTCCAGGTCCGCATTGGAGACTATAACAAACCATAGCTCCCTCCATCCCCTTGCAGTGGAAGTCCGAAAACACCTAAAGACTTCCAAGCGCCAAAACAAACAAGTCTCTATGTTTTGGATAAAGGCACATGTGGGATTGGAGGGTAACGAAAGAGCAGATGAGCTGGCGAAACAAGCTGCCCTCAACAGCAAAAAGAAACCTGACTACGATCAGTGTCCGGTTTCATTCATCAAACGACAGATCCGATTGGGCTCGCTTGATGAATGGAACCGGAGGTACAAGTCAGGAGAAACGGCCGCGACAACAAAAATATTCTTCCCGGACGCAGTAAGTGCATATAGAATAGTCAGGAAAGTTGAACCAACAAGTGCGATGACCCAGGTAATGACAGGACACGGTGGGTTCTCCGACTACTTGAGCCGCTTCAAGTGTAAGGAGGACCCATCGTGTATATGTGAGCCAGGAGTTAATGAAACCGCGATGCACGTCTTACTAGAATGCCCTGTTCATGCCCACAAAAGATACGAAGCCGAACAGCTATTAAATTGTGATCTTTCGGTAGAAAACATAAGTAAAATTATGATAGACAGCACAAAGAGACGAACGTTTATAAAATATTGTACAGAAATTGTAAATTTAGTAATAAAAAGAAACAAATAGATAGATAGATAAAATATGATGAATATATATTGTTGAATATATAGGACATACATATATGTAACCTAGAAATAAAAATAAAAATAGAGATATGTATAATAAAGTTTGTATTTATATTTAAGAAGTATGTAAAACTAAAACCGATAGATTATATAAACTAAGAAAAACCTCAAATGTTAGTCGTGTAGCAATAAGTTTAATGTAATAAAGTAAGATAGTACATAAGTAAAACCCGCAGAAAAAGAGGGTCTTTTATCCTACGGGATAACCTTAAATAAAGAAATACCCTGTCCTCAACTCCCAGATAGCCTACTAAAGTCCCATGATCATGTCAGGGGTATGTTAGTCGACACCTTAGTGCCATTTCGAGATGGTGGTACGGGTAGGGAAAAAAAAAAAAAAAAAAAAAAAAAACCATTCCGCTCCGAACCGCGGTCGAGAGCGCCACGAATTGAAGCCGTTCCGCACGAGAAAAATCCAGAAAAATAGAAAATTCGCGCAAATATACCCGTGTGATATATCAAAAGTTGCGGGCGCACGAGGCGCATACAATGGTGAAAAGCGCACAGTGATACATCAAGTGGTTGGAAAGTTATTAGCGAAAAGGTGAAAATTGTGAAATTTTGAAAATTCAAAGTGGTTTTTCTCGTGATTGGTAGCGACGACCCATACATTTTTAACTGCCTTCTGAAGGGCCTTTGGGAGCTCTACAGTTTGACACCTTTTGCGGAATTTTTCCGCGAAAGGTCACCGAGTAATCAACAGAAAAACAAAAACCACGTGGCCACGAGGTCATCGATCCAGGGTCGCGTGGATTCATCTGACACCTTCTGCTGTTGCGGAACACAACGAGGACCCGGGAGGCACTTGAAGATCTTCGAAAAGATAAGTGGCTGCTTTGTAACAAGGACTTAAAGTTTTGTGCTGTTGAACTTTTACTTCTAAGAATTATAGTTTTAAATTTAGAGCGAGAACATATATATTTTATTAGCCTTATTTGTTGCCCTTAACGAGTAGTTTATTATATAAAAAATTCATATTGTGTTAATGCTAAAATATTTCGAGTAATAAATTTTTATGTCCGAAGGTCAACCGCAAAATTCTTAAAAATCGTTGTTTCTCGAAAACTATAAGAGATAGCCAAATTTTAACATCACCTTGTGTATCTAACGATAGTTAGATACCTAGGTATACGATAGTATACGATAGTTAGGTATCTAACGATAGTTAGATACCCAAACAATTTTGTATTTTTCAATTTTATGTTACCCCCCCTTTTTCAAAAATTTTAATTTATTAATTTAAAATTGTTTTTAAAGGTTTTGTATGGGAAAGTTACTTTATTTGTAAATTTTTAATTTGAATCATATTTATATCATTTTAAAACGCTAAAATTTTAAAATCATCCCCCACCCCCTCACCCCCCTCAATTAGCCGATTTCATAAATCCCCTAAAATCTTTATTTTTTCAAATTTTGTAAATCTTATTATATAGTCCCTTATTATAAATATTTATCAAAAATTTTTACTCCCCTAACTCTAACCCCTCCCCTCCCACAGATTTTTAAACCTTTAAACGCAAATATCTCAAAAACGGTTAGAGTTAGAGCATTTCTGACTAGACTTTTATTTTATATATATATCTAAAATAAAAGATTTAAAATAATAAAAATAATAAAAGATCTAAAATAGAAGAACTTTTATTTTAGATATATATCTAAAATAAAAGATTGCTTGGCTTATCCAAATTAATAAAAAACTTTAAAAATTCCCCCCCCTACCCCTCCAAAATTTTTAAAAATTTGTAACTTCAAAGCCAAAGCTCCAAATCGGACGCGGATTTTTGTGTTAGTTATAAGATTTTTAGATATAAGTTTTTTGATCAAAACATCTACTCTACATAGAGTAATCATATTGAGTACATTGTTCATTTCGTGTTTCTTTAGCAAAAGCGGCATAGTAAACAAAATTTTTGCACGTGACAGTACGCTAGTGAGTTTATCTGGCGACACAATTAGACAGACTCTACATAGAGTCCAAAAATATTCCCAACTAGTCCTTGCATAAAAATTTTTTACGGAAGCTAAATTTCTCTAGCTGAACTAGCCCTCACGCGAAGCTCTGGACTTGCTCTATATAGAGCAACATCATAAAATACTAGAATTAAGGATTTTAAAATTTTTATTTACACCAACTATATTAAGACAACACAAAATATTTACAACTTATACAAACCTACAAATAAATAATTAAAAGACATTGACAAGTCCCTCTGACGAAAATGTTCGGAATTCGAACACCGGTAAAAAAAGCCACAAAGACCAACGAAGAAGACCCCCAAGACGTAAGGCTGAAAACAACAGAAGAAACATCTGAAGTAAAGATGCCGAAGCAGAAAGAAGAAGACGAAAACCCAAAACCCTGTGTTGGCGCAAACAAACCAAACGGAAAAGAAGAAGCCAGGCAGACCACAAGTACTCACACCAGCCCAGCTTCTAGTGTAAGAAGGAGTATTGGAGAGTGGGAGTCAGGAAAACCCGACCCACAGTCCAAGACTTCCACTTCACCAAAGAGGACAAAGCTGGTAGAGCTCTTGAAATCAAAACCGAAGCCATCGACCTCTCAAGAAGAGATAAAACAAACGACCCGTAGAACACCAACGGAGGTGGAAAAAAGCCCACAAAGCCTAGAAAAGCGAAACCTTAAGCTAAAGGACCGACTGGCAGAAGCCAGGCAATGTGTCACAAAAGCAAAGACGAACTTAGGGCTCTCTAGGAACATTAAGACTGAAATAAAGGCGGAGGTCACAAGTGCAATCGATAGGCTCTACCAGCTGGTGAAGGAAGGGGAAAGTGCAAAGGGCAAGACACAATTGGAAAATAATACAGAGACAGTAAAAGAGAAAGAACCAGAAAAGAAAAAAGAAGACAGCAAAACCATTGGAAAAGAAGAAAGAGAGCTATTAAAGAAAATAGAAGAACACGCCAAACTCATCCAAGAGAATAACGACAACATGAAAAACCTCAAAGAAATAATCGAGAAACATCACGAACAGCAAGAAAGGCAAACATATGCCAGTGTGGCAGCAGCATCCACCAGGAAGCTGCCTTCAGAACAAACTGCGCTACACTCGGTAGTAGTCACCGCCAAGGATGAGACAGAGACAGGGGAAGAAGTCCTCAACAGGATCCGCAAAGCAGTAAATGCGAAAGAAGGAGATATAGCTGTGGAAAAGATCAGAAAGGCCAAAGATAGAAAAGTCATAGTGGGGTGTAGAACGAAAGAAGAAAGGGAAAAAATCAAAGAAAGACTCAGACAAGAGGAAGAACACCTAAATGTAGAAGAGGTAAAGAATAAAGACCCGTTGGTGATCCTAAGGGACGTGCTGTCACATAACAGCGATGAAGACGTCTTAAAGGCCCTAAAAAACCAAAACCAAAGAGTGTTCGAAAAAATTGCTAAAGAAGATCAAAAGGTAGAGATAGCTTTTAAAAAGCGTTCCCGAAATCCACATACGCACCACATCGTTATGAGGGTGTCCTCCAAAGTGTGGCAGCATTTAGTCCAGGCAGAAACCGTCAAGATAGACCTGCAACGTGTGAGAGTAGCGGACCAATCACCATTAGTGCAGTGTTCGCTTTGCCTCGGGTACGGGCATGGTAGACGGTTCTGCAAGGAGACAATCGAAAGATGTAGCCACTGTGGTGGACCCCACATGAGGACACAATGCGCTGACTGGCTTGCAGATGCTCCACCAGCATGCTGCAACTGTAAGCATGCTAAGCTAGACAGGGTAGATCACAACGCATTTAGCAACGAGTGTGTGATAAGAAGAAAGTGGGAGGCGATAGCCCGGGCCACAGTGGCCTACTATTGCTAAAGTTGTTCCAGGCACAGAAACCTCCTCAACTGGCTCGAAAGCCTTCCTCGTAGCCCAAGCAAATCTACAAAGGAAGCAACTTGCCACGCAAGAGTTGATGCTTGAGGCAAGTGAAAAGAGGATGGCTTTCGCGCTTCTTCAGGAGCCATATGTAGGGGGAATTGGTAGAATGAGAGACTACAGAGGGGTAAGAATCTTCCAATGCACTAACCAAGAAGAAGGAACTACCAAAGCTGCGATAGCAGTCTTCAATGACGAACTAGATGTTATACAGTGTCCAGACCTGACCACAAACAACATCGTGGTGGTAAACATTAGAACTAGTGCTTGGGAGATTGTAGTCGTCTCATTCTACTTTGAACCTGACACAGAACTGGAACCATACCTGGAACAGCTTAAAGAGATAGGGAAAAAAGTGAAGTCTAGAAAGCTAATTATAGGCGGAGATGCAAACGCGAAAAGCACTTGGTGGGGCAGCAAATTAGTTGATCGCAGGGGGGAAGATATGGCTGGCATCATAGGAGAAATGAATTTGCAGGTACTCAACGATGGAGATACACCTACATTCGACACAATTAGAGGCAATAAAGCATACACCAGCTTTGTGGATGTTACGGCTTGCTCAACGGACCTGTTAAGATTGGTGGAAGACTGGAGAGTCATTGTTGGCATGACGAGTTCGGACCACAACGGCATCACATTCAAAATTAGACTAACAAATGCTAAAGGAATAAATATAAGCAGAACAACAAGAGTTTTTAATAGCAGAAAAGCAAATTGGAACCAATTTCATAAGAAATTGGCCCAATTATTGCAAGAAAACAACCTAAATAAAGATTACATTGAAACAATTAGAGACAAATTAGAGCTAGAAGAAAAAATAGAGTCATACATAGATTTAATAATAGAAGCAAGCAATCATAGTATTCCAAAAAACAAAAGTAATAATAAATTTACCTTGCCGTGGTGGTCCGAGGAACTGGAGATCTTGAAAAAGCAGGTCACCACCATGAAACGGAGAATCCGATGCGCAGCGCCAATCCGCAGGGAGAAGGTCGTCCAAGAGTACCTGCAAATAAAAGAAAACTATGAATTAAAAGCAAAACAGGCACAGATAGTGAGTTGGAAGGAGTTTTGTGGAAAACAAGAAAAGGAAGGACTTTGGGAAGGGATATACAGGGTAATAGGTCGAACAACAAAGAGGCAGGAAGACTTGCCACTAATCAAGGAAGGAACAGTTCTGAATCAGACGGAATCTGCAGTTCTGTTGGCAGAAACGTTTTACCCGGAGGACGCAAAAGAGGAGGACAACATCGATCACCAGCAAATGAGAGAAAAAGCTGACCAGGTAAACGGAATGGAGCATGGTGAGAAACATGATCCACCGTTTACCTTCGAAGAGCTCAAATATGCGGTGAATAGTTTTAATCCGAAGAAGGCCCCGGGTTCCGATGGTTTAACAGCTGATATTTGCAAGCACGCAATTACCGAAGACCCCAACCTGTACCTGGCACTGGCAAACAAATGCCTTGAACTTAGCCACTTCCCGAATATCTGGAAGGAGGCAACAGTGGTAATCCTGAGAAAACCCGGAAAAGACACCTACACCAACCCCAAATCCTACAGACCAATCGGTCTTTTGCCTGTGATGGGGAAGGTCCTAGAGAAGTTAGTTGTAGGTAGAATAAAATGGCACCTGGTTCCAAGGCTGAGTCCTAACCAGTACGGATTCATGCCCCAAAGGAGCACAGAGGACTCCCTCTATGTCCTGATACAACGCATACGCAAGAAGCTAGATCAGAAGAAACTCATCACGATGGTCTCACTGGACATAGAGGGAGCATTCGATAGTGCGTGGTGGCCTGCAATAAGAGTCCGACTGGCGGAGGAAATGTGTCCAGTAAATGTAAGGCGTGTCATGGACAGTTACCTCAAAGACAGACGAGTTAGGGTCAGGTATGCGGGAGTAGAGGTCACTAGGAAAACCTCCAAAGGCTGTGTCCAGGGGTCGATCGGGGGGCCGATTCTGTGGAATCTGCTCCTGGATCCGCTGCTTGGGGGACTGCAGGATCGTGGCCACTACAGTCAAGCATTTGCCGATGACGTGGTGCTTGTCTTCGATGGGGACACAGCACTGGATGTGCAGACACAAGCAAATGCTGCTCTCTCTTATGTTCGGGAGTGGGGTATTCGAAATAAGCTGAGATTTGCTCCACACAAGACAAACGCGATGACAATAACTCGGAAGCTAAAGTACGATACCCCGCTCCTGAATATGGGTGGGATCAGCATAAACATGTCTAAGGAAATTAAGATCCTTGGTCTCACCATCGATGACAAGCTAACATTCAACAGCCACGCGGCAAGGGTTTGCGTAAAGGCATTAGACCTCTACAAACGCCTATCACGAGCTGCCAGGATCAGCTGGGGCCTCCACCCTGAAATTATACGCTCCATCTACGTAGCGGTGGTCGAGCCAGTCATCTTATATGCGGCCAGCGTCTGGGCACCTGCAGCCAGAAAGTTGTGCATTCAGAAACAGCTAAATGTTGTACAGAGGGGTTTTGCCCAGAAGCTGTGCAGAGCCTACCGGACGGTTTCACTGAACTCGGCACTGGTGCTGGCTGGAATACTTCCCCTTGACCTAAGGTTACAAGAGGCAGCTGCCCTGTATCAGGCAAGGAGGGGAGTCTTCCAGCCAACACAAGAGGACAGGGAGGTGGAACGGATGGTACCGTTCACGAGCACACCGCATCCAGCTGAATACGTGGAGCTGCAGTTCAAATGCCTGACAAACCAAGAACTAGTAAACACATTTAGTGACCAAGCAGTAAGGATATATACAGATGGCAGCAAAATTAACGGCAAGGTAGGAGCAGCGCTGTCCTGGTGGAATGGGGACACCGAAACCAAGTCTCAAAAGTTTAAGCTGTCGCCTTACTGCACGGTGTATCAGGCAGAACTGCTAGCCATACTCAGGGCAACAAAGGAAGTCCTCAAAAGATCTGAAGCTTCCTATGGCATATACAGTGACTCTAGATCATCGCTCGAAGCCATAACAAACCTAGGATCTACTCACCCTTTAGCTGTAGAGATACGGCAGAATCTAAAGGAATGTAAAACTCAGGGTAAGAACATCTCCCTATTTTGGATAAAGGCACACGCAGGTCTGATAGGCAACGAAAGAGCGGACGTACTGGCAAAAGACGCGGCCCTAAACACAAAGAGAAAACCCGACTTCGATTTGTGTCCGGTTTCATTCGTTAAGCGACAACTCCGTCTGGAGTCGCTTAGCGAATGGAATCGGAGATACACGACTAGCGAGAAAGCGGGTGTCACGAAAATGTTCTTCCCGGACGCCGTTAAAGCCTATAGAACCGTTAGGCAGATAGATACAACTGGCGTACTGACACAGGTATTAACAGGACACGGTGGGTTTTCCGAATATTTGAATCGATTCAAATGTAAGGAGGACCCATCGTGTATCTGTGAACCAAATAAAGCAGAAACCGTAACGCACATATTACTTGAATGCCCAGCCTTTGGAAAAGAGAGATATGAGATAGAACAGGTACTCAGCACAACTCTAACATCTGAAAATGTAAATGAGCTAATTAGTAATAAGTATAGCAGATATAAGTTCATTTCATATTGTGTAAATGTAGCAAATAAGGTAATCAGTAGAAATAAGTAAAGATAAATAAGTCTTGTTGAATATATATATTGATATATATATATAAACCAGCATATTATGTAAAATAAGGTAAATAATAACATGTTGTAAATAGAACTAAGAAATAGAATAAATTAGAATAAGATATATTGTAAAAAGGTATTGTAGCTGACAAATAAATGAAGACCCCCCATTTTCCTATTGTAATAAGTTAGAATAAGAGTGTGTAAAACGAAATGTCGTATCTGACAAATAAAAGTCGACTCTCCCATTATTTCACCCTGAAACCGTAGATATAGAAAAAGATAGGAAACCAGAGTATGTATAAAATAGGCTCTGACACTTACTAGTCAGAGGGACGCCGTAGTGCCATTTCGAGATGGCGAAAAAAAAAAAAAAAAAAAAAAAAAAAAAAAAAAAAAAAAAACCTAACCTAACCTAACCTAACCCAAACCTAACCCAAACCTAACCCAAACCTAACCCAAACCTAACCCAAACCTAACCCAAACCTAACCCAAACCTAACCCAAACCTAACCCAAACCTAACCCAAACCTAACCCAAACCTAACCCAAACCTAACCCAAACCTAACCCAAACCTAACCCAAACCTAACCCAAACCTAACCCAAACCTAACCCAAACCTAACCCAAACCTAACCCAAACCAAACCCAAACCTAACCCAAACCTAACCCAAACCTAACCCAAACCTAACCCAAACCTAACCCAAACCTAACCCAAACCTAACCCAAACCTAACCCCCAAACCTAACCCCCAAACCTTACCCAAACCTAACCCCTTTACTTTACCCCCAAACCTAACCCAAACCTAACCCAAACCTAACCCAAACCTAACCCCCAAACCTAACCCCCAAACCTTACCCAAACCTAACCCCTTTACTTTACCCCCAAACCTAACCCAAACCTAACCCAAACCTAACCCAAACTAACCTAACCTAACCAGCCGTTTTGTTACAAAAAAAAAAAAAAAAAATATTCGCAATCACTTTACATCTCTTCTTTACTTCATTCTAACGGAGTCTCATCACAAAGTACCTACTTTGAAATAATTGTTTAGATGCCAGCTTGGTGTATCTTTCTTGTATTTGAAAAATAAAATAATAAATAAATAATGCTGGACAATCTACACTGCTGTGTGTGTGTTGTGTGATTGTGATGATGCTTCATCTAGCCCCAAGCTAAGCAGAGCTTGTGTTGCTGAATGGCGTCGGGTTTCTCGTCCACAAGTCCCTTGTTAACAACATCGTGAAGATCGAAAGCGTTTCGAGCAGGGTGGTATACCTTATACTCAGAATCACCAAACGGTATTCGCTTAAAGACATACAGGTGTACGCCCCTCACTCACAGCGCCCAGACGATGAAGTGGAGGCTATGTATGATAACATTTCAAACGCCATGCAAGCCTCGAAAACACACTTTACGGTTGTAATGGGGGACTTCAACGCGCGGCTAGGTATTAGAAACGGCGATGAACTGAGAGTGGGGCAATTCGTATTTGGACAGCGGAACCAACGGGGCCAGCGATTGGCCGACTTTATGGAGAAGGAGGGACTCTTTATGATGAACTCCTTTTTCAAAAAGCGGTCGTCCAGGAAATGGACGTGGCTGCACCCCGGTGGACACAAACGCGAGATAGATTTCATTTTGACAACCAAGAAGCAGATATCCAATGATGTCTCTGTGATCAATAGGGTGAAAACCGGCAGTGATCACCGCATGGTAAGAGGCTCATTGAATCTCAACGTTAAGCTGGAAAGGTCCCGTTTGATGAAATCTACTCTTCGCCCAAGTCCTGTTCAAATCCAAAACCCCGAGAGCTTTCAGTTACGACTTGAAAACCGCTTTCAATGCCTCGCTGAATGCGAAAGTGTGGACGAACTGAACGACGGGCTGGTGGAAATTCTCCAAGCGGTTGGGTCGGAGTTTTACAAGACCCAGCGCACAAATAGACCTCAAAAACTCTCTGAGCACACCTTAAAACTTCTGGAGGACCGCAGCGAAATGAGACTGCAGTCTTTAGTCGACATGTCGAAATACAGCGTGCTCAATAGACAGATCTCTAAGTCCATGCGACACGATTTGCGTCTTTTTAATACAGTGAGTATTAAAAACGCAATTCAGCGGAACCAAGGCTCTAAAGTGTTCGCAAAGGATCTGTCTATTGGGCAAAGTTTGTTGACGAAGCTGAAGACCGACAGCGGCAATATCGTTTCCTCAAAGCCAAAAGTTTTACGAGAGCTCGAGAAGTTCTATGGACAATTATACACCTCAATGTCGCAATGTCCTGTCGCAAGCACGACTAGTGATGCAAGAGCCCGTTTAACCCGACACTACACGGAAGATATCCCGGACGTCAGCCTCTACGAGATTAGAACTGCTCTCAAGCAGCTTAAGAACAACAAGGCACCGGGGGAAGACAGAATAACGACTGAGCTTCTGAAAGCGGGCGGAACGCCGCGATACTTAAAGTCCTTCAAAAGCTCTTTAATTCCGTCATCCTCGAGGGTACGACGCCAGAGGCATGGAGCAGGAGCGTGGTGGTACTGTTCTTTAAGAAAGGTGATAACACCCTTTTAAAGAATTATAGGCCCATCTCGCTGCTGAGCCATGTCTATAAGCTGTTTTCGAGAGTAGTTACTAACCGTCTCGCTCGTAGGTTAGACGACTTCCAGCCTCCCGAACAAGCCGGGTTCCGAAAAGGCTTCAGTACCATAGATCACATTCATACGCTCCGGCAGGTTATACAGAAGACCGAAGAGTACAACCAGCCACTTTGTTTAGCGTTTGTGGACTATGAAAAAGCCTTCGATTCAGTCGAAACCTGGGCAGTGTTACGGTCACTCCAGCGGTGTCAAATTGACTATCGGTACATCGAAGTGTTGAAAGGCTTGTAGTAATGCCACCATGACTATCCGACTTCAGGACCAGAGTACAAATCCTATCCAGTTGCAAAAAGGAGTGAGACAGGGAGATGGAATTTCTCCGAAACTGTTCACGTCTGCACTGGAGGATATTTTCAAGCTCGTGTCCTGGAGTAGGTATGGCATCAATATCAATGGCGAACACTTAACTCACCTTCGATTTGCCGACGATATAGTCATAATGGCGGAATCGCTGGAAGACCTAGAAACAATGCTCAGAGACCTCAATATTGTCTCCCAACAGGTGGGTCTTAAAATGAACATGAGTAAGACGAAACTTATGTCAAATGCTCATGTCGCACCCGTGCCGGTATATGTTGGGAGCGATATCATCGAAGTTGTAGACCACTATGTTTATTTGGGTCAGACGGTCCAACTAGGCAAGTCCAACTTCGACAAAGAGGTCAGCCGACGAATCCAACTCGGATGGGCAGCGTTCGGGAAATTACGGCACATCTTCTCGTCACAGTTACCGCAAAGCCTCAAGACGAAAGTCTATAATCAGTGTGTGTTACCAGTGATGACTTATGGAACTGAGACGTGGTCGCTAACTATTGGTCTCATACACATACATAAGGTCACAGACATAGCTCTCAGAATCAGCAAGTTGAAGTGGCAGTGGGCAGGCCATATAGCTCGTAGAACCGATAACCGTTGGGGAATAAAGGTTCTCGAATGGCGACCACGAACCGGGAGACGAAGCGTAGGACGTCCTCCTACCCGATGGACTGACGACATTGTTAGGACCGCGGGAAGTCGATGGATGGAAAGGGCTCGGAATCGTTCTTCCTGGAAACGTGTGGGGGAGGCCTACGTCCAGCAGTGGACTTCTACTGGCTGATGATGATGATGATGATGATTACATACATTACATACATTTGCGACGACCGATGTGGCGCGGCAGGCGAATGTCCGCCTGCGACGCAGAGGTTGCGGGTTCGATTCCCGCCTTGGGATAAATGTTTGTACGATCTGCAAATATTTATTCCAGGTGTTCTGGGTGTTTTCTATGTATAATAAAAAATATGTATACATGTAGTATATTGTATTAAGTACATCAGTCATCTAGTACCCATAACACAAGCTCTGCTTAGCTTTGGGCTAGATGATGCTGTGTGGATCGTCCAGCATAAAAAAAAAATAGATATTTTTTTATTATACATAGAAAATACCCAGAACACCCGGAATAAATATTTGCAGATCGTACAAACATTTATCTCAAGGCGGGAATCGAACCCGCAACCTCCTGCGTCGCAGGCGGACATTCGCCCGCCGCGCCACATCGGTCGTCAAAATGTTGACACCTTATGAAAACATGTTAGCAAAATCACGTAGCGGTCTGCTACAGTCTCAAACAAGGCGTCGTTGGCGCAAGTTGAGATGTTGGCTCGTTCGAGCTGTCGTCATGCCAAACTGAACGAACTGTCGACTACGTACAGCGGTTATGTCTGCTTGTGCAGTAAATATAGGTACCCAATGTATTAAAATGTTGTTTATTTTTGTAACGTTAATCAATACAGTTACTTATGTAGGTATCTATCTAGGTATCTGGGACAATAAAGTCACTAAGGTGCTACTGTGCACCGCGTAATCGTGCTGTCATTGATGCTCGCTAAATGGTTAGGTCCTATCAACCCATTCCTGTGACCGAGTGTGCTCGGTGTATAGTAGGTATACTTAGGTAGGTAGGTAGGTAGGTAGGTAGGTAGGTACCTACTGTTCGTTACCCTGCTTACTGACTCCGTCCCGCCCGCGCCCTTAGTAGGTAGGTACTTAGGTAAGTACCTACCTACCTACTACATACCCGAGTTTATTTTATGCTTCTTAGTAATTTGCAGCTGCAGTCGGGTTGTTTTTTAAGTTGAATAGGTAGATTAATTTGACCGAGCGAGCGAAGCGTCTCAGGTTCGTCTGGCAAAATTGGCTGTCTGTTTATATTCAGGTTGATGGTACTTTTTTACAGGTCCTCACCGCCTAAGTACCTACCTGATATCTACACTAATATTATAAAGAGGAATGTGCATGCCTCCAGCTTCCTCATATGGAAAATGCAGATTCTGAAAATGCCAATATTTAGTTCATATTTAGTACCATCATAGATTACAACCATAATTTAGGTGCCAAAAAAACAACGACGCTACAAGCCTTTGAAGGTGTGTTAGCTGAAGTAACATGCCACCAGCTTCCTCATTCAGTGTGGGCAAACGAGTGCTGATAGAGCTATAGAACAAACGCTAGCATTTAGTACCAGATGAGTGCACTAGGTAGCAAAATTTCCAAACCTGCAGCTAAAAAACTCTCGGAGTTATAAGACTTCATCAACGTGTAAGCTGACGTACCGTTATTTCAGCACGCACATGCTGGTTCTCTGAAACGGCTGCAGCTATAGACACGGTTGATATCTCCAGATTCAGTGCACAATTGGTGCCAAAGGTACCAAATATTTGAGGCTTCTAGGTTCAAAACTGTTTGAACTACAGGCTTTTAGCAACGTGTAAGCTGGGGAAACGTTTCTCCAGCTGACACATGCTGGATCTCAGAAACGGTAAGAGATAGAGATTCGGTTGATATCTCCAAATGTCAATATGAATTAGTGCACTTGGCACCAAAATTTTGGAGTCTCTAGGACCAATAGTTACATCACAAGAAGCAAAAAACCATTTAACGGTCAACAAATTCAAACCAGTTTTCGCTTCTATAAAAGCGCGGCGTTGCCGCTCTGCACGCTACAATAGCGAGCGAACATTATGCTTGTTCTCTGTCTGTTTTTATATCTGTCTCTGGATACAACGTGTGTTGCCAGTTCAGTTTTAGTAGGTCGATAGTTTTATTCGAGTCTTGTCAGAACAGGTATTATAGGTACGAGGTACTACTAAATAGGTACTTTATTTTGTCTAGTTTAACCAAATAAAATAGGAACCTAATTAGAAAATTGGGTTTGTATGTACTCAAATAGTTGATTTGACGACCGATGTGACGCAGCGGCCTGTGACGCAGAAGTTTGCGGGTTCGATTCCCGCCTTGGAATAAAATGTTTAAACGATCTGCAAATAATGAATCCGGGTGTTCTGGGTATTTTCTATGTTTAGTAAAAAATATGTATGTATTTATGTAACGTCAGATTTGGAATTCAAAATGGCGGGTGCAAATGATGGTACAAAAAACTGACATGGGTGTCATTTTCGACTAATTTGGGGGTGCTGATTACGAATATCTGGTCAGATTTGAAATTCAAAATGGCGGGTGCACATGATGGTACAAAAAATTTATATGGGAGTCTTTTTTGACTAATTTGGGGGTGCTGATTACGAATATCTGGTCAGATTTGGAATTCAAAATGGCGGGTGCACATGATGGTACAAAAAACTGACATGGGTGTCTTTTTCGACTAATTTGGGGGTGCTGATTACGAATATCTGGTCAAATTTGAAATTCAAAATGGCGGGTACAAAAATGGTACAAAAAACTGACATGGGTGTCTTTTTCGACTAATTTGGGGGTGCTGATTACGAATATCTGGTCAAATTTGAAATTCAAAATGGCGGGTACAAAAAAAGGTACAAAAAACTGACATGGGTGTCTTTTTCGACTAATTTGGGGGTGCTGACTACAAATATCTGGTCAAATTTGAAATTAAAAATGGCGGGTACAAAAAATGGTACAAAAAACTGACATGGGTGTCTTTTTCGACTAATTTGGGGGTGCTGATTACGAATATCTGGTCAGATTTGAAATTCAAAATGGCGGGTGCACATGATGGTACAAAAATCGGACATGGGTGTCTTTTTCGACTAATTTGGGGGTGCTGATTACGAATATCTGGTCAGATTTGAAATTCAAAATGGCGGGTGCACATGATGGTACACAAAACTGACATGGGTGTCTTTTTCGACTAATTTGGGGGTGCTGATTACGAATATCTGGTCAAATTTGAAATTCAAAATGGCGGGTACAAAAATGGTACAAAAAACTGACATGGGTGTCTTTTTCGACTAATTTGGGGGTGCTGATTACGAATATCTGGTCAAATTTGAAATTCAAAATGGCGGGTACAAAAAAAGGTACAAAAAACTGACATGGGTGTCTTTTTCGACTAATTTGGGGGTGCTGACTACAAATATCTGGTCAAATTTGAAATTAAAAATGGCGGGTACAAAAAATGGTACAAAAAACTGACATGGGTGTCTTTTTCGACTAATTTGGGGGTGCTGATTACGAATATCTGGTCAGATTTGAAATTCAAAATGGCGGGTGCACATGATGGTACAAAAATCGGACATGGGTGTCTTTTTCGACTAATTTGGGGGTGCTGATTACGAATATCTGGTCAGATTTGAAATTCAAAATGGCGGGTGCACATGATGGTACAAAAAACTGACATGGGTGTCTTTTTCGACTAATTTAGGGGTGCTGATTACGAATATCTGGTCAGATTTGGAATTCAAAATGGCGGGTGCACATGATGGTACAAAAAACTGACATGGGTGTCTTTTTCGACTAATTTGGGGGTGCTGACTACGAATATCTGGTCAAATTTGAAATTCAAAATGGCGGGTACAAAAATGGTACAAAAAACTGACATGGGTGTCTTTTTCGACTAATTTGAGGGTGCTGATTACGAATATCTGGTCAAATTTGAAATTCAAAATGGCGGGAACAAAAAATGGTACAAAAAACTGACATGGGTATCTTTTTCGACTAATTTGGGGGTGCTGACTACGAATATCTGGTCAAATTTGATATTCAAAATGGTGGGTACAAAAAATGGTACAAAAAACTGACATGGGTGTCTTTTTCGACTAATTTGGGGGTGCTGATTACGAATATCTGGTCAGATTTGAAATTCAAAATGGCGGGTGCAAACGATGGTACAAAAAACTGACATGGGTGTCTTTTTCGACTAATTTGGGGGTGCTGACTACGAATATCTGGTCAAATTTGAAATTTAAAATGGCGGGTACAAAAAATGGTACAAAAAACTGACATGGGTGTCTTTTTCGACTAATTTGGGGGTGCTGATTACGAATATCTGGTCAGATTTGAAATTCAAAATGGCGGGTGCAAATGATGGTATAAAAAATTTATATGGGTATCATTTTCGACTAATTTTGGGGTGCTGATTACGAATATCTGGTCAGATTTGGAATCCAAAATGGCGGGTGCACATGATGGTAAAAAAACTGACATGGGTATCTTTTTCAAATAATTTGGGGGTGCTGATTACGAATATCTGGTCAGATTTGGAATTCAAAATGGCGGGTGCACATGATGGTACAAAAAACTGACATGGGTGTCTTTTTCGTCTAATTTGGGGGTGCTGATTACGAATATCGGGTCAGATTTGGAATTTAAAATGGCGGGTGCACATGATGGTACAAAAAACTGACATGGGTGTCTTTTTCGACTAATTTGGGGAAGCTGATTACGAATATCTGGTCAGATTTGATACAAAAAAATGATATGGGTGTCTGACCACCCGCCACCATATTTGCACCCGCCATTTTGAATTTCAAATCTGACCAGATATTCGTAATCAGCACCCCCAAATTAGTCGAAAAAGACACCCATGTCAGTTTTTTGTACCATCATTTGCACCCGCCATTTTGAATTTCAAATCTGACTTGATATTTGTAATCAGCACCCCCAAATTAGTCGAAAAAGACACCCATGTCAGTTTTTTGTACCATCATTTGCACCCGCCATTTTGAATTTCAAATCTGACCAGATATTCGTAATCAGCACCCCCAAATTAGTCGAAAAAGACACCCATGTCAGTTATTTGTACCATTTTTTGTACCCGCCATTTTGACTTTCAAATTTGACCAGATATTCGTAGTCAGCACCCCCAAATTAGTCGAAAAAGACACCCATGTCAGTTTTTTGTACCATTTTTTGTTCCCGCCATTTTGAATTTCAAATTTGACCAGATATTCGTAATCAGCACCCTCAAATTAGTCGAAAAAGACACCCATGTCAGTTTTTTGTACCATTTTTGTACCCGCCATTTTGAATTTCAAATTTGACCAGATATTCGTAATCAGCACCCCCAAATTAGTCGAAAAAGACACCCATGTCAGTTTTTTGTACCTTTTTTTGTACCCGCCATTTTGAATTTCAAATTTGACCAGATATTCGTAATCAGCACCCCCAAATTAGTCGAAAAAGACACCCATGTCAGTTTTTTGTACCATTTTTTGTACCCGCCATTTTGAATTTCAAATTTTACCAGATATTTGTAGTCAGCACCCCCAAATTAGTCGAAAAAGACACCCATGTCAGTTTTTTGTACCATTTTTTGTACCCGCCATTTTGAATTTCAAATTTGACCAGATATTCGTAATCAGCACCCCCAAATTAGTCGAAAAAGACACCCATGTCAGTTTTTTGTACCATTTTTGTACCCGCCATTTTGAATTTCAAATTTGACCAGATATTCGTAATCAGCACCCCCAAATTAGTCGAAAAAGACACCCATGTCAGTTTTTTGTACCATCATGTGCACCCGCCATTTTGAATTCCAAATCTGACCAGATATTCGTAATCAGCACCCCTAAATTAGTCGAAAAAGACACCCATGTCAGTTTTTTGTACCATTTTTGTACCCTCCATTTTGAATTTCAAATTTGACCAGATATTCGTAGTCAGCACCCCCAAATTAGTCGAAAAAGACACCCATGTCAGTTTTTTGTACCATCATGTGCACCCGCCATTTTGAATTCCAAATCTGACCAGATATTCGTAATCAGCACCCCTAAATTAGTCGAAAAAGACACCCATGTCAGTTTTTTGTACCATTTTTGTACCCGCCATTTTGAATTTCAAATTTGACCAGATATTCGTAGTCAGCACCCCCAAATTAGTCGAAAAAGACACCCATGTCAGTTTTTTGTACCATCATGTGCACCCGCCATTTTGAATTCCAAATCTGACCAGATATTCGTAATCAGCACCCCCAAATTAGTCGAAAAAGACACCCATGTCAGTTTTTTGTACCATCATGTGCACCCACCATTTTGAATTCCAAATCTGACCAGATATTCGTAATCAGCACCTCTAAATTAGTCGAAAAAGACACCCATGTCAGTTTTTTGTACCATCATTTGCACCCGCCATTTTGAATTTCAAATCTGACTTGATATTTGTAATCAGCACCCCCAAATTAGTCGAAAAAGACACCCATGTCAGTTTTTTGTACCATCATTTGCACCCGCCATTTTGAATTTCAAATCTGACCAGATATTCGTAATCAGCACCCCCAAATTAGTCGAAAAAGACACCCATGTCAGTTTTTTGTACCATCATGTGCACCCGCCATTTTAAATTCCAAATCTGACCAGATATTCTTAATCAGCACCCCCAAATTAGTCGAAAAAGACACCCATGTCAGTTTTTTGTACCATCATTTGCACCCGCCATTTTGAATTTCAAATCTGACCAGATATTCGTAATCAGCACCCCCAAATTAGTCGAAAAAGACACCCATGTCAGTTATTTGTACCATTTTTTGTACCCGCCATTTTGACTTTCAAATTTGACCAGATATTCGTAATCAGCACCCCCAAATTAGTCGAAAAAGACACCCATGTCAGTTTTTTGTACCATTTTTTGTACCCGCCATTTTGAATTTCAAATTTGACCAGATATTCGTAGTCAGCACCCCCAAATTAGTCGAAAAAGACACCCATGTCAGTTTTTTGTACCTTTTTTTGTACCCGCCATTTTGAATTTCAAATTTGACCAGATATTCGTAATCAGCACCCCCAAATTAGTCGAAAAAGACACCCATGTCAGTTTTTTGTACCATTTTTGTACCCGCCATTTTGAATTTCAAATTTGACCAGATATTCGTAATCAGCACCCCCAAATTAGTCGAAAAAGACACCCATGTCAGTTTTTTGTACCATCATGTGCACCCGCCATTTTGAATTCCAAATCTGACCAGATATTCGTAATCAGCACCCCCAAATTAGTCAAAAAAGACTCCCATATAAATTTTTTGTACCATCATGTGCACCCGCCATTTTGAATTTCAAATCTGACCAGATATTCGTAATCAGCACCCCCAAATTAGTCGAAAATGACACCCATGTCAGTTTTTTGTACCATCATTTGAACCCGCCATTTTGAATTCCAAATCTGACGTTACATAAATACATACATATTTTTTACTAAACATAGAAAATACCCAGAACACCCGGATTCATTATTTGCAGATCGTTTAAACATTTTATTCCAAGGCGGGAATCGAACCCGCAAACTTCTGCGTCACAGGCCGCTGCGTCACATCGGTCGTCAAATCAACTATTTGAGTACATACAAACCCAATTTTCTAATTAGGTTCCTATTTTATTTGGTTAAACTAGACAAAATAAAGTACCTATTTAGTAGTACCTCGTACCTATAATACCTGTTCTGACAAGACTCGAATAAAACTATCGACCTACTAAAACTGAACTGGCAACACACGTTGTATCCAGAGACAGATATAAAAACAGACAGAGAACAAGCATAATGTTCGCTCGCTATTGTAGCGTGCAGAGCGGCAACGCCGCGCTTTTATAGAAGCGAAAACTGGTTTGAATTTGTTGACCGTTAAATGGTTTTTTGCTTCTTGTGATGTAACTATTGGTCCTAGAGACTCCAAAATTTTGGTGCCAAGTGCACTAATTCATATTGACATTTGGAGATATCAACCGAATCTCTATCTCTTACCGTTTCTGAGATCCAGCATGTGTCAGCTGGAGAAACGTTTCCCCAGCTTACACGTTGCTAAAAGCCTGTAGTTCAAACAGTTTTGAACCTAGAAGCCTCAAATATTTGGTACCTTTGGCACCAATTGTGCACTGAATCTGGAGATATCAACCGTGTCTATAGCTGCAGCCGTTTCAGAGAACCAGCATGTGCGTGCTGAAATAACGGTACGTCAGCTTACACGTTGATGAAGTCTTATAACTCCGAGAGTTTTTTAGCTGCAGGTTTGGAAATTTTGCTACCTAGTGCACTCATCTGGTACTAAATGCTAGCGTTTGTTCTATAGCTCTATCAGCACTCGTTTGCCCACACTGAATGAGGAAGCTGGTGGCATGTTACTTCAGCTAACACACCTTCAAAGGCTTGTAGCGTCGTTGTTTTTTTGGCACCTAAATTATGGTTGTAATCTATGATGGTACTAAATATGAACTAAATATTGGCATTTTCAGAATTTGCATTTTCCATATGAGGAAGCTGGAGGCATGCACATTAAAGAGGAAAGCTTTGTATTTTTGTATGTTATGAATAAACTCAAAAAGTACTGGATCGATTTTAATAATTCTTTTTTCATTAGAAAGCTACATTATCACTGAGTAACATAGGCTATATTTTATTTTGGAAAAAAATAGCGTTCCGTAAAATATTTGGGTTTTTCAGACACAAGGTGTAAAAAATCAACCAGAAAAGTTACTTATTTTGCGTACGCTGCCTAAACTATAAAAGATAGAACCATAAAATGTTCTACATAATTGTAGATCTTATAAA
Organism: Electrophaes corylata; assembly: GCA_947095575.1. Taxonomy (NCBI): domain Eukaryota; kingdom Metazoa; phylum Arthropoda; class Insecta; order Lepidoptera; family Geometridae; genus Electrophaes; species Electrophaes corylata. The sequence continues at coordinate 12,385,065 of OX352712.1, read as the reverse complement.
TATCTACAAAAAAGTCAGCGACACACTATACCTACCTATCTATGTCGAGTGAGGCACAACAACCATTTTTTTATTTAAAAATCTTCAATTTTTTTGGGACTACATTTAAACGCATTTATTTTACTCATACTATTAATCCTTATCGAAATAAATTATTTTATCACTAAGTACAGTTCATGTAGATAATATTTGGTCTTTAAATGATTAGAATTGGACGTTTGGTTTTGAAGTTATGGCGAAATTAAAATATTACGTTTTCTGCTGCACGGCCCGTTGCGAAGTGAGCGTCACCAAGTTGGGAGTGCGCGTGCAGGAGAGTAGTTTAGATCTATGAGTTAGGTACCCGCGCGGCTCCGACGCGAGGTCGGCTCCCTACGCAGGTGTTTTATAAAAAGGACATTAATTCATAATGTAATATAGTTTTATGACAAAATCTATACAAATAAATAAAATTGAAGTGTCTGTTTGTAATATTAAAATAACGCTTTTTACTACATGCATAGGAATGTATATACGATACATAATTATGCTCACCGAAATAGCATTTTTTTAAATTTTTGTCTGTCTGTCTGTCTGTTTGTTCCGTGTAATCTCTGGAACGGCTGGACCGATTTCGACGGGACTTTCACTGGCAGATAGCTAATGTAACAAGGAGTAACTTAGGCTACTTTTTATCCCGAAAAAATAACGGGAACTGATATAAACTGCCACGCTGGCGAAACTGTGAACGGCCGCTATTTTATGCCGTATTAACGCCATCTGTTGGTGACATCGAGTACTACTTCAGTTAAGATTTGTAAGTAAACATGTTTACCGCCCAACGAAGTGGGAAGCTAGTACTTAATACAATACATTACATATATAGATAATTTTTATTATACATATTTAGAAACACCCAGAACACCCGGAATAAATATTTGCAGATCGTACAAACATTTATCCCAAGGCGGGAATCGAACCCGCAACCTCTGCATCGCAGGCGGACATTCGGCCGCCGCGCCACATCGGTCGTCAATTGCCACTTTTCTTTCTATGAGGCTGATAAGTATTTAACTCTCTACTATTGTCTCCGTCGTCATCGGAGCCAGAGGACTTGCCGCATCTCACGGCGCGCGCCGCCGCCGGGTCGCTGTCTCATCGGCCGCTCGCAGCCGCCCGCTCACTGCCCTGTCCTAACCTACCGACTAGGTACCTACCTACCCGTGCGGCCATGGAAGGACATGAAGGGGAGAACATGGAAGAGAACCGAGTCAAGTTTTGAGTGGCACATGAGGCCTAACAGGGTATCCTCAGGGTATGCCTCAGCAATATTTTTGAAACTTTCGCGATCGGAACACTAGGTAGGTAGGTATCTCATGGACCCTGAATAGAGTGAAATGAATAAGTAGGTATTCGTGTATATGTAAGTAGGTATGTATACCTACCTCAGGTCTCAGTTTGATGGATGCAGAGCACTGCGTCGTACCTAGGGCAAGAAAATAAAAAAAAACCAACCAAGGGCGAGTCGGACTCGCGCACGAAGGGTTCCTGTGTGACTAATACATCTATGACTAAAGTTCAGGTAGATTTTTTTTTTTCGAACGGATATTTGCCTGACGATTTCCGACAGCGTTAAAAACGGCAAAAAAATCACGTTCGTTGTATGAAGCCTCTTCAATATTTATTTTATTCTGTTTTTAGTAAGTAAGTATGTCTTGTTATAGCGGCAACAGAAATAGGTAGGTAAGTACCTACCTATACCTACATCATCTGTGAAAATTTCAAAAAGCATTTATTCAGTAAAATCCGAAGGGATCATTTTGAAACGTCTTTAATCTAGGTAGGTACCTACCTACCTACCTAGGTAAATCTAAGCGCCAGTTTCTCGCGACCAAGTCGCGCAAGAACCAGTAAGAAACTTATGGCTTGGTTCCTACCGTTTTTTTTGTATGATCCTTATGAGCAAACGAAACAATGTTACCAACATTTTTCGTTAGGTACCTACCCACCTACCTACCTACCAACCTCATCGGGTAACCCAAATAGCGGATCAGATCATCAATGAAATAGTTTTACTGTAAGGCTGTAGATAGGTAGATAGGTACCTAGCTCAGGTAGGTAGGTAGGTAGGTAGGTATCTACACACGATTAGTGCGCGAGAGCAACCATATATGGAGATCGTTCGTGTGGCCTCATCGAAATAGCGATTGCTCTCGTCAACATGCAAACTAATTATATCAACGGAACATACCTACCGACCGACCGACCGACCGACCGACCGGCCGTCGCTACTTAGGTACCTGCCGATCTATACATCGATAGCTCTCGCGTGCTCTCAAATAGTATCGAACAATGCAATAAATCTGGCTCGATCGCCGCCAGGCCGCGGGGGCTGGGGGCAGGGTGGCGGAGGGGGGGAGCTGCAGTACATACTGCTGCGCACGCTGTGGCTCGATGCGCGAATCTATTTTTCGTCGCAAGTCGATGTATGTAGCGATGCGCTTAAATGGCAGTCGCGGGGCCAGGTGCGTGCTCGCCTTCTATGGGACCGGGGGGAGCCCGGGGGGAGGGGGCGGGTGCGTATATAGCGGCGCCGAGCGCTGGCGGGCTCACTTCCGTCGCTGCCGTCGCCACTATCGCGCCGTGAGTGATACCTTTTATATCTGCCTCTATTTACCGATCAATCTATCGTGCTTAGTCTCTGTGCGCTTCTTCGGCTCGAAAAGCTTCACATTCGTGAGCGACTCGGTGTTCGCATCCTGATATAATTTGCAATAGTTCGAGTCCCCGGATCCGTAGCTAATTGGAAGGGGTCGACGTAACGGCATCGCTTTGTGCTTATTGCAGGATACCTGCGCGGAGTCACTCGAGCACCTGAGGATCGAAGAGAGCTGAGCTAGCAGGATGTGCGACGAGGACGCGGGTGCGCTGGTGGTGGACAACGGCTCGGGGATGTGCAAGGCGGGCTTCGCGGGAGATGACGCGCCTCGCGCCGTGTTCCCCTCCATCGTGGGCAGGCCGCGCCACCAGGGCGTCATGGTGGGCATGGGGCAGAAGGACTCGTACGTGGGAGACGAGGCGCAGAGCAAGCGCGGCATCCTCACGCTCAAGTACCCCATCGAGCACGGCATCATCACCAACTGGGACGACATGGAGAAGATCTGGCATCACACGTTCTACAACGAGCTGCGCGTGGCTCCCGAGGAGCACCCCATCCTGCTGACCGAGGCGCCGCTCAACCCCAAGGCGAACCGGGAGAAGATGACGCAGATCATGTTCGAGACGTTCAACTGTCCCGCGATGTACGTCGCCATCCAAGCGGTGCTGTCGCTGTACGCGTCCGGTCGCACGACCGGCATCGTGCTGGACTCCGGAGACGGCGTCTCGCACACGGTGCCCATCTACGAGGGCTATGCGCTGCCTCACGCCATCCTGCGCTTGGACCTCGCCGGGCGGGACCTCACCGACTACCTCATGAAGATCCAGACGGAGCGCGGCTACTCGTTCACGACGACGGCGGAGCGCGAGATCGTGCGCGACATCAAGGAGAAGCTGTGCTACGTGGCGCTCGACTTCGAGCAGGAGATGCAGACCGCGGCGGCTTCCACCTCGCTCGAGAAGTCGTACGAGCTGCCGGACGGACAGGTGATCACGATCGGCAACGAGCGCTTCCGCTGTCCCGAGGCGCTGTTCCAGCCCTCGTTCCTCGGCATGGAGTCGTGCGGCATCCACGAGACCGTCTACAACTCGATCATGAAGTGCGACGTGGACATCCGCAAGGACCTGTACGCGAACACCGTGCTGTCGGGCGGCACCACCATGTACCCGGGGATCGCGGATCGCATGCAGAAGGAGATCACGGCGCTCGCTCCCTCCACCATCAAGATCAAGATCATCGCGCCTCCGGAGCGCAAGTACTCCGTCTGGATCGGAGGCTCCATCCTGGCGTCGCTGTCCACCTTCCAGCAGATGTGGATCTCCAAGCAGGAGTACGACGAGTCGGGCCCCGGCATCGTGCACCGCAAGTGCTTCTAGACGCATTTCTTCCTGCCGCTCCCGCTCCCGCGTCACGTCACGTGTCGCGTCACGTGTCGCGTCACGGGCAGCCGCTCGATCGGTTATCGTGTAAGTCGTTCGTAAGTTTACTTTCTTAATTATTTGTTATTATAATTTTTGTTACCGAATCTGTGTTAGTCTCATTGAACTCTCTTCGGTCGGGTCGTGCGGATGGAGAGCCCTGCATGTATGTATGTATGTATGTACCTGCCTGTACGCTGCGCTCGCGCCAACTGCCGGCTCGGCATCCTACAGCGGACAGTGGACAGTGGACAGGGCGCGAGCGAGCAGACGCTGCTAACAATAAATAGATCGCAAGCTGTACTGTACATACTCCTACGAACCAGTACCTACCTTCCCTGCCCTACCTTGCCCAACTAGCCGCATTGCTGGATAATACTGAATGTGTAGGAACGTTACCTCTCATATTGACATGGACGTTTAGACGCTCGAAAGCTACATAGTAGAAGTGAGCTCTACTTAGGAGAATGCCAGACGCAGTGGCTCGAGCCCCGTTGTTCTCGGTGATGGGGATCTGGTGATGGGGAAGAAGGGATTTATTTTGATATCTAAACAAAACACGGCCAATGGTTTAGGCTAAACCACTGGCCGTACCTACATTCTTAACATTTTTAGAATGTATAGGACTTGGTACGCAGAGGTGTACTTAAGAAATTCCCGTAATTCAACCCTTAAACAGGCACAGCGGAGGTTGAAGTTTTTATGAAAATAACATGATGCAGGCGAAGTCGCTCGTTACTCTAGTCTAGTTATATAAGCAAGTAGAGATGGCTGGTAGAGCGAGTCAGAGCGATAGTGGCAGTGGAGTGCGAGCGAGCGAGCAGACGTCTCCTGTAGAGAACTGTACCCGTACTGTATCTCTACTTGAGTAATACTCTGAGTGAGTACATCGGTAGGTACTTGTTTATTTTAGTGAAGTGATGTGTAAAGTAGTAAGTACTATCTATATATCTATCTAGTTGCACTCGCAGCTTCTGTTAACTGTGTTCATGGTTATGTGATAAGAAGTTGATGAATTAAACAACATTTTTTTAACATTGTTTTATTTTGAATTTATAAAATATCATGGATTAAGGGCGTCTAGGTAGGTAGGTACTAGGTATGTACATACATACATATTGACATTATATTTATATAGTACATATAAGGAGATAAGTATAATGTCCAGTATTCAGTATTCAGTATGTTTATTGCCTTATTATGTAAGTAGGTTTAACATTGTCAGATCTTAGGACTATATACAATTTATGTCCTTGTCATCATTTACACATCGACACAACTTTTTATTTTAATTAAAAAAAAAATAACAAATTTAAGTTGACACATTTTGTACAAATTAATTTTCTTAAATTTTAAAATGATTATTAAAATTGAAGGGTCAGAACAACTCGGTAGGTACTCCCGTAAGAAACTTCAGACGCTTCAATCATCTCTACATGTAGGTAAATGCAAAAAGATGTGGTCACTTTTGTAACTTATGAACGTTAGTAATTTGGCATCAATTAAATGTTCTTGAAAACTGCGCCTAACCAAATTCAAGTGTTTTAATATTTAAGCTCTGTATAAGAAACCACTGTTCGAGCGTGATGCACTCCCCACATTAGTGCACCATCCGTGATGAGCGAGTGAACCTGAGCATCAAACACATCGAGCCAAGACAGGTAGGTATTCGTTGCACTCAGCACCCTTGTGGTACTTAAGTAGTCTTCAGGGGTTATTTTATATTTTCAGGCGAGAGAGTTCATTCCCATAGAAAGCGTCGCCGATCATGAACACGATATCGTCACATGGAGAGGTATCTACACTATAACACTAATTTCATAATTTGTTCGGCGCTCAGAGATCGGGAGGCACCGATCACTCGACGCACCTTAGGCGTCACTCGGTACCTTCGCTCGCACATTTACGCTACTACTTCGTCTAATACCCGTATTGTCCAAATGAAGCCGCACCAACTAGCAGTTCCAACGAGCGCACGCGCAGCACCCGCAGCGGCGAGGCGCGGTGAGGCGCGGTGAGGCGCGGTGAGGCGCGGTGAGGCGCGGTGAGGCGCGGTGAGGCGCGGTGAGGCGCGGTGAGGCGCGGTGAGGCGCGGTGAGGCGCGGTGAGGCGCGGTGAGGGTGAGGCGAGGGCGGAGGCTCAGAGCAGGCGCACGTCGGGCGTCACCTCCTCGTCGCTGGAGCCGCGCTCGAAGCGGATGTGACGCGCGCTGCGCCGCCTCTCCTCGCGCTCTGCCCCCCCGCCCCCGCCCCCGCCCCCGCCTCCCGCAGGCCCGCCGCCGCCCTCCGCCAGTCACACCTTGTCCTCGCCTCCGCCGCCGCCGCCCGCCGACCGCACGAACTGCAACACGAGAGCCGAGCGCTCAGCGTCAGCCGCCTGAGGAGGCGGCCGCGCGGGAGGACCATACTCACCGACACGGTGGTCGCGGTGGTGGAGTTGGCGCGCGGTCGGAAGGTGAGCACGCGCCAGCGGCGTCGCAGCTGCGCGAGCACCTCGCCGTTGCAGAAGCAGTAGAGCACCGCGACGCACAGCCCCTGCAGCGACGTGCAGAGCGCGGCGCCGTACTCGTAGGCGAGCCACCAGCTCGCCGCGCGCCCCGGCCGCACCGGCATCAGCAGGTACTGCAGCCCCAGCAGCGGCGCCAGCAGGCACGTGGCGCGCAGCGCGTGCAGCGCCGTGCTGGAGGGACGCGCCCCCCCCGCACCGCCCGCGGTGCCCGCGCCCGCGCGCAGCTTGCTGCACAACACGCGCACGATGTTGCACAGGAAGCACAGGTTGAGCAGCACGGCGCTGCCGGCCAGCGCGGCCAGCTCGGCGCGCGGCGCCTCCTCCCCCGCCCAGCAGAGCGCGCCGCCCTCCGGCTCCGGCTCCGCGAGCCGCCGCCCCACGTGCACCGCCACCGCCAGCGCCGGCAGCAGCCAGCCCAGCGCCAGCAGGCCGCGCACGAGGCGCCGCTCCGACACGAACGCGTGCACGAGCACCGTGTGTAGGTACACTCCCTCGCACAGCATCCAGGTGTACGTGCTCAGCATGCAGTACTGCAGCGCGGCGTGCAGCGCGCGGCACCACGCCGGCGACGCCGCCATCGTCTCCGGCGACCGCACCACCACCGCGTACCAGCACAGCCAGCCCGCGTTGTTCAGCGCGAACGACACGAACAGGTTCATGTGCACCGTGATGCGGGCGCAGCGCAGCGACCTGTCGACGACGACGAATGCGGTCAGCGGTGCATAGCCGCGCCGGAGGCGTGGGAGGTGGGGGGAGACGACGCTCACCGGAAGTAGAGCAGGATGGCGAGCGAGAGCAGCAGCGCGATGAGGGAGACGGCGTAGCCCGCCTCGTAGACCGCGATCACGTCGCTCACGTCCTGCGGACACGGAGCAGACGCGTCAGGCTCGGCGGGTGGGACGGCTCGCGGCGCCCGGGCCCGTGCTCTCACGTCATACTCACGTCCTCGGCTTTCACGCAGGTGGTGTAGTTGGACCAGTGGCGGCCGGTGACCGGGTGCCGGAACCAGTCTCCCTCAGCGTCGCACTCCTTGTGCGCGAACACTGCAACGAGCGGACAGGGTCAGCGCGAGCGGAATGCGGGGGGGGGACATATGACTCGGTCACTCACGCTCGGTGCTGAAGCCGGGCACGAAGGCGGGGCAGCGCACGAAGGCGGTGGCGTTGGCACGCGTGGCGGGCCAGCACAGCCACGTGTCGTACGTGCCGGCGCAGTACGGCGCTGCAACAAGGCAACAAGAACACGCGGTCACTACCCCTCGTTTCGCATGGAGGTTACCTTGCATTGCAGGGGACGGAGCTCACCGGGCGGCGGTGCTGTGAGGTTGTTGAGGAGCTCGCAGGCGAGCTGCTCGCGCGCCATGCGCTCCTCGTCGTCCATGCTTCACGCCGCGCCGCGCCACGCCACGCCACGCCACGCCACGCCACGCCAAGCGTAGTCTGTGCTGCCGCTACTGCTTCCACATGGTCCGCTCCCGTCGCGAGGGCGTTGATGACCTGAAACGGTTATGATAAATCTTTATTGTGACTGCGGCCGAACATAATGAGCGACCACCTCTAAGACCGTTTATAAAGGCCATTTTTCCAGTCAAGAGTTAGAAGAGCATGATAGCGAGCGCTCAGCGGAGTCTCGCCTCGGCTTCTCTTAGCAGTCGCGTCTATCTCGGTTAGGAATCCGATGATAGTCGGCCCGCCCCTGCGCTCAACCACGGAATGCAAAATTGTAATTTCAGCTGCTTTCTCAATAATTGTACAGGCGCATTTTATTTGCTCCCGAACAATTACCTATGATGTTAGCCCTAAAAACAAACATAAGCGCGCTGGCTCCGAGGCCATGCTCCTTCCATCTCCGACCGATGTCGAGTGAACGAGAGGAGACATCGACCGACGGACGGCCGTAATCCACGGCGCTCCCGATGCTCGCTCGCACGATGTACAAGTCGGACGTGAGCTTGATGCCTTGTTAAATATTTATTTGGTGATATTGGAAAAGTGTCCGCGTTTTAATTTCCGCAGCCGTGACGTCGCGTGACGCGCCGGAGCCTCGGTCGAGACGCGCCGCCGACAGGAGACGGAGAGACAGGAGACAGGAGCCAGGTTGCACAGTGCGCGTTCGGTTAATGTGACCTGTCAGTTTGTTTGTAACGACGTTTGTATTTAGAGATCACGATGCGATGACGCGTTGTCCAAAGAAAACATCCTTCAGCCGAACTTTAATAGTGTTTGTTGAAGCGTCGATCGACCGGCTCTGCTCATGGAAACATTTACCTCTGTGTTTTCCTTAAGTTTTTGATGAGTTAAAGATTTGTGTCCTACTTTACCATATTCACAATCTATAATATCTGTAAGAACGGGCGTAATTCCCCCACAGTGCTGCAGTGGAAGGTCTCAAGGGTCACTCCCATTCGAAAGATCTCTAACCTAATTATCTGTAGAGTAATATCGTCGAGTAGTAGCACTCACAATAAGTATAAGATGCATTATCATCATGGTTCCGTCTACACGATAATAACTAACGATTTTCCGTTTGAATATCTGAGCGTAGTCAGCGGCAATGAATGAACAGTGCGGGCGAGTGTGTATGTGTGCCGACCCGAGGTTCCTCCACACTCGGTAGCTGGAGCCGAGTGCGGAGTGGAGTGGGCTCGACCCTGGGTCCCTCCCTGTGCAGTCACGTGGTCAGGCTCAGTTGCATGTTGCATGTTGCATGTTGCATGTGCGGCGGCGGATGTTGTCGTCAGCGCAGGAGCAATCGCGCCGCTGCTTCCGGACGTCTGTTACGTTTAATCCAATTTGAGAGGCATTTTTGATGCAATATTTATTATTTTTTAGGGTTCCAAACCCAAAGGTCAAAACGGGACCCTATTACTAAGACTGCTGTCTGTTTGTAAGTCTGTCTGTCTGTCCGCCTGTCACCAGGCTGTATCTCATGAACCGTGATAGTTAGAGAGTTGAAATTTTCACAGGTTAAGTATTTCTTTACTTAAAAAACAGAACAAAATAAATATTTAGGTGGGCTTTCATACAAAAAAACGTGTTTTTTTGCCGTTTTTATTACAGGTACGGAACCTTTTTCGTGCGTGAGTCCGACTCGCACTTGGCCAGTTTTTTGATTCGTTTTTTAAAAAATCGTATTTTTATAAAGTATGATCATCTAGAAGGTGTAGATGTCGAGCCGAGGCGAGGTGACGTCACCGACGTCGTCGTTTCGCTCACGACGTAGAAACCAATTTAATATCGCACCAACAGTTTTTTACCAGTTTGATTTAGTTAGATTTTTTCGTCACGGACCGGAGAATGTTTGCGTCACGGACCTCCTAGGTCGCCAAGAGAACTTAATATCACAACAACACGTTCCTGGACGAATGTAGCGTAGAGCAACGTAAGGCAGTGTGAGGCGGCGTGAGGCGGCGTGAGGCGGCGTGAGGCGGCGTGAGGCGGCGTGAGGCCGGACGGACGAGGTATTGATGCGATCACATCTCGCAATTCTAAACGAATTTATGAGGCTTTTACATGAACATTATTATTAGTTTATCAAATATCTGACTTGGAAAAAGTATCTTTCAGAAATACGTGTAATGACCTTCGCAGAGTAGCGCCCAACTAGCAAAATGGTCTTGTTAAAATTGTTAAAAACGCTTTGAATCTAGATAAAATATTAAAACGGCTTTGGTCAATCCTTGCTTGCTCATAAGTGCATTTTACTATGGCAAAATTATGCCACGAGCAAAAATCTCATAAAACAGTGTAGTAAACGTATGCAAGATTAATTTGTGGGATCTTTACAAGATCACTTCACCGAGTAGGCATATACTAGCACGAAATATTACTTATACTCTAACTTAAATACTCTAATGTCAATATAGGACTAGCGTCGCACTGAGAAAATCGCAAGCAAGAATAATATAAGACATTGACCTTGAAAACGACCGTCACAGAACTAAAAATCACCAATAGTCCACCAATTAGTTATGTATTATACTAGAAATCACAAATTGATTTTATTTTCAGCTTCTAGGTACCGAATTGATTCGCCATATTATTTGGTAGTTTTAGAAGCAGTTTCAATTAAATATTCACAATTTAAGGTGTTTTGTGAAACTATAGTTACGGATATGGACAAAAAGAAGTGGAAACAGTTAAAGCGAAGTGGAGGTTTTAGAAGAAAAGTCCTAGCAAAATATAAACACTTCAAGAGAGAAATTAATATTAACGCAAGTGGTTCCGCACACATTTTTGATACAACAAAAACTGAATGTTGTAGTTCCGCGGATTCGCAAACACAAGAGCAGCCCAATGCGTGTCTTGAGACAGTAAAACAACGAATTGGCGATGGAAGTAGCGGTTCTGTAGACTTTTTATATTCCGATAATAATTCTGAATCTGATGAATATATCTCAAATGAAGAAATTAATGACAAATTTCGGGATAGTATTAGAAACTGGGCTCTTACGTGCAATATTCCTCATGCAAGTATGCATCAGTTATTTGCAATCATAAATAAAAGAATACCAAATTATTTACCTACAGATCCTAGGACACTACTTAAAACTAATATCACAGAAATATCTATTACACCTGTTTGTTCTGGTTATTATTGGCATAATGGATTAACCAGGCAGCTAAAAAAATATTTGGAAATCTTACCTGTGGTACCAGATAAAATATCATTAAATATAAATATTGATGGTTTACCTGTTTATAAGAGTTCGAGACATCAAACCAGATATTCGTAATCAGCACCCCCAAATTAGTCGAAAAAGATATCCATGTCAATTTTTAGCACCATCATTTGCACCCGCCATTTTGAATTTCAAATCTGGCCAGATATTCGTAATCAGCACCTCCAAATTAGTCGAAAAAGATACCCATGTCAATTTTTTGCACCATCATTTGCACCCGCCATTTTGAATTTCAAATCTGGCCAGATATTCGTATTCAGCACCCCCAAATTAGTCGAAAAAGACCTCCATATCAGTTTTTTGTGCCATGATTTGTACACGCCATTTTGAATTTCAAATCTAACCAAATATTCGTAATCAGCACCCCTAAATTAGTCGAAAAAGATACCCATGTCAATTTTTTGCACCATCATTTGCACCCGCCATTTTGAATTTCAAATCTGGCCAGATATTCGTAATTAGCACCCCCAAATTAGTCGAAAAAGACCTCCATGTCAGTTTTTTGTGCCATGATTTGTACCCGCCATTTTGAATTTCAAATCTGACCAGATATTCGTAATCAGCACCCTCAAATTAGTCGAAAAAGATACCCATGTCAATTTTTTGTACCATCATTTGCACCCGCCATTTTGAATTTCAAATCTGACCAGATATTCGTAATCAGCACCCTCAAATTAGTCGAAAAAGATACCCATGTCAATTTTTTGTACCATTATTTGCACCCGCCATTTTGGATTTCAAATCTGACCAGATATTCGTAATCAGCACCCCCAAATTAGTCGAAAAAGATACCCATGTAAATTTTTTGTACCATCATTTGCACCCGCCATTTTGAATTTCAAATCTGACCAGATATTCGTAATCAGCACCCCCAAATTAGTCGAAAAAGATACCCATGTAAATTTTTTGTACCATCATTTGCACCCGCCATTTTGAATTTCAAATCTGACCAGATATTCGTAATCAGAACCCCTAAATTAGTTTAATGCAGAATTTTAAAAGACGCAAATGCCTCATGGACTTAAGTGCCCCAGGTGACTTATAGGTACGTAAATAAAATGCATCGTATTATTTCTAAATAATCTTTTATTTCACAAAATTCAAATTTTTATTAAAAATTATATACCTAAGTACATAATTTTTACCTTCTTTTTAAAAGAAATCGGAATCTGTGTTTTATACATCGGGCCTGTTGTAAAGTTTAGTTTCTTTTTTTTGCGATACAATTTATCAGGCTTCACTTTTCATTTGGGAATGATTCTCCATTTCTCCGTAAGTCATTTTGAATTTTTTTTTCGGACATTTTAGTAAGTATATCCTTATTTTCCCATTGATTGGCTTGGCACTGCAGTAAGTAATGGCTTGCCACTTTCAATCGTTAGAACTATTTTTACGGCACAATAAACTGCAACAAAACAAAAGTAAATAAGTAGGTAGGGAGCGATTAAATACAGTCGCACTCGTTGATTGATGCACTACGCTACCTGCTTACTGTACTAGCTACCTAACAGTCTTACGTAGGTAGTCGGTAGTATGAGTAGTAGGTGCCGCCTGCCTACCTTTACCTACTAGGTATATACTATAGATCGACTCGTGCTCAGTATGTCTGCAAAATTAGTAAGTAGGTACTTAGGTACATATATTTTTTCTTAATTTTCACCCGGTCTTGATAAAGCTACTAACCTACTTGAAGAAATACATAAGTAGGTATCTACCTACTTCGGTTAAGTAGGTATCTACTTAGATAGGAAGAGCACCGGTGGTCTGGTAAGGGTAGATATCTCCTCCGATATCTTAGTACCAAGTACCTACTTGAGATTCTCTGTGGATGTCTAAGGGTGTAGTCAGAGATATGTCCAGATAGTAGGTACATTTGGTAGCACCCACATTATGCAGTAAGTCCACACGTGACAGGTTGCAAGCCCATCTCCACTGCTAGTATACCTACTAACTGGTTTCCTCGCGATATTTCTTTCACCGTTTGAAAGCACTGAAATTGCGCACATAGGTACACTTTTCAAATAGTAAAGTCCATTAGTGCACGACCAGATTCGACCCCACGACCTTAGGATCAAAAGACGAGGTACTTCCACTAGACCACCACCGGTGCTGTTACTATCTAAGTAGTTAGGTAATTAACCGAAGTAGGTAGGTAGGTCCTACCTATGTATTGCTTCAAGTAGGTTAGCAGCTTATCTATAAACACAGGGTAATATTTTAAAAAAGGATATTTACCTACCTACCTATTTACTTATTTTACAGTCTTTCTATGAGTTGCTCTATTGTAGGTAAGTATAGGTAGGTAGGTGACGACACCTTTCGACACCTCCTACTCATACTACTACTTAGGACTGTTAGGTAGCTAATACAGTAAGTAGGTACCTACTTACTAAGTAAAGAAGGTACCTACCTAACTTACTAGTAGTAGGTAGGCATATGTATATGCCTTTAGGTAATCGTAATAGTAAGTAGGTATGTGCGTATCTACGAAAATAACCAAAAAACATTAATGATACATAACTGCAACTAAAACCTACAAATATGGGGGAAACCTATGTCCAGCAGCGTGTTCTTTGAGGTTAATGATGATTGTTGGATGGAAGAAGCTCGGTACGGGTGGTACGGAGCCGTGGACAGCGAGCCGCGCCGCCGCCGTATACCTGCCGTGCACACGTTTACGCCTTTAGAAAAACGAACCCTAATTTCCGTAATGGCTTCCCATCACACAAATCACAGAAACGTCTCGTTTGACGACAAGATTCTCATAACAACACATTTTGAAAGCTTGGCCACGTTTAGGGCTTGCAACGGTCTCAGTCAATCCAGCGCCTATTTTATAATTTAAAAAATAAATTGAATACTACATAATAAATGGAGCGCATTGAAAATTTACCCAATATCTATATACTTATCATCAGAAAACTTACCTGTGCACTCAATTTAACTCAAATATAGCTTCCAAACAGACGCACGCTAAACACTATACACTTTTATCATAAATAAAGTACCATATTTCACGAGCGCAGCAACTCTATGAAAAACAAACAACGAATCTCCTCAATTCGCGAAGTACGGGACCACGGCAGGAACCTGGGTCTCATTACTGTCATAGTTCGGCACATTTGAAGATTATTAGCGCAAATAAGTGCGTTTTATGACATAAATACGACTAAAATGCAGCTTACAACACTGTTATAGTTCTTGATATAGAACTATTAGTCCCGCGATTTGTGCCCAAATCGGGTCGTTTACAACACTACTACACCATATCATGGCTAAATTACTATCCAATAGATCTTGACCAAAGCGCATTGGGCGTTTGTATAACACCATTTTTTGCTAGTTGGGCGGTAGCGTGGAGGCTTTACGTTCCGTGATACGAGGCTACGGCTATACATTATATGGGGTAATGTTGGAAATGCTGTGAAGTACATATTGACAAGTCCTAAAATACCGAGGACGCGAGGAACGAGGCCTTCTTCCGCCGCGAGCCACCGGCCCCGACCTGGACGCGGACACCTACTCACACCTTATTATAATAATGTACCTACTGCTAATAAACCTCGTGGAAAACAACCATGCTGCATGTGCTGAGACTCTACAAGCTGCAGCCTCCGCCTCCGTCTCCGCCTCCGCCTCCGTCTCCACCTCCGCCTCCGCCTCCGCCTCCGTCTCCGCCTCCGCCTCCGCCTCCGCCTCCGCCTCCGCCTCCGCCTCCGCCTCCGCCTCCGTCTCCACTCAACAACAACAACTGCAGAGTAAGAACACACAACTCAAACAAATAATAATGGTATAAGGAGGTGGGTACCTGTTTGTCTCCGGCGTAGCTCCGGTGAGTGTGGGAGGCAGCGGGAGCGCCGGCGCCGGCCTCCTGGAACAATAACGATACAAAACGTTGCACAAATGTAATCGTAATTAAGATACCTACTGTAAGAAATATGTTGAAATTAGTTTCAGAAAAGTGTGTAGACAACACAACATGCGTCCGAGTAGCGAATAGGATGCGTGTGGGTACCAATGACTCGTTCCTTTTTACCAATGTTAAAAAGGATCTTCTTGACTCGTCTAAGAGAATAATCGACGCCAGTCTCCATCCGTTGCAGGGTCAGTATGCATGTCCATAGGTCAGGTGCAGCTGCTGTAGGGCGCTCCTTATCATTACCTGTGATGCTCGTCACGTCCCGAACTCTCCTAGTGTCGTCCGCTTCATACTAAAGTATTGTAGCCTTCCGGGAAAAATTATAAACTCAGAATTCATCCGCCTCTCCGCGTGATTAAACTCATAGATTTGATGTTCTTAATTACGTGCCCGTGCGGTGCCCGTGCCCGTGCCCGTACCCGTGCCCGTGCCCGTGCGCCGCGAACTAGTCACCGCCGCCGGCCGATCACGAAAACAATATTTATTTATTTATTTATGGGAAAACCAACAGCTAAAGTAAATTTACTTAAATTCTAGTAGTAGCTACAGAAAGCCAATAACAGGTTCTCACTGGTAGACATAAAGTAGTCAGATGATATGTGAACACTTGCTAACACTGCTTACATGAATATGGGTGCTGGTGTCGGGTGTCTGGTGTCTGGTGTCTGGTGTTGGCCGCCGCTGGTGGGCGGGAGCGGGAGCGGGAGCGGGTGTGGAATGTCGTCGTCGCTGCTCTGTGGTTAGAACGGTCGCTCCATATAATTACTGACCCTTAAATTCCACCCTTCCGGTATCAGGTATTTCATAAGGTCGAATTCTTCCTAAATATGTGGTCCGAGGGTGCGCTGATTATTGGGTCGGGTTCGTGACACGGTAACAGGAGGTAGGACGCGGTGGTCTACCACTGCTAGGCTGCAGGCCAGCTGCTGCTATTCAAATATTAATGATCTCTGTCAATAGACGTTATAAATTTAATTAGAATGTTTATCGCCTTATCATACAGACAGGTTTTACAATACCCAGACATTTATTATTTTTGAATACTTAGCGCGAGCGCGAGCGGCGACACTCAGCGGGTCACTAATGGCTGGCCTATCTTGATTTTGACTTCTGTGATACATGAATACCTAGTTTGCGGGAGTAAGTAACAACGCGGTGACTGATTTTCCGATTACTTCCGAGACGGCGCTTCCTTATAACTAGTAGCTTGTGCTTTAATAATAAGTTTCATGTGCAGGCAGCACAACAGGCGCTCGTCCCCCGGCGAGGGCCGAGCGCCGAGCTTACACCCACAGCTAGTCGGAGCCCTTTCCGGAACTTATATCAACAGTTTAACCACTGCCGCTAACCCCTTCAATCATGATGTACCAACCAGCAGCCAGCCCTCGCCCAGCACTCGCCCAGCACTCGGCCAGCACTCGGCCAGCACTCGGCCAGCACTCGGCCAGCACTCGCGCAGCAGCGGGGCTCGAGCTCTGCCATTTCATTTATTGGTAGCTCCGATCTACTTCAGGAGTCGTAAACTAGTTGAAAGAATTTTATATAAAATCGTTTTAGTGCGAACTTGTCCCAGTTGCGAGCCTTCCATGCGAATGCAAATATCACTTTACCTACACCCCGCGACCAGCACCCTCCCCTCCCCATCCCTCGCCACCCCTACTGCTAAGTATTACCATCCCACATTGTGCAGATGGTGCACAATTGTCAACATAATAATAATAACCACTACATACACTCTACTAAAAACACTGTTACCGCTTAGTGAAATCGCAAAAGTGTAGGATTGCAATGCAATATTTTGTAAATCCATTGGCGCAAGTGAACCTCTGAGAGAATTATATAATTAGAAAGCTTCTTGCGGAACTGGAAAGCGGATCAGCGGAGCAGTGATCTTGCGAAAGGTCAGTTCAAACAGTGTTCGTCGGCGCCGCTTAACCAGCCTGTAGCCAGCCTCCAGGGCCGGGGCAGGGAGTCCACACTGCCGGACGCAGCCATCTGGTGCAGCCTCATCCTGCCTGATGCCTGATGCCGGATATCTGATGCCTGATGCCGGATGCTGTGCTAAGACTACGTGCGCGAGTGCGCGAGGGCGCGCGGCTCTCAAATAAAAAGTTTTTCTTATCTGTGGTCGCGACACGTTCCGAAGTATTGCAGATTAGTTTTGTTGAAACTTGTGTCGTCGAATAGTCGACTTCGAAGGAGAGCGCCTCCGGCTGACTCCCGACTATCTGCCGGCGACGCTGATGGCTCAATTATCTGTTGCATTGTCGAAGCGTCCATTCTACTTATATTTAAAAGGTTCATAGAAGCACACCGAGTCCTCGTCGCTCAGAACGCATTGGATGTTATTCTGAAAAAAGGAAGGAGCAGGAAGTCGCAGGACGAAGGTGTCGGTGATGAAGACTGAATCCATCACGTTAGTCCAGGAACCGATGGCTCCATTGAACATCGGGACCGGCATCACGCGAGAGGAGCGGGAACGAGGGAGGAAGCACGCATAGTTCACAGCATAGTGCAAAGGTGCAGTAGGAATGGAGTCGGCGGCGGTGACTTGTCAAAGTTGATTATGTTTTCAATTAGGAACCTCAGCGAAACTCCGTAAAAATGGTTGAAAATTGTTGAACAACTTTTCCCCACGCTTCACAGCTTTTTCGACAAAGCTTCCAAATTAATAATGAGAACTTTTTAGGATTTCACCTCCCTCGAGTCAGCCACGACGAGCTCATGTACGTCGGCGATGACGTCATGATTGAGTCTCTAATCAGTGCGATCCTGCGTGTTGTGTCCCTGGAGCGACGGGAGTGGGGGGAGAGGGGTCGGGGGGTAACTGCTGATTAGGAACTCCGCAATGACACATAAATAAAGCACTATCTATATCCCAATGCGCACAACACGACACGCTTCCATTTGTTCTCGATGGGCGAACCCACAAGCTACAGCACCGCACCATCACATAGGTAGAGCTACTACCAACTGAGCTGTCCGTTCGATGAAGATTCAAACGAGTCTGCTTCAGCGATGATAAAATGCAACTTAATTTTTAAATGCAATTTCCAACGTTCACGTTTCAAAGTTTCGAGTTTTAAAACCGTCTCATCAAAATACTCGGGCTCATGTTACATGCAGCATGCAACATGCAAGATGAAGCATGCAACATACAGCATGAAGCTGGGTGCAGGCATGTTGCATGCTTGGATAGCATTCAACATGCCGGCTCGAGAGCTGCATTCAGATGTTCCCGCGGGAGTGCTATAGCTCACTCGAACCATTACTTTCCCATCATCAACATTCTGTAGGTTCATGCTGCATTCAATGCTGTAGGTACGATGTGAGCAGGATCCTGCTCACATCGTACCTACAGCCGCTACTCACTCACTAGGCTGTTGCTCGTAATGTCGAATTAGTATTAATTTCAGCTACACGATTAGATACTCTGAAATTTGATTCTCAAAGCTTTAAAAAATCAACTAGAAGTTCACATGGATGTGCATTTGAGCGGACTGGTGTTCCAAGAGCTTGCCGGCACGGCATCGGCATCCGTGCCACCTGGTTTTTGTTCCGAGCAATGGTTATCGGACATTGAGTCGGAGCTCAGGAGCTGAAGAGGACAGATTATAAGCTTCTACTGTAATCCTGTCGCGTCGCGCTCGCGCACTAATCAAAGCGCGTCCAACAGGTGCGCTACTAGATGTGCATGCCTCCAGCTTCCTCATATGGAAAATGCAAATTCTGAAAATGCCAATATATAGTTCATATTTAGTACCATCATAGATTACAACCATAATTTAGGTGCCAAAAAAACAACGACGCTACAAGCCTTTGAAGGTGTGTTAGCTGAAGTAACATGCCACCAGCTTCCTCATTCAGTGTGGGCAAACGAGTGCTGATAGAGCTATAGAACAAACGCTAGCATTTAGTACCAGATGAGTGCACTAGGTAGCAAAATTTCCAAACCTGCAGCTAAAAAACTCTCGGAGTTATAAGACTTCATCAACGTGTAAGCTGACGTACCGTTATTTCAGCACGCACATGCTGGTTCTCTGAAACGGCTGCAGCTATAGACACGGTTGATATCTCCAGATTCAGTGCACAATTGGTGCCAAAGGTACCAAATATTTGAGGCTTCTAGGTTCAAAACTCTTTGAACTACAGGCTTTTAGCAACGTGTAAGCTGGGGAAACGTTTCTCCAGCTGACACATGCTGGATCTCAGAAACGGTAAGAGATAGAGATTCGGTTGATATCTCCAAATGTCAATATGAATTAGTGCACTTGGCACCAAAATTTTGGAGTCTCTAGGACCAATAGTTACATCACAAGAAGCAAAAAACCATTTAACGGTCAACAAATTCAAACCAGTTTTCGCTTCTATAAAAGCGCGGCGTTGCCGCTCTGCACGCTACAATAGCGAGCGAACATTATGCTTGTTCTCTGTCTGTTTTTATATCTGTCTCTGGATACAACGTGTGTTGCCAGTTCAGTTTTAGTAGGTCGATAGTTTTATTCGAGTCTTGTCAGAACAGGTATTATAGGTACGAGGTACTACTAAATAGGTACTTTATTTTGTCTAGTTTAACCAAATAAAATAGGAACCTAATTAGGAAATTGGGTTTGTATGTACTCAAATAGTTGATTTGACGACCGATGTGACGCAGCGGCCTGTGACGCAGAAGTTTGCGGGTTCGATTCCCGCCTTGGAATAAAATGTTTAAACGATCTGCAAATAATGAATCCGGGTGTTCTGGGTATTTTCTATGTTTAGTAAAAAATATGTATGTATTTTTGTAACGTCAGATTGGGAATTCAAAATGGCAGGTGCACATGATGGTACAAAAAACTGACATGGGTGTCTTTTTCTACTAATTTGGGGGTGCTGATTACGAATATCTGGTCAGATTTGAAATTCAAAATGGCGGGTGCACATGATGGTACAAAAAACTGACATGGGTGTCTTTTTCGACTAATTTGAGGGTGCTGATTACGAATATGTGGTCAGATTTAGAATTCAAAATGGCGGGTGCACATGATGGTACAAAAAACTGACATGGGTGTCTTTTTCGAATAATTTGGGGGTGCTGATTACGAATATCTGGTCAAATTTGAAATTCAAAATGGCGGGTGCACATGATGGTACAAAAAACTGACATGGGTGTCTTTTTCGACTAATTTGGGGGTGCTGATTACGAATATCTGGTCAAATTTGAAATTCAAAATGGCGGGTACAAAAAATGGTACAAAAAACTGACATGGGTGTCTTTTTCGACTAATTTGGGGGTGCTGACTACGAATATCTGGTCAAATTTGAAATTCAAAATGGCGGGTACAAAAAATGGTACAAAAAACTGACATGGGTGTCTTTTTCGACTAATTTGGGGGTGCTAATTACGAATATCGGGTCAGATTTGAAATTCAAAATGGCGGGTGCACATGATGGTACAAAAAACTGACATGGGTGTCTTTTTCGACTAATTTGGGGGTGCTGATTACGAATATCTGGTCAAATTTGAAATTCAAAATGGCGGGTGTACATGATGGTACAAAAAACTGACATGGGTGTCTGTTTCGACTAATTTGGGGGTGCTGATTACGAATATCTGGTCAAATTTGAAATTCAAAATGGCGGGTACAAAAATGGTACAAAAAACTGACATGGGTGTCTTTTTCGACTAATTTGGGGGTGCTGATTACGAATATCTGGTCAAATTTGAAATTCAAAATGGCGGGTACAAAAAATGGTACAAAAAACTGACATGGGTGTCTTTTTCGACTAATTTGGGGGTGCTGATTACGAATATCTGGTCAGATTTGAAATTCAAAATGGCGGGTGCACATGATGGTACAAAAAACTGACATGGGTGTCTTCTTCGACTAATTTGGGGGTGCTGACTACGAATATCTGGTCAAATTTAAAATTCAAAATGGCGGGTACAAAAATGGAACAAACAACTGACATGGGTGTCTTTTTCGACTAATTTGGGGGTGCTGATTACGAATATCAGGTCAGATTTGAAATTCAAAATGGCGGGTGCACATGATGGTACAAAAAACTGACATGGGTGTCTTTTTCGACTAATTTGGGGGTGCTGATTACGAATATCTGGTCAAATTTGAAATTCAAAATGGCGGGTACAAAAATGGAACAAAAAACTGACATGGGTGTCTTTTTCGACTAATTTGGGGGTGCTGATTACAAATATCTGGTCAAATTTGAAATTCAAAATGGCGGGTGCACATGATGGTACAAAAAACTGACATGGGTGTCTTTTTTGACTAATTTGGTGCACCCGCCATTTTGAATTTCAAATTTGACCAGATATTCGTAATCAGCACCCCCAAATTAGTCGAAAAAGACACCCATGTCAGTTTTTTGTACCATCATGTGCACCCACCATTTTGAATTTCAAATCTGACCCGATATTCGTAATTAGCACCCCCAAATTAGTCGAAAAAGACACCCATGTCAGTTTTTTGTTCCATTTTTGTACCCGCCATTTTGAATTTCAAATTTGACCAGATATTCGTAATCAGCACCCCCAAATTAGTCGAAAAAGACACCCATGTCAGTTTTTTGTACCATCATGTGCACCCACCATTTTGAATTTCAAATCTGACCCGATATTCGTAATTAGCACCCCCAAATTAGTCGAAAAAGACACCCATGTCAGTTTTTTGTTCCATTTTTGTACCCGCCATTTTGAATTTCAAATTTGACCAGATATTCGTAATCAGCACCCCCAAATTAGTCGAAAAAGACACCCATGTCAGTTTTTTGTACCATCATGTGCACCCGCCATTTTGAATTTCAAATCTGACCTGATATTCGTAATCAGCACCCCCAAATTAGTCGAAAAAGACACCCATGTCAGTTGTTTGTTCCATTTTTGTACCCGCCATTTTGAATTTTAAATTTGACCAGATATTCGTAGTCAGCACCCCCAAATTAGTCGAAGAAGACACCCATGTCAGTTTTTTGTACCATCATGTGCACCCGCCATTTTGAATTTCAAATCTGACCAGATATTCGTAATCAGCACCCCCAAATTAGTCGAAAAAGACACCCATGTCAGTTTTTTGTACCATTTTTTGTACCCGCCATTTTGAATTTCAAATTTGACCAGATATTCGTAATCAGCACCCCCAAATTAGTCGAAAAAGACACCCATGTCAGTTTTTTGTACCATTTTTTGTACCCGCCATTTTGAATTTCAAATTTGACCAGATATTCGTAATCAGCACCCCCAAATTAGTCGAAACAGACACCCATGTCAGTTTTTTGTACCATCATGTACACCCGCCATTTTGAATTTCAAATTTGACCAGATATTCGTAATCAGCACCCCCAAATTAGTCGAAAAAGACACCCATGTCAGTTTTTTGTACCATCATGTGCACCCGCCATTTTGAATTTCAAATCTGACCCGATATTCGTAATTAGCACCCCCAAATTAGTCGAAAAAGACACCCATGTCAGTTTTTTGTACCATTTTTTGTACCCGCCATTTTGAATTTCAAATTTGACCAGATATTCGTAGTCAGCACCCCCAAATTAGTCGAAAAAGACACCCATGTCAGTTTTTTGTACCATTTTTTGTACCCGCCATTTTGAATTTCAAATTTGACCAGATATTCGTAATCAGCACCCCCAAATTAGTCGAAAAAGACACCCATGTCAGTTTTTTGTACCATTTTTGTACCCGCCATTTTGAATTTCAAATTTGACCAGATATTCGTAATCAGCACCCCCAAATTAGTCGAAACAGACACCCATGTCAGTTTTTTGTACCATCATGTACACCCGCCATTTTGAATTTCAAATTTGACCAGATATTCGTAATCAGCACCCCCAAATTAGTCGAAAAAGACACCCATGTCAGTTTTTTGTACCATCATGTGCACCCGCCATTTTGAATTTCAAATCTGACCCGATATTCGTAATTAGCACCCCCAAATTAGTCGAAAAAGACACCCATGTCAGTTTTTTGTACCATTTTTTGTACCCGCCATTTTGAATTTCAAATTTGACCAGATATTCGTAGTCAGCACCCCCAAATTAGTCGAAAAAGACACCCATGTCAGTTTTTTGTACCATTTTTTGTACCCGCCATTTTGAATTTCAAATTTGACCAGATATTCGTAATCAGCACCCCCAAATTAGTCGAAAAAGACACCCATGTCAGTTTTTTGTACCATCATGTGCACCCGCCATTTTGAATTCTAAATCTGACCACATATTCGTAATCAGCACCCTCAAATTAGTCGAAAAAGACACCCATGTCAGTTTTTTGTACCATCATGTGCACCCGCCATTTTGAATTTCAAATCTGACCAGATATTCGTAATCAGCACCCCCAAATTAGTAGAAAAAGACACCCATGTCAGTTTTTTGTACCATCATGTGCACCTGCCATTTTGAATTCCCAATCTGACGTTACAAAAATACATACATATTTTTTACTAAACATAGAAAATACCCAGAACACCCGGATTCATTATTTGCAGATCGTTTAAACATTTTATTCCAAGGCGGGAATCGAACCCGCAAACTTCTGCGTCACAGGCCGCTGCGTCACATCGGTCGTCAAATCAACTATTTGAGTACATACAAACCCAATTTCCTAATTAGGTTCCTATTTTATTTGGTTAAACTAGACAAAATAAAGTACCTAATTAGTAGTACCTCGTACCTATAATACCTGTTCTGACAAGACTCGAATAAAACTATCGACCTACTAAAACTGAACTGGCAACACACGTTGTATCCAGAGACAGATATAAAAACAGACAGAGAACAAGCATAATGTTCGCTCGCTATTGTAGCGTGCAGAGCGGCAACGCCGCGCTTTTATAGAAGCGAAAACTGGTTTGAATTTGTTGACCGTTAAATGGTTTTTTGCTTCTTGTGATGTAACTATTGGTCCTAGAGACTCCAAAATTTTGGTGCCAAGTGCACTAATTCATATTGACATTTGGAGATATCAACCGAATCTCTATCTCTTACCGTTTCTGAGATCCAGCATGTGTCAGCTGGAGAAACGTTTCCCCAGCTTACACGTTGCTAAAAGCCTGTAGTTCAAAGAGTTTTGAACCTAGAAGCCTCAAATATTTGGTACCTTTGGCACCAATTGTGCACTGAATCTGGAGATATCAACCGTGTCTATAGCTGCAGCCGTTTCAGAGAACCAGCATGTGCGTGCTGAAATAACGGTACGTCAGCTTACACGTTGATGAAGTCTTATAACTCCGAGAGTTTTTTAGCTGCAGGTTTGGAAATTTTGCTACCTAGTGCACTCATCTGGTACTAAATGCTAGCGTTTGTTCTATAGCTCTATCAGCACTCGTTTGCCCACACTGAATGAGGAAGCTGGTGGCATGTTACTTCAGCTAACACACCTTCAAAGGCTTGTAGCGTCGTTGTTTTTTTGGCACCTAAATTATGGTTGTAATCTATGATGGTACTAAATATGAACTAAATATTGGCATTTTCAGAATTTGCATTTTCCATATGAGGAAGCTGGAGGCATGCACATCGCTACTAGCACCCTTCATGTCGTAGCGCATCGTTCTCTCCGTTAGCTACGCGGCGGTGCTACGCGGCGGTGCTACGCCGTAGACGCTGTAGCACGATGTTTCATCGTAGACCTCCGTAGACGAACTACGTTCAAATAAAATCTCAAAATAAAGGGGTGTGAGTTGGGAATCTGGTGATTCAGTAAACGAGAGTATTCACTGAAGCGGGAGTGAGGGAATTGGCTAGATCAGATTATTATTTAATTTTGCACAGATTTTAAATTACTTAGGTAAATATTTCAAGAATCATTCTCTATGCTATTACTATTCTCCCGCTGTACTCTGCATTTCAAATGGGCATGTCGTTAGTTTGCAAACTAGAGCATGCAGGATGCATTAAATATATGCAAAGCAGGTTGAATAAGTTTGTGATGTTGTTTGCAAGTGCCACTCCCGCGGGAACATCTGAATGCAGCTCTCGAGCCGGGATGTTGAAAGCTATCCAAGCATGCCTGCACACAGCTTCATGTTGCATGTTGCATGCTGCGTGCTGCACGGCAATGAGTCCGTAAGTATTTTGATGAGACGGTGCATCGATGCAACTATAGATAAAATGCAATGCATCAGATGCGGGTCGGAGGGATGCAGTTCAGCCTTTACTTCAAAATAGGCAGGTCCAGGTGCCTACTCGCTACTGACCGCTGGCGCTGGCCGAGTCCTAGTCTAGTCAAGTGATGACGAGTAGTTGTAATTCTATTCATGATAGTAGTTAGCGCGGTGCTGTCTGCGGATCCTTCTCTATTTGGTTTGAGTTTGTTTATTGTCAAAACCTCACAAAAAGCGATTAGATCCGATTCACGATGCTCATTGAGGCTCGGCCGCGCTCCACCTGCAGTCGGACTCACTTCAGAGTCATCGCTCCAAACTTTATGGAACGCATGGGCTGGTCTGAGGTGTTAGCAGCTGAGGAGTGAGGAGCTGAATTTATAAAATGCTGTTTAATCGGCACTAATAATAAACGCATTTATTTTTACATAAACATACGTCCAGATATTACCGTTTAGCAGAGACGAGGGACTACATCGGGGGCGGGTGGGGCGCATCACTCTCACATAAATGCCTACTTGCACATTCCTTGTGGCGGAACAAGCGGACGGCCCACCTGACGTTAAGTGGATCCCATAAATAACGTATACCACAAATAACACCACGGATCCCGGAGGTAACCCCGAGAGATCCTCTGCACAACAAGCGCGCTCCATGCATTCATTCACAACTCGGGCGTCACTGTCTGAATGTTTGCTGAACCATAAAGCCTCAAGGAAAATAGTTCCATCTGAAGGGTCATCTCTGCACCCTGTTCAATTATTTGTTTAGGACATGAAGTTGGAGGCAATGTGACAGTTCAGGCTCACGCTCGGACACATTGTTATCTGTGTAAGTATGAGGAGGGGGGTGAGTGCTAGCGTGGGAGTGCAAGTAGGGAGAATAGTGTGGCGTGACGCTAGTGTGCGCTAGTGACGCTAGTGTGGCTAGTGACGCTAGTGTGGCTAGTGACGCTAGTGTGGCTAGTGACGCTAGTGTGGCTAGTGTGGTTGAATCCACTGTGCAAGCTGATGCTGGCGCGACGTGGCTGGAAGGGCTCCTTCGGAGGAGTGCCACCATGCTTATTCCGTGTTTGGGTGAGAAGGGTCATGAAGGGTGGCACTGTGGGGGTGTGGGGGTGACGTGGCCGGCGCATGAGGCTGCTGCAGGAGACACACATGCGCCTCAGGCTGAAGGACGCAGGGCTAATGCATTGTTTTATATTTTCACTGGACATCAGGTGGAGCCATCCGCCTGTTCCATCAGGAAGTCGTGAAAAAATACTATTAATATTTTGTAAATTTTCAGTTCGATGTTGGTCGCCAACAAAGATAAATATTAAAATAATCGTGTCTCCAATCACAGTAAACTTATTTGTGAAATTGAGAAAGTGATCCTTCGAGAGGCGAGCGCGTCCGCGAGCGCGTCCGCAAATCTTATTGTATGTTGCGGTCCCGCGCCACCACCACGCGCTCTTTTAGGTAAGTACATCAAATGTAATAATATAGAAAGGAATATAACATGGACTAATGTGTTTTCCTTTAGTAGGTACGTGTACTTTTAGTAGGTATTTTAGTAGTTTTCGAATTTCTAAGACTTTATTAAATAATAAAATATTATCTTCAAAAATATAAAACTTTTAATGAATAATACTTTACTAGCACCATCTGCTAGATTTTGAACAAATAGATAAAGTTATATTTCCTATCGGTGCGTCACGCGTCACGCGTCACGCGTCACGCGTCACGCGTCACGCGTCACACGCTATAAGCTGCACTTATTGACTAGTAGCTACTAGTATGATAGCAATGTAGCTAAGTATCGTCGGAGGAGCACTTAGCTATCTGTTGTCGAAGCTCTGCCGGAACTAGGTCGGTTCACTAATTAGTTAATTGCGGGTTCATTTGCGGTGTAAGTAATATAATCAAGGTGAACATTTGCGACTTCTCCATAAACATAATCGTCTCCCGGTGACGTCATCCAGAGTTTTGTTAATTGGCTTAACATCTCACAACTTTACTTGGAACTCGGCTACAGACTATTGTTGTTCCTGTGACGCCATTCCTACATTCGTGCGTGGACGCGGCACCACACGGATGAAAATGATGAAATACAACTAATAATACTAGTAGCATTAACTTATCCCTATAAGTGAACAAGTGACTGCATCTTGAGGAGCTATTATATGCTCATCACACCGAAGATCCTCATCAGATCTTCAACAAACTATTGTAAGACCAAGTAGGTACCTTACTTTCAAATAAAATAAGAACCACCGAGATCGGATCTTAAATGGTTCAATTTTTGCCCCTTTTTGCCCCTTATTGAAGGAAGTATTCCTCTAATCAAAAAATCACCAACGATCAAATAAAATATATAAGCATGTAGAAAAGTACTAATAACTGACACTGAGGTAAGCACACTTTACTGGTAGCTTGACTTCACATACGAGTAGATGTTCTTTTATTTTTTTTTATGATTTTACTATGACATAAAGTTTTACAAGATAAAGTTTTGAATCCAGAGGCTCCCGACTGTGTTTCAGGAGCCAGTGGCTTCTCCGATAGTTAAAAACAGTACATTTATGTCAGCAGTTCGGATATTTGAGGCTCAAGCTCGCCCAACTCCGAACTGATTTGAATAAAAATCGAAGTATTTGTATATAAATTATAAGCTGGATTAACATATAAGCTTCTCATTCCAAACAAATTGTAGGAATCGAGGCTACGCGAGCCACCACCACTGTTTCAATTCAATTCAATTCAAATGATTAGTTTCGGTTATTCACCATAATTGTTAGTAAACTTACCTATTTTATATACAATGTTAGTAACCATTACAGCAAATTTCATATTTCAATTAGGTATTCATGTCAACTTCAATTCAAATATCTCTTGGTCATTCAAGTTTCTTAAATATTGAAAATTCCAATTGAGTGCAGTGTTTCAATGCAGTGCAGTTGTATGTAGTGGTGTCCGCGCTCGCCGTACACCGTACACCAGGTCGGCTAAGCACGAGTGTTACCTACTATATTAAAATACTGCGCCGAAATGTAGGTAACGCCTTCAGGGTGACCGATAATATTGTAATTTAGGAATAGCCTTGAAGTCGGGGTTTTATGAATAGAGTATTGTATGTAGGCTCCAACAAACACTCGTGACGGTCGTCCAAGTCCAAGTACATAATAACGATAAAGTGCGTCAGCTCGAATCACCGAGAGTTATCGAACCTTTCCAGGCGCAATACTTACAGGCGCTTAGATTCACCTAGATTTAAGACGTTTCAAGATGATCCCTGCGGATATTACTGAATAAATGCATTTTGACTTTGACTTTGACTTTGACTGGAGTGAAAGCAACCGCCAGAATCGGGATCCAGCAGGAAGCACTTAGTAACTGGCGCGCCCTATGTTACAGGGCTTACGTTTTATAGTCGGCTGGCGCGGGCATGAATAAGTTTGATATACTTTAGCTGTTGGTTTTCCCATAAATAAATAAATAAATATTGGTGGCCGCCGGCGGATCGTGTGCATTATCTAATAGCGTTGCGCCCGCGCCCGCGCCCGCGCCCGCGCCCGCGCCCGCGCCCGCGCCCGCGCCCGCGCCCGCGCCCGCGCCCGCGCCCGCGCCCGCGCCCGCGCCCGCGCCCGCGCCCGCGCCCGCGCCCGCGCCCGCGCCCGCGCCCGCGCCCGCGCCCGCGCCCGCGCCCGCGCCCGCGCCCGCGCCCGCGCCCGCGCCCGCGCCCGCGCCCGCGCCCGCGCCCGCGCCCGCGCCCGCGCCCGCGCCCGCGCCCGCGCCCGCGCCCGCGCCCGCGCCCGCGCCCGCGCCCGCGCCCGCGCCCGCGCCCGCGCCCGCGCCCGCGCCCGCGCCCGCGCGCAGTGTAGGTACCTCGGGGTGTCGCCGCGATACGTCCAAGTCACAAAATGTCAGATTAATTCGTGCTCAGATCGAGAAACTTACAACGCGGTCTATTTATCAAGCGTAGTCAAGATCGAGCGAACATTTCTGAAACAAGAAGTGTTCGCTCGCTTCGCTCGATCGTTCAGTTATAAGCGTGGAAGCCGCACCGTTTGAAGGCTCCTGTCGTGCCGTGGCGTGGCGTGGCGTGGCGTGGCGTGGGGTGTCGTTGCTCGGATTGTGATCGGGTTATTGGTGAACTGGTTTAATAGCGATCGATAGCTATAACCGTCACTTTGATGATGATAACATTTTGGTGTCGCTCGTAAAGACAGCTCTGGAAGCGTCTCCTTCTGTCGGTGTCTAACTGTGACGTCATCACTTATTATTTATTTAATTAATTTCTTTACATAGACAATGTTGACACACATCGGCCACCTCAGACGGGGCGCGGTGACTGTGCATGATACGTACACGAGTGCATGATATTTACAAAACGATTGGAAGGCGAGGGTATCGCCGAGGATATTGGTAGCGCGCTCCTGTCTCAAGATTTGGGTGTTTCAAAACAAATAAAATAGGAGGCCGTTTGTTGTAATGTCGTCAGTAGATGCACACTTGTTGTTCCTCTCAGTATAGTGATGTAATTCCGCTGGCTGTGCAATAGCTCGCCTCTACGTTATCTGCGCCATGCCTACTCCACAGCTTCCGTACTCCGATTGAGATTAAGCAGAGCTTCTTAATTTGTTTTCAGACGAAATGATTTTGGCTTTTATAGCTTTTATACAAACGTTAGGCTCGTTAGCTTAGTGAGCCCTAAATACTTATGTAAGCACCCTGACCCGCGCCCCCTGACCGCGTGACCCAACCCAACGTGCCGCCGTACTCCCTATGCATGGCGGTGCACCCTCGAGCCCACAACCCCCGACCCTGAGCCCTGAGGCTGCCACGCCACGCCACGCCACGCTACGCAGCTGTTGGTCCAGCAACTCGTAAGAAAGCGCGTTCACCTCCTCACATGTGCTAGCAGTTCTGCGAGCACAAACTTTCATCGGTGGTCTCACTGTAAGTGAGAAATTTATTGCATTTATTTGCCAATCATTACTTTATGAGACCAACTTAAAAGTATTATCTATTAAATAAAAAAAGAATCATTAAAATCGGATCTCATAAGTAGCCCCCGTTCGCCCCTTTTTAGAAGAAGTTCTCTTCTAATAGAAAATTTTCGACAAAAAAAACTATAGACGTAAAATCTGTATATTTTATCAAGCTCGTAGAATGCAACCTGTGGAGGCCTACCAACTACAACATAACAACTTCGACGACTTCGACGGGTTCGATTCCCGCCTTGGGATAAATGTTTGTACGATCTGCAAATATTTATTCCAGGTGTTCTGGGTATTTTCTATGTATAGCCGGAGCCGGAGCCGGAGCCGGAGCGGAGGCGACATCACGGCTCCGGTAACGCGGCGTCAGGCGGTGTTCGTGCGCTGCGCGATAACAACCGGCGCCGGCGCGCGGCATGCGGCATGCGGCATGCGGCATGCGGCACCGCAGCTAACACTAACCAGCTGTAATAGTTCGACACGCTCCACCTCGTTATACCTAGGTAGGAAGCTAGGTATAGGTCCTCCTCGTCCACAGCCGCCTCGCGATTGTAACCCTTATAGCCGAGGGGATAAGGTGCAGAGCGGCGCGGGCGCTCGCCTTTGTCGTAAAACTTATAATCGCGGTCGCTGCACTAGCACTGCGATAGTGTTGCATTCAACTCTAGCTCCGGACGGATTTAACGCGCGGAGGTCGATGACTCGCCTGTGAGAAAGCTAATGATTTTACGTCCGTCGTTTTGCCAAGTACCAGTACGAGTAGGTAGGTAGGTAGGTAGGTGCGTGTAACAACGGAACGAAAATAGCTAAGTATTATGTACCGAATGGCAATGTGTGGCGTTGTGTGTGGCACATAACGGAACGTATTCAGGACGCCACGCGGCTTGCGGCAAGCGCCACCGCGTCGCGTCGCGTCGCGTCGCCGACAGGTGACTGGGTGCTTCTCGCTGCCGGAACTTTGTATTATTTTACTTAATGCAAAATTGCATAATTTCTATCGCAGGCAGCAGGCAGCAGGCTGTTGTCTCGCTAGAGCCTAAATAATAATTCTTTGTACCTCTACTAAAGAAAATCTCTCTATAGGTATCTAGGTATATATCTAGGTAAGTTAGAAATAGCGTGTTTGTGTCTGGATATACCTATAATTATATTTGTATTGTTTTATACACATACATAATATAGAACTCGGCAGAAACATAATGTTGTTTGTTATAGACTCATCACACAAATGTTTGTTCTTGGTGGGGATCGAACCCACAAAGCTCAGTCGTCTCCAGAGAGTATTATTATATTTGCAATATTCTAAGGAGGAGCGAGGCCAAGCACTCATCGAGCAGCATCAATCGAAAACTACTACTGTCGTCCCACTCAATGTCAATATGAGTGTCGATATCTTTGCCTTTACACACACAATCACTGAAGTCACTGACAGATTTAGTGATAGCGTATATTTTGGAGAGCAAGTTGAAGCAATTTAGTACCATCATAGATTACAACCATAATTTAGGTGCCAAATAAACAACGACGCTACAAGCCTTTGAAGGTGTGTTAGCTGAAGTAACATGCCACCAGCTTCCTCATTCAGTGTGGGCAAACGAGTGCTGATAGAGCTATAGAACAAACGCTAGCATTTAGTACCAAATTGGTTCACTAGGTAGCAAAATTTCCAAACCTGCAGCTAGAAAACTCGTAGGTGGGTAAGTACCTACTCACCTAGAGTTATTCACGTCTGCTTCTATAAATACATTCATTAAAATACCAACAACTCTTAACATTGTTGTTGGCAATTTTTTACAAGTGTTCGTTTCGAAGTGGACAGTAATTGCTACGTTAATTTAAGATCGATAAATTGTGGTAGAAATGCCAAATAAATAGTGTGCGGCGAGCGGACGGGGGAGCGAGCACTGCACTGAGCGGTTCCCACGGGACGGGGACGGGGACGGGAGCATGTGTAGCTATATGTATAGCTGGACCCGCACGTGGCAGTTGTAACCGTTATCTTCTTATTATCATCTGATCGGGTGTTTCTCTATCCCGATGAAAAGCAATGTGTCAGCTGACGCGGCTGACTCGCTCACCGACAGTTAAATCGCCGTCGCCGTCAGCCACCTCCCCCCATCCACCCACCACCTGCCCCCCCGGACCGGATCGTGGCCTCACCAAAATGATAGTGAAGCCAAATAAATAAGTGGACGTAAAACGTTTTTCCACTTCACAAACATAGATCCCTAATTGGGTAGATAATTTTGTAACAGGTAGGATTGATCATTTAACAAAATTACATGAAGCCGTTTTACAAGGAGAACGAGCTGAGTCTCGATGTCCAGGACCATTCAAACCAGTGCATCCCTGTCAGGGGGCCGGGGGAGGGGCCAGGGCCGGAGCCAGGGCCGGAGCCGGGGGGGTGACCGTCGCTGCTATGACGGTACATTGTGCGATGAGCCCGGGGGGCTCCGGCCAGAAAGTGGCGAGCTAGCAACTCAGATACGGAGGCCCGGCTACGGATACCTACGGCTACTACATGAGCTTTGAACCTCGGAGTAAGTGGTGTAGGTATAGCGCGCGCCGCTTGCATTCTCCACACTCTGCACTACTCAGGTCAGTAATTGAATGATGCGCGAAGCGTACCTACTGTGAGCCGTTGATACCTGGTCTTACATTAAGGTAAAAGTATGTCCTGAGTATCCCTATTGTATCCACCTATAATTTAACTGGAACAAAGCGATTAGGTAATGTGAATGTCAGTTAAAGAGGTAATTGGTGTCATGATTACGTCCATTACGTTTTAATTGGAGCTTTAATTGCGCGAGTCGTATGTTATGTCCGCCCACGTGATAGATACATATTTGACGACCGATGTGGCGCGGCGGACGAATGTCCGCTTGCGACGCAGGAGGTTGCGGGTTCGATTCCCGCCTTGGGATAAATGTTTGTACGATCTGCAAATATTTATTCCGGGTGTTCTGGGTGTTTTCTATGTATAACAAAAAATATCTATATATGTAATGTATTGTATTAAGTATACCAGTCATCTAGTACCCATAACACAAGCCCTGCTTAGCTTGGGGCTAGATGATGCTGTGTGGAGTGTCCAACATTATTATTATTATAATCGGTCCAGCGGTTCCAGAGACAAACAGACAGACAGACAGACAGACTAATAAAATAAAATACTGACTCCTGACTGGCGCTAGCATAAATTATTCGAAGAGTGAAATACTTTTCCGAGTGCGGGCCGGACCTGCTGCATTGCTTCCGTTCCGCTGCATGCTGCATCAATTTCACGTTTCTCATGCTGCTGCAGCTCCTTCTACAAATGTCTGAATGTCGATTGCGGCCGCTAATTAAACTTCGCCCCTCCCCAGCCGCCTTCATGCCTCTCATGTCATCTGTAAGGAACAATGATAACCATAGATGGTAGCCTGATGGAAAACTATTGTACTTCCTTCTTATCAATACGTAGAACATAACACCGGGACAGAGGACCAACATCCATGTTCATCGCACATATGTGTGTTGTAGCAGCGAAGGCAGAGCTCTCGACTACAACTGAGCTGTCGACTCATTGTCCGTGCACACACCTAGGTGTCAAGGTGTGCGTGAGGGTAAAATAACACTTACAACGACTTCCAATAAGCAGTTCATAGTTGGGCGGCTGTGAAGTTTCCTTGATCCGATACGGCGACAGCGCATCGCTCCGGGACCGGACGCTGTCGGAAGCTGCGATCTCACTATTTATGATGTGTATCGCCTCCTCGTCGCTCCTGTAGCGCACGCTCCACCACGCCACCACGGCACGGCACGTGACGAGACGCGATGCACTACAGATCAACCCCTGCTGTGACGTCACGTGACGTGACGTACAGATCACGCCGGGTGACGTCGGGCGCCGGAAATTCGTGACTAATGTCGCGCAGCTTGTTTATTTAGCTGAATGGCGAGCCCGTGCAGTCCAGTGCAGGGCAGGCTGCAGGCTGCAGGCTGCAGGGGCTCATGCAGGGTGGAGTGGGTCTCGCACGTTACTCAGCCCCCCAACCGGCGTAACCCTACACTTTAGTCGGTATAATAACCTGCATAAACTATAGGTACATTTGAGTGACGCGTATTTGTTTGCATTAGGTGTTATGTACCCCGCACTTACCGCGTCATACACTTTGAGCTTAAACTTAAGCCTCGACAGGAGACTGAACTTTTGTCATGAAAGTTTCAGCACCTTGTTCAGGCACTACTACACTTAGAGACATGTTAGACATCCTGTATAGTAGTATAGTAGCCACGCTCGGGTACGTCCTAGGAGAATCCGACCCTTACATGTGCGTTATCTCATCCCTCATATACTCATTATGTACGAGTAACTCTCACATTACAAACTTTAACTTTCTAGTGAAGCTGTTTAAGCACCCCCTTGTACCCTCTACCTAACGGCCCGCCGCCGGATATCTCCTCTCTAAATCTGACTTCATTCTGTGTGAAAACACAGAAAGGTTAATTTAATAATTAAGTTCGTACCCTTCACCCATTGAGCTGGAAGGGTAAAACAAGTGCGCGCAAGTAACCAATGTTACCGAGTTGTTTCAAATAGCCAATTAAAGTTCCGTCCGGGAACAAGCTCGCGCGCGCCATCTAACGACATGACACTACGCTAATACTCTACGTAGCGAATTATAAATATCCCATAGGTTCATCCGAACCAGCTTTAGACGTTCCGGATAAATAAGAAATAAAATGGACCAGCGATAAAGGTTTGCGAACTTCTAACGAGTGATGTAAATAAATAAACAAAACAATGATTACCCGATGGAGCATCTGTTACGAAATATCGAATAAATAATTACGAAGAAAAGTTATCTCGAAGTTACGGCAACCGAAAAGTATCTTTACTGTGACGTATTAGAGGTGCAACTCCATTAACCGACTAAATATGAGTTGGGATCACTGGAGCTTATGAATGCCGTTAAGAGTGATCACATTCCCGTGCACAAAATATATACAAGTACAACTTACCAAACTTCCAGAACATGCTTAGAAGAAAAGATGATCAAAGACCGTCACGTGGGCACCAGCTCAAACTAGCCCGTGACCGTGACCCTGCTACCATACTTGCTGCCTATCAATCACTTTCTTAGCAATACAGTGGTGCATAACTGGAATGCACTGTCACATGAAGTTGTGACTGCAACGTCGGTCAATGCATTTAAAAACAAACTCGGTAACTGGATGCTAACCGATAAATCAGTGCTCAAAAAAATTAACCAAAATTAATCAAAAATCCAACACTGTGTGATATAGACACATCAGCCATAGCTGCTCGTCTATAAGTAAATAAATAAAATAAAATAAATAAAGTTTGCATATTGTTCATTTCGAACGTCTAAGCAAGCTTACGCGTGGTACTAGTCGAAAAACTAATTTGTAAAGCTAATAAAAGTCCAATATTAGGTGCTCATCAGATGGTACCTACTGGCGGAGGGTCACTTCTATTTCCTGAAACTTGTTGTAGAAGTCGGCAAGTAGGCGCGCCTCTCACAATGTTATAGAAGCGATCGAACCCCGACTCGAGCGAGCGCAGCCAGCGCCGACGCCGCGGAGCGGAGCGGGATGCGGAGGCGATTCACTACTCGGTCCGGAATCACCGACATTCATGTTCCCATTGTGTCCGCCGACTTGGAGCTACCTCCGAAGGACAATAAGCGAGTTCAAGTGTTTTTGACAATACAAGGTCACAGGATCTGAATACAAAACTTTTGAGGCATCAAATGTGATGATAATAAAATGGAGAACAATAGGACTTTAGCAGGCAGGCGCTAGGCGGCCGCACTCGCGCAGTGGACATGTCGTCGGTACAATACTTTGTCTAAGTTTGTTGACATCGCCTTATTCAGCTCATCTATAATAATGCCAGTTACAAGTAGCGGCACGTAAGTCTAGCGCTGAACGATACGCGGTGGGGATAGCTGCGCATGGGTACTGTCGTGCACGCAATACAATTATACCTTTAATTAATTATTAGCTAAATAACGTTATTGACATTATTTTAATGTAATGTCAAATAGTAAACTATTTATATTTATATTATAGAAGATGAACTATTTATAGTTTGTAGGTAGTTAGGTACCGAAGACATAATTTTTAACAAGGTTATGGGGAGTAGAAAAATAAAAACATCTGTTAATTTGTCAATTTTTATTTTAGATTTAAGTCTAGTCTCAATTAATTCATTCGATTCCCTTTTTAAAAAACAATTAACGTCATAAACCATTTTCCTTGCCTGTCTTTTCAAAACAATATTTCTTCTAGGCATATTCACTTTAAAGCCACACACAAACTTAAAAAACAAAATATAGCAAACAAATTCAAACTTAACAAAAAACAATAACAATACAATTAAGAACGCGACTGTACACTGGATGTGCGCGGGGCGTCGTATCAGTGCGGGGAACGTAATGCGACTGGAGAGCCAATCAGCGCTACGCACGCTCGCCCTTCATCCCGCTAGCTCCCCTCAGGTACCTTATTTTTTACTTCTGCGCAATAACGGTCAGCGCTAAAGTTTCGTGCCGCTACTTGTACTGACAATAATGTTTGTCCTGCTGCAGCACGCGACCTCACCCGCTGCTCGCAGGGACTTGGAATCTTCAGGATATATTCGTGTTGGTGCGTGGGCTTCGTATGAAATTAACTTTACGCTCGTGATTTCATTAGTTCGGTGTGGCACATGTGTACACGATGTGTCGTGTCGTGGGTGACCCCCCTCCCCACGGAGGCACCACTAACTACTTAACCAACGGTAGATGTTAAAATCTTCATATTGAATGAAGGTAAATACTTAGTAGAAAACATATTTCATATTTTAAAAATAAAAGAATCCTATCACCATATCAAACCGTGCTTCTCCAGCTGGACAGGTGTCAGGGTTGTCAGGGTTGGGCATCACCTGCACTTTGTTTAACTGTCCGTTTACTGCAGGCACTTCTCATTCACTTTATGTACAAATGGTGTTCGTCAAACAACGACACCGACGCCCTGCTTACTGCTTACTGCTTACTGCTTACTGCTCACTGCTCACTGCTTACTGCTGCTAACCTTAATCACTAACTACAGTAATATATAATAATAATATGAATGCTCGACAATCCATCCAGCATCATCTAGCCCCAAGCTAACTCTAGCAAGAGGGCCGTAGGTAGTTTTTCTTTTTATAACAATTCCCTATGTACCTTTCTTTAGAAAAAACTCTCACGTCAGAGATATGCCATAATCGGGGGAGCACGGTGGACATCCTCTCAGGTCCGTGGCTACATGCGGCGGCATCAGACGGCATCAGACGGCATCAGACGGCATCAGACGGCATCAGACGGCATCACCGCTACATGAACGGTCGCGTGTTACCCGCGACTCCGCGAGTAGCTCAGCCCACTGCCACTGCCACTGCCACTTGCCACCGGGCCACTTACCACGTTCATTTTATATATCCTGGCGGTTTAGTTTCTACAAACATTCTTTCAAGCCGAAGGCGAACTTCTTATACCTAAATCACGTATTACCTTAAATGTCAGAGGAATGAAGGAACTAAAAAATTAAATAATATCAGGTTCAGCGCGCCTTTACTGCACAAATACCTCCTAATAGGAAGTAGGTAGGTCAAATAACATTGGTTGGTAAAATTCTACTAAAACTCCATCAACCAAGTAAATGTAACTTCAATTTCCGTTGCGATGAGTATTACAGATGATCATTAGAATGCCAGGCCGGCTTCGGCGGGAGGCTGCCGACGGACGTACCTAGTGCCTACCCCTAGTAGGTAGATCGGCGACGCTGCGCGATAACGTAAGCGCCGGATGCGGTAGGAAATGGTTTCACGTAACTGTGAGGGTTTATATTATTATTTCATGAAAAGGATATTAACCTAACTTAAGAAATTAATAAGTTGCTTGTAA
Organism: Electrophaes corylata; assembly: GCA_947095575.1. Classification (NCBI taxonomy): domain Eukaryota; kingdom Metazoa; phylum Arthropoda; class Insecta; order Lepidoptera; family Geometridae; genus Electrophaes; species Electrophaes corylata. Next base: position 12,346,871 of record OX352712.1, on the reverse strand, counting down.
AATAAACCGTAGAGGTAATAAAGTGGTTGTAGTGTAACCCGAGGGAAGACCGCGGTGAGCGCTACCACGCGCTACGCACTACCACGCGCTACGCACTACCACGCGCTACGCACTACCACGCGCTACGCACTACCACGCGCTACGCACTACCACGCGCTACGCACTACCACGCGCTACGCACTACCCAGCACCGTCGCGTCGCCCGCCTCAGGTGAGCTTGCGGTCAAGCGTTCGCCTATAAACTATCAAACTAAAAAACAGACCTTCAGTGCAGTGTTGTCTCTGGATAACAATAGGTTCGGGTAGGTGTCCTACGGAGATAATAATCCCACTCGGATGTTCTTAGACAGTTTGGGCAATTACAATTAAAAGCAAGCTGCTTGAACTCGCGACTCGTTACTTTGGATGTAGAGCTCACAGTGAATGCCGGCGCTGAGCAGAGTTCATACTAAATGCATTTCATTTGCACCGCGTCTTCAACAAACAACAACAACAACAGATAATGAAAATATAATGCAAATACCCATGCTAATGCAAATTCAGAACGAACCGTCACTTACCTAAAGCCTACCTACATTATTTACTTTTACTCTAGATACGACTACTACCACGTCCCCGCCACGCTACCGCCGCGCCATACCCACGCTACCGCCACGCTACCGCCACGCTACCGCCACGCCATGCCCATACTACCGCCACGCTACCGCCACGCTACCGCCGCGCCACTCGGAGGGCGCGTGGATATGAATATTCACCATAAATTAAATGTCACTAAATTCAAATCGAAGGATCGATTCGATTCGAAACCGAGGAAGCTGACGCTGATTTGAATTTCAACATTAAAAAAGTAATTCCATCAAACCGGAAGAGGGGCGGCGCTCATTCTCTAAATTCTTAATTATCTACTTCGTGGTTCTGCTTAGTGTAGCCTAGCGCATGGTTACGTCGGTCGTCGCGTCGTGAGCATCGCTCTACGGCTGCGGATGACGTCCGCTCCTGCCTGACATTTGTCTCAGGAATGCACGTCAAAAGTACAAAAGAAAACAACAGCAATAACAGTAAAGTATTGTTCGGATCATAAAGTGAAATGCCAATCATATCACAGACTGACGACCGACGCCGCGCGCCGTAAAGATCCCACCAGCCACCATGCCTCAATAGAGCGCCTAACGAGTCAATAGAGCATGCAACAAATACTATTGCTGCCAAGGCAATACCGTTCTTATAATCGTAGTAATAAGGTTAGTGCGAAGGTAGAGGAATGCCAATAGATGCGGCTGACGGCGATCGCTCGAGGTCGACACTCGACATTGACGTCGCAGACGAGGGATTTACTCCGTCCGCGATCCAGCGGCCACAGTGCACGCTAACGCAGTAACTAACTTTTTATACATAATTATGTTTAAAAACTGGCAATCAATGAAATGATATCTCCATGACATCACTCTCTACATAATATGAAGAACGCAGCGAATTCAGATCAGTCCAGATCAGTCATGAACCGTGTAAGTATTTTAAACATTCGAAGAAGTATGCAGTGAGTTAAAATCCTCCTTTTTCAATTGTAACGTAACGTAACGTAACGTAACGTAACGTCTCAAAGTCTCAACTACTTATAAATCTAGACATTCGTGCGTCTTCGTCAAGTGTAATGTCATGTAGTAACAGCAATTATCAAATAATGCACGCCACAACACTTACCTATGAAACTGTACGTCGCGTCGTGTGGCTCTACATGAGCTGGTTGATCGGGATGGATACCTGGAAAAGAAAATATACTGAATTAGTGGTATTCCATGCAGCGTAGTGGTAAGAATGACTATGTTACTAAGGATGGATAAACCTTCACCAAAACGCTGAAAATGTGAAAGTTGAGTTACCGCATGGGGCTGCGCTGGGTCACTAATTGGTATTATAAAGACTTCGTCTATTGAAGCCTTGAAGACGCTTCCGAGTGCCGCTAAGCCTGAGTGACGTCCTCGATCACCCGCCCCCGCGTGTTGATACAGGACGGACGGACGGACGGACGGACGGACGGACGGACGGGGGGAGTTATGACGGGCGAGTAATTATGTTTCCTTGATGAGCTGCTGAGTCCACAGCGCGGGAAGCTCATTGCACGCTGTCGGTACATTCGTACTTCCAAGTGCCTCTGGTACACTTAAGTACACCTCGACTATGAAAGCTGTAAGCGGGAGGTCGGGCGCGGGCGGGAGGTCATATATTTAAGAGTCCTCTAAGTGATGTGCCTTCGTCCTCGAGCGGAGAACACTTTGGCAACTAAATAACAGTGTCAGGTGACATACTACCACAGAACACTATCTTTTGGAGACATTTGATTTCAAACCAAGATCCTACATTTCATTTGAACTGCTTACACTTAGTCTTGTGCTAGGACCTCAAGTAACGATGGTAAAATACCACCAAAAGTGCATGTAATAACACTAGAAAATGAAAAGTTTATGTTCCTTCCAAAGATGACAGAAAACGAATTCCAAAAACAACTATAACACACAACAAAAATCTTGACGGTAGCACTTTTATGGTAAGGCACATGGGAAATGGGGAAAATAGATGATGGCGGGAGCAAGGATTTACTTTTAAGGAATTAAGGTGTATTCCAAAAATAATACTAATCCATAGGATCCGAAGTAGGTCGCGGGTCGGAGCGTTAGCTCTCCCGGCTTCATGTGCACTGCATTATATTATTATGTAGATCGGTTTAGTGGTTCAGTCGCGCGTGAGAGTGCAGCAGACGGACAACGGACACGTCATTTTCACTGTAGGTTTTAGATATGTGGTAGGACACACGAAAACCTGAGTCTAATCCACATTCCCGCCCACATTTACTGGAGCACATTTTCATGTGAGAGAACCTGCCGAACGCCACAAGTTGCATACCAAGTAATGTCGCTGACTGTACAGTCAAAGTCAAAGTCAAAAATCATTTATTCAGTAATATCCGCAGGGATCATCTTGAAATGTCTTAAATCTAGGTGAATCTAAGCGCCAGTTCCTCGCGACCAAGCCTAGACAAGTACAACGTATCCTACCGAGCGCTGAAGTCAAAGCCATCCCACCATATTAGTCTATAAGGGTGACTATGACTATGGGGTAGTTCATTCTTAGCTACCTACGTTGAATGCATAAGGATATGTCCACTTTTAACATTTTTTATTCCCTGGATGACAGGCCACAAGCCCATCACCGCTTCTAATAGAAAAACATGGTGCACGTCCCAGTTTCGAAGTCACAACACACTCGGCTTACATCCTCTCATCAGCTCCCAACCCACCCATAATAATAATAATAATAGTAATAGTAATAATAATAATAATAATAAACGAACAAGATAATGTCGATAAAAAAACGAAAAACCTCGGTTTGCCAACCTCCTATTGTAGTGCCCTAATGGGGCTCACATGAGATTCTAGCACTATATATAAGTGAATTTTGTACACCCTAACCCACCATGTGATGACAATAAATGTATTGAGTATTGAGTATTGAGTATTGAGCTCGGATACCACTAGCAGGATGTTAAAGGAGACGTGAGGATGTAACAAAGAGGGGCACAACTCAATACAAGCGATTTCTTATAATTTGTGCTTTTGAGCGTATCTAGTTGAACAACAAGACTAAGAAGTGTGAATGATGACGCCGCGCGCCGCCCAAGCTAGTCAGCACTCCGGACAGGAGTAGAGCACATCAAAGCCTCCTCCGTCCCCTCCCAACCCTCCCGACCCTCCGGTTTCACATTACCGACCATCAACAACACACGGAGTATTGGGCCCTGCATGTGCGTTACAACTAAGTGATATCTGCTTACAGTAGGTAGGTACCTACACAACAATATCAATTCCTCGTACGCACCGTACGATACGTACCTAGCTGGTGTGCTGTGCTGGGACCAGTACTACGTACACGTACGTATTGTGTGCGGTAAGCATGTTATCAAATCCTTCGCTGCGGCGGGCGGCACGGCATGCGGCCTGAGGCATGTGGCGTGAGGCATCAGGTATGTGGGCGAATACCTCAGATCGATGGACCTAGGATAGTGCATTGTAGGGCACGTTTCTAACGACCGTGACCTACAAGGCAACACCCTGTTATAGGCGATCGCTACCATGGTGATGTTCCACGAGCAAAGGAGGGTCGGCGGGCCGAGGGACGAGAGCGACGTAACTAATAATAGTGGCCTCCTTCCACAACTATTCAGAATATTCGATAAATTAACTATGAACAATCAGTTACTAAAATTTTAATACTTTTCCGCGGTTTATTCTATAGATACCGCAACCCGCATCACGCACCCGCGACCCGCACCCGCGACCCGCAGACAAATCAAAATCATAACAAACAACAAATCACTTACTTATTATTCTTAGCTATAGGGTTAAGCAGTACTTGTTCAGTGAAAGCTCCTCGTCTCGAAGATTCGAACCACTGGAAATATACTTCTTGGTAAATAAAACGTCAAGTTCCTGCCCACATTTTGTTAGAAACTATACCACCACCGTGTAGATAAACATAATTATGAGCCAATGTTTGGTGTATTATTTTACTTTATTGGAGGCTTTAATTTCGGCGAAGGCAATTGCCTTCGCCGATGATAATAAATGTTGAAAGAATTCCATTGAATGAGACACGTTTGCTGAAAACAGACTCCACCAGTTATTGGTTTGTTCGTCGCAACTTGTCTATTAACATGCAGGATTAGAAAATGTAGAGGTCGTAAATTTCGCCAGCGGAGGATGAATCTCATAAAAACGAAGTAGTAAATCACGTAGCGATGTTATCTCAGCAGGTAATAATAGTTGGCATCTGCCAAAAATGTGTTGAAACTCGTACAGACTCCGGCAATTAATATTAGGCAGATAACAACACGCTCTACTATGTAACTAATCAACAGTAGGTAGGCACGTACGTACGTACATACATAACGCTGATAATAGAGGCACATCATTATTATAATTAAACGATGCGTTACATTTTTTGGTCTTTAGCATATTTTGCAATATGTCATGAGTGTGTTAGCTCTGTTTCCACGTCGCGTCACGTCACGTCACGTCGCGTCACGTCACGTCACGTCAAATCACGTCGGTTAGTCGGCTGATGAATAGTTAGAGCTTGTTTGTCGAACGCCTTTACCACGCAAATTACTTGCCGAGACACAATGCACTGCATGACGTTTCAAAAAGCTGGAGCGAAAATGAGTAAAGCTTTAGACGACGAGAATATTGGAAAGCAGTGCATTTTGTTTTGGCAAGACGAACACAGCTACACAATATACCTAATTACCTCGGATATAGTACATACCTACCAGCTGAAGTAATTAAACAAATGCTAGCTATAGATAAATTATGAATAACCAACCTATTGCGTGACTGACTCAAAATCAATGCACAGATAATAAATATTACTACTATAATAAATATAACTACCTAGTAGTAGAGCTCCTTGTGAAGGGTATCACGCCCATTTCTAGCACGTTTCTAACCTGCGTGCCCTACGAGCCGATGTCTTGTAGCGATTATAAGAATGTTATCAAGAAAATGGATATTAAGTAACAAAAGTAAAGATAGATGAAGCGCACGTGAGTGAGCGCAGCGCGAGCGTATAACTTGAGTGATGTCGCGGGCGCGGCGCTAGTGCAATATCATAATCATACGAGAACGATTTCTCACAGTTTCCACTTAATCTCCGTCGGAGCGACAAATAGAGATGTGATGTGGCGTGTGGGTGGACTGCGCTAGCGCAACACGCGACGCGACCGACTGCTCACTCGCTACGACGACGCGACGTCTAGTTACGTCTAAAAGCCGGATAACCTTATAATAATTAAATTAAAATTCCGCTCGGCTCCGCGTACCACGCATCTGTTACGTTAGCTCTAATACTTTATTGTTGATTCATGTGACTTGCAGTTATTTATTTACAAAAATATTGCAGTTATTTAATAATTTACAGAATACACATTTTGAATTGAGTTTAACCAATGCATGTAGGAAACGTCCTGGAAACTCTTCGGTGATTGGTAAAACTATAGGCACATGAGACTTAACACCTGTACCTATGCCTCGGGATGGTGGATGCAGCGCAATGCATTGTTTTATGTGATGCTAACCTCTTCACACCAAGTGAGCCATCTGCTTGTTCCGTCGGCTAGTTTTATGTGTACCTATAAGAAAAATTCTGGATGAACAGGTAATAATTTTGTAAAAAAAATGCTACATACATAAATACAAAACAAAAAACTTAGAGGCATTTTCTTCAGAAGAGCTGGTTGCATCGCCACGCCGAATACTGATTCGATGAGTCAAATACCTACTCGATCATCGCTTTGTCCTGTTACACCGGCATGGAACCATTCTTACCTCGTCCGATATCGGTCGATATACCTTACAAGTGAAAAGTGCCAAAGTCCGGAGGGGACGTCAAAAAGCCGGACATGTCAGGATGGTTCCGGCCCGATGTTACCGATTGAGACGACGCGGCGCGAGACGCGAGACGCCGGCACCGGCGGCGGCGCGTGTCTATGCGACCTTCTTGTACAGTCGTCACCGCATTGTGTTGCCATTACACGGCGACGTGCGCGTGTCTGCGTGCGTGTGCGTGCGTGTGCGTGCGTGTGCGTGTAAACTGTATCCAGCACAGCGTAGTGGCGCGGGCGCGCGGCTCGGCTCACGTTATATTGTATCACAAGGTTATGTCGTCTCCACATTGTCTTCATGTAGGTAACTGCTAGAGCAATAATAAACCAACTTGTATCTTTAACACTTCTGATTCTGATTATGTATAAAGGTAATGCATTTAAATAGAAAGGTATTTACATCTTTCATTTAATATTCAAGCTACTTAAGTATACAAGACTATTTAATATAAGTATATTTAATATAAGTATATTAAATAGTCATAACATATTATTATGTTGAGGTATCTACCTTAGTCTAATTTAAAAATCAATTAGGTCATTAAGTAGGTAAGTATATGAATGTAGTTCTTTTGTAAATAGCATCTGTTTTAGAGTTCCGTACCCAAAGGGTAAAACGGGAACCTATTACTATGATTCCGCTCTTTGTCTGTCTGTCCGTCTGTCACCAGGCTGTCTGTCTGTATTTCATGAACCGTGATAGTTTGAGAGTTGGAATTTTCACAGATGATGTATAACAACAAATACTAAAAAAGAATAAAATAAATATTTAGGGGGCTCTCATACAACAAACGTGACTTTTTTGCCGTTTTTACTAAAGATAATGGTACGAAACCCTTCGTGAGCGAGTCCGACTAGCACTTGGCGTAGGTTATGCAATTTCATTTATTGCTTTTTATGAACATCGGGTCTTATTAAATGAGTAGGTACCTACAGTTTTTTTTTAGTATTCAATTTAGTAAGTGTAAAGTCTTTTAGAATGGATGTCAGCAAAGTCAGTCGCGCGGGAATCCTTCGCCATACAGAGTAGGTGGATGTAAGCCGCGGACCAGTTGACTACGCAGTAAGTTGTAGTGCCTAGAGGAACATTCAGTGGTTGATGTCGGAGCGGACGAGGACGTCCCGAGGTGACGCGGCGCGCACAGCTGAGGACGTCCCGAGGTGACGCGGCGCGCACAGCTGAGGACGTCCCGAGGTGACGCGGCGCGCACAGCTGAGGACGTGCCGAGGTGACGCGGCGCGCACAGCTGAGGACGTCCCGAGGTGACGCGGCGCGCACAGCTGAGGACGTGCCGAGGTGACGCGGCGCGCACAGCTGAGGACGTCCCGAGGTGACGCGGCGCGCACAGCTGAGGACGTCCCGAGGTGACGCGGCGCGCACAGCTGAGGACGTCCCGAGGTGACGCGGCGCGCACAGCTGAGGACGTCCCGAGGTGACGCGGCGCGCACAGCTGAGGACGTCCCGAGGTGACGCGGCGCGCACAGCTGAGGACGTCCCGAGGTGACGCGGCGCGCACAGCTGAGGACGTCCCGAGGTGACGCGGCGCGCACAGCTGAGGACGTCCCGAGGTGACGCGGCGCGCACAGCTGAGGACGTCCCGAGGTGACGCGGCGCGCACAGCTGAGGACGTCCCGAGGTGACGCGGCGCGCACAGCTGAGGACGCGTGCGACGCGTTCAGTTCATTCGTAGTAGGGGTGTGGGTGCGCGGGCGCCGCCGCTCGAGCCGCCTGCCTCCTGCCTCCACACAATGTGCTATTGATTGGCTACTCGTAAGGTGCTCGTAGCTCGTAGGTACACTATTCGGTCTCGTGTATAAGGTGCTCGTAGCTCGTATGTACACTATTCGGTCTCGTGTATAAGGTGCGCGTAGCTCGTAGGTACACTATTCGGTCTCGTGTATAAGGTGCTCGTAGCTCGTATGTACACTATTCGGTCTCGTGTATAAGGTGCTCGTAGCTCGTATGTACACTATTCGGTCTCGTGTATAAGGTGCTCGTAGCTCGTAGGTACACTATTCGGTCTCGTGTATAAGGTGCTCGTAGCTCGTATGTACACTATTCGGTCTCGTGTATAAGGTGCTCGTAGCTCGTAGGTACACTATTCGGTCTCGTGTATAAGGTGCTCGTAGCTCGTATGTACACTATTCGGTCTCGTGTATAAGGTGCTCGTAGCTCGTAGGTACACTATTCGGTCTCGTGTATAAGGTGCTCGTAGCTCGTAGGTACACTATTCGGTCTCGTGTATAAGGTGCTCGTAGCTCGTATGTACACTATTCGGTCTCGTGTATAAGGTGCTCGTAGCTCGTAGGTACACTATTCGGTCTCGTGTATAAGGTGCTCGTAGCTCGTAGGTACACTATTCGGTCTCGTGTATAAGGTGCTCGTAGCTCGTATGTACACTATTCGGTCTCGTGTATAAGGTGCTCGTAGCTCGTAGGTACACTATTCGGTCTCGTGTATAAGGTGCTCGTAGCTCGTATGTACACTATTCGGTCTCGTGTATAAGGTGCTCGTAGCTCGTAGGTACACTATTCGGTCTCGTGTATAAGGTGCTTCCGCCGACTGCCATCTGTTTTGGTGGTAAGTAATGATGCAGAGTGCACAGTCGTACATTCCGAATGACTTGTTAGTTTGAATGATGTAGCGCAGCACTCGGATGTATGGTGATGCATGCAGCAAGCATGCCGCTGTGCCGCTGTGCCGCTATGCCGCTGTGCCGCTGTGCCGCTGCAGACCGACAACTACCTCATCTTTACCATCGTATTATCTAGTGATGATAAAATAACAGCTTGCCTCCAGAGCTCATGTTTTTATAAATTTGCAAGTATTTCATGTACCTAAGTTATTATATTAGCCATAACCTACGCGTCAGTCCGACGGATGCCTGCCTGCCTGTGGCTAGACGCCACTAACTTTCATGATGTAAGTAAAAACAACACAAAGGTGTGTGCTCATCTGAATAATTAAAAGTAACAGGTTCACTTTAGCGGGCCTGTGAAAATATTGCGCGCCACCTGTTGCCCTCTGCGGGAGCGGGGAGAGGGTAGCGGGGAGCGGGTAGCGGGGTGAGGGATAGACACATTAAGCAGAAGTTAACGCACGCATTTATTAACGTATTACTATTATGTTGGAGTAAAACAACAGTTCATGGAATTGAACACTTTATGCGATTGCCGGCCGACCGACCAACAGATCTGTATTCCGCTGATGTTCCTTGCTTTCCGAACAAAATACTATTTTTAAGAGTAAGCACTCAGCTAGGTAAGGCGTATTCAATGCCCATGTTATCATATTACTCGTAGGAACTGGATGGATACCTACTCGGGATTGTGTTGTGTTGTTGATCAATTAACTAACAGTGTAGTAGATGTAACATAATAGAGTGTCGGTTGATGGGATGATCTGTGTGATTGTTGCTAATAGGCGCGTCTGCCCTCACCCTGAACCACAAGATCACATGCGCCACGTGTCATCTATTGTACGTGATAGGTAGCTATACCTACTTACCTACTCAAGTTCACCAACAAGTGCACGAATCAGCTCTAACCACCGCCGATTACTTATTGTATGAAAGTATTATTATTATTATTATTATAGTATTATTTAAACATAACGATTTTAAGATGCACTAATTTTAAAGGATAACCTAAAAGTTTCAGTCTAATCGTAAGCTTATTTAATTTTTCTTTCGTATTTAAAGTCAAAGTCAAAAGGCATTTATTCTATCAAAGTGATCAATTAGAATAGTCTTATAACTACTACCTAGGTAAAAGTGGGTGTCGGTTCCTCGCGACCGAGCCCTGAAAAGCAGGCAACAAACTTACGTCTTGATTCCTACCGTTTTTTGATGAAACAGTGAAGGTGATAAAAACGTCGTAAGGAAATCCGCAGCCGCAGCCGCAGCCGCAGCCGCAGCCGCAGCGGTGGCGACGAGGTCGGAAAACTAGATTGCTAGGTAGAGGATCCTACTCGGATGTTAGCTTCGCTTGTGAGACAGGTTTGGTTAAGTAAGTTGGGCGCCAGGAAGTGATTAGGGTGTGTTGGAGCCCCGCGGGGGGCAGAGGGCAGGGGGCAGAGGGCAGGGGCGAGGTATTTAATGACAAGGCTCTACAGCCATTAAGCAAGTTTGCGACAGGCGACGTGCTCTGCAAGTGGTCCAATCAATGAACTTTATCTATTAAATAGTAGCCGAGAGGTCGCCGCCGCGCCCGCGTCCCACGCCCGCCGCGTCCCGCGCCCGCGTCCCGCGCCCGCGTCCCGCGCCCGCCGCGTCTCGCGCCCGCGTCCCGCGCCCGCCGCGTCCCGCGCCCGCGTCCCGCGCCCGCCGCGTCCCGCGCCCGCGTCCCGCGCCCGCGTCCCGCGCCCGCCGCGTCTCGCGCCCGCGTCCCGCGTCCCGCGCCACCAGCGCCCACTTCACGAACACATCTGGCCGCGCCGCTCTAAGGCTCACCCAAGCATGCAAGCAAGACTATTCTCAAATAGTTCCATACTCCATCTAGCCCCATAGCGAAGTACCTTTTTATGTACTGTATCTAATTATTATCATCTACCCAAAATAGTAAATTTAAAGGTAGGTAGGTACTTAAATATAAATGTATTTATTAGTACAGTAATCGTAGTAAACTAACAGTACGAAATAAATGCATAGCGATATATAATGATGTGCATTTAAATTGAAGTAGGTAAGTGAGCAGTCAGCAGGACGGAACCCTCGGGACAACACCAGGTAGAAGTAGAAGGCAGCGTCGATCAGAACAGAACAGTTGGAAGCAATCTACGGACGCGTGAATGTAACGAGAGCGATGTCTGCTCCACATCTCTCTACCTACTCTACTCTATACTGGTACATCTAGCACTAGAATTGCGTGCGACTTCGTTCACGTGAAGTTATTTTCATACTTACATCAAATTCAACCTCCACGCTTCTTTGGGGCTTGAATTTCAAAAAATAGAAAGAAAGAAAAGAAGAGGAAAGGACTCTTTAGTAGGTATATCCCTCCAATACAACGGTCCAATAATCACTTTGAACGAAATTGAATTGTACCCTTAAAACACCCACCCTTGCACTTTGATAATGTAGTCTCTTCATCACCGACCCAATAATGATAGCTTCAAAGCTGAATAAGGACACTATTGGACCTTTAAGGGTAGCAGGGTAGCAGGGTAGCGGGGTAGCGGGGTAGCAGGGGGTAGTAAACAGCCAATATAAACGTAAACATGCAAGACATCGCCTAACTTTGAAACAAGGGACGTTAATTTGAATGTTATTGGACAATTCAGGAAAATTGGGTAAATTCACCCGCAATAATACCTACTGCGCGACCTACCTACTTAGAACAACAAAAAGAATACACGCGGCTTAGGAAAGTGCCCTCTCTCCTTCATCGCGAACTTAGCTTTACGGGAAACCACTTAGAGTTATTGGAAGTACCTGCCTGCCTGCTTATTATATTGACACTAGTGCCTATGTGTGTGTGTGTAGTGAGGTGAGCGGGTATCTAACGGATGGCAAGTTGTAGCTATAGCCTATAGGCACCTACGGCACCTACTTATAGCTCGTGTGGAGCTGGCACTAGACTCAACTACATTTATGACGTCCCAAAGTGATCCAAACGATTAGATTGAATGAATTATATTTGACTATGACTTTAAATAGTTTAAACATATGCTAAGGCCACAGCGCGTGGCGTGGCGTGGCGTGGCGTGGCGTGGTGGGGCATGGCGTGGGCGGACACGGAACAACTTGAAACAAGATGTACGACCTGAATAGATTGTTTTATCTACTCTCATTATTTTCATAATGTAACACAGTCGTTATGCTAATGTATCCTGTCGAATAAAAAACGAACACTTGTGTTGTGCCGGCCGGCCACGGCGGCCACGGCGGCCACGGCGGCCACGGCGGCCACGGCGGCCACGGCGGCCACGGCGGCCACGGCGGCCACGGCGGCCACGGCGGCCACGGCGGCCACGGCGGCCACGGCGGCCACGGCGGCCACGGCGCGGCAGTGAGCGCCGCCTTCGATACTCAATTTATGAACAAAACAGAAATAAAACGTAATTCAATAAAGTCGCTCACCGAGATAGATCCAATCCGGTTGGCGCGGGGCGGTCGAATGGAGCCGACGCTGTACATCGCTGGCTCTGCGCGGGAAGGCTGGCACGACGCGAGTGCATAGATGTCGTCTATCAGGAAAATAATAACGGAATACATAAAGTCTGATACACGGGTTTTTATAGACTTTTCCACGAAATAATGTTCGTGGAGATATTATGGAGGTCGGGATGGGATTAGCTGTCGGGGGAGCAGCCTCGGGGAGGCACTCTCCCGTCCCGCGGCCCGCTCCCGGGACGAGCACGGATCTTACCGTTTTAATATTTTCACCTGTTGCTACGCCATGCGCCAGTGCCAGCGCCAGTGCCAGTGCCAGTGCCAGCGCCAGCGTTTACGTGCCTCTTGTAGTTTCATCATTTGTACGTTCTTTCGTAAATTTTATTTGTCATGGCATATTTGCTAGAGGGTTGTTATGGAAAACAATTCAATTCAAAAATATCAAATCGTTTTTTTACGTGATTTGAAGCAGTTTCAACTCATTCTAGTATTCTAGTAATAAATTGTTACATCATTAATTACTAGTACATAACTTTAAGAAGGATTGTACAGAGACATGCTGCTATAGGTATTTTATATAACAAATATCTGTTGTTATAACAACAATAGCTTACGTTACTTTGTTTTCCGATCGATCGATTATGCAAGATTTGTTTCGCCACCATTTGGTTTCGTTCATCTTAAAGTTATTAGGCAACCTGAGGACTCCATCGCGAGTGTTGGTCGCTTCACCTCGCTCAAGCTTACCTCACCGTCGCTGCCGGGGTGTCCCGGCACCTGGGGGCGCGCGGTCGTCCAGCGCGGCTCGACGACGCGGCGGCGGCGGCGGTGAGGTCGTACATCACGTGAAGGGAAATAAACATAATGCTTCCCAGCGCGTATTTACGGCGCGAATCAGCGCAGCGCTTCGTTATTGTAGCTATAAAGATTTCCGACGAACGAATAAACAACATTATAAAAATGTTACACAGAACACATCCAACGCAGAGCGTCGCGCCGCCGCCGCGCCGCTACGTAGGTAGGTACTCACAGTTTCAGAGCTCAGCTTATAACGTCATCAAAGTAAGTCACTAACGCACAGCTATCAAAACATCAGCGGCTTCAGCACAACCACGCAGATTATTGTGAAGCTAAGCACCCAGTTACTGTAATGTTGTTTAAATTGACGCTTATCCCTTCATCGTTATCGGCATTCGCCGGCGGCTGAGCCGAACTAGCGGAGCCGATAGCCGACATCCGCACATGGAATACATAAAATAGGAAAATAAACATTTTATGTTCAGTTTACGTTACCGCTGCGCTGGCTCTAGGTACCTGTACCTACCTACCTAGCTAGTAGGTAGGTAGGTACGCACGACGGACGCACGAGTAGGCGCAATGCTCACACAACATGTGCGTGGTTCGTTATACAATCAGGTGGAGCACGCGACCACTTCACAACATATTTGGGGAAGTCGATGGATTGTCCTGAATGTCAACGTGTTGTGACGTGTTGTGACGTGGCGTCACGTGGCGTGACGTGTGATTGCGTGGTGAGTGAGGGTAACTAACCATGCAAGCCTTTCGTTCACGATCATTTGAAAGCTCAAATAGTCATAAATACACAATTGCCCTCCGGAGTCGGAGCTCGCTTTGTGATTCAATTAGCAGGCGGAGCAGGAGCCGCTGGTCTCCAACAACAAGCTATTAATATCGTCGGCGTCGAGGTACTTGTCACACGTTTTAGCGACTTTTAGTTTTTCTCATTTGTGACTCAAGAGTAGAACGAGAAAAAGTTTCACTAATTAATTAGAACAATCCTCCTGCCAGGCGTGGCGTGGCGTGGCGTGGCGTGGCGTGGCGTGGCGTGGCGTGGCGTGGCGTGGCGCGTGCTGGCTACTCCGCCTCGGCAGGTAATCCAACCCTTAGGTCCCACGCTTAGGTAATCAGCGGGAGGCGTGTCCCAGCAGGTTTCTTGATGAAGAGCCATCACCAGCATCATTTTTTTTGTCCATCCACTGACCGCTCGCGATCGGTCCATCAGGGGTCGTCACGCTTCCTCTTTATTATTCTTCATGTTGATGATGATGAAATAACTCTAGAGAGGTTATACGAGTATATGTTCCGCATTCACGTTTTAATAGTTCCTGTCGTTGTTAGATTAGGTACCTTTCTCTTCCGCCAGCTAATACAAGTGAGTGCTCTGACAGGCAAGTTGACCCCTGACCAGCAACATTGTACAACATTGTACCTACACAACGCTGCTATTACTTAGATGATGAAGTTTAAGTGATAAGTAAAGGTCGCACGCGTCATGCACGGTAGACATACATCCGGTGAGATATCTTGCTGTTCAATTTCTTTAAGTGTATAAGGAAAGCAATAACTTGGTCGATAAAAAATCCAGTGAATAAAGTTAAATAGAAGTAATCCTTAATTGCAGTCTCGAGTACCATCAGTTTGGTGTGATGGTACTCGAAGACAGTGCAGTGGACGGCGCGGGGGACTCGTCAGTGCAGTGGACGGCGCGGGGGACTCGTCAGGACAGCTTTCATATACTTTAGTTATCCAAGCTCTGCAGTAATCTAGCTTCTTTTTACTTAGTTATTTTAAGTAGCAAACGAATAGCCTAAAATCATGGTTATTCAGTGGATAGAGGGCTTTAAATCGTTTGTGATCGTAATGAAGGTGAGATCTATTGCTATTATATTTCTGCCTTCTCAGCTTTTGCTCTTATCACAAGAAACGATACTGTAAGCTGCGGGCTTCCTCGCGATATTTTCCTTCTAGAGAGCATCTGCGGCACACACGAACATTATCGATAGAAGAGTTATCGGACTCAAACTCAAGAATTTAGAATCTGAATGCAAGGATGCTACCACTACACCATTAGCACTAAGAGCTTTCATGAACACATCTTAATGAATGAACCCTCATATTGATAATTCCATATAGCTATTAAGGTCAGGAGCTTCCCTCACCATGAACACGGGACACGGGACGCGGGACACGCAATAATTTTTATATCAATAAGAACATCAGGAAGGTTCGAGATAGTCTGATTGTAATCTAATAATTGACGTCCATATTCATAAAAGTGAGCTAACACAAAGTTACAAAACGAAGTAAAATTACAGGCATCATAATGTGCGAGGCAATGCTTTGTTATAGATAATGGTTACCACTCAGTGGGGCATTATTATTGGTCCGTACTATAAAATAGTTTCAACTGTCATTTTTTCAGTAATATCCAGGGAACATTGTGAAATGTAGAAGGCAGTTCCTCGCGATACAAGAATAGGCAAGATCCTTGCTGGGTTTCTATTGGTTTTTTGTATGATCAAATCTAAACGTATTGGGATAATGTATCCGATGAAGGACACTACCACAAAGCAAGGTCATTGAAATTACCCGTATATTTGTTTAGTAGCACGGCCTGGCAGTAGGAGCGCTGAGCTCCGATAGAAAACGCTGATCTGATGATTCTCGCAACCGAACAACATCCTCTACCAAAGGATTTGATTCAGCTAACATGATACAGTCTGCCTTGAAGTCCACTTAGCTGTATACTAGCTACCTGTCTCCGGCTCCGGCTGTGTCTGTGGCTGTGGCTGTGGCTCTGGCTGTGGCCTACATTCAAACAATATCGAACAATTTCCAAAGTAATTTCATCGACGTCAGTGACGTCACGCTCCAATCGAGTTCCGTGACGTCATATCCGCGTCTCGACGACAGCACCGACAGCAACGACATCCACCCCTACATAATCCATCACACACACACACACACACACACCCCAGATAACAATATTTAATAAAATCACAATTATACATCCCAGGCGCGGTAGGCATCCATTCAGATATTTTGATACTTACCAAGAGTATTTGAGAATATTTAGAGGGGTAATTAGCGATATATCCAATCCACGATGCTTATAAACTAAACAAAAATAAACAACAACAACTGAAAACATTTTATTTATAAAGTTTACTAGAGTTTCTAGAAGACCGCATAGTTGGTATTGTAGCGACAATTAGCACGCCGAGGCAGTTTCCCTACAGAGTAAAGTTCCCTTAGTATCGTATAGTTACAAATACTGACTTACACTGAGAGAGAGGTGAGACAATTACAATTACCTGCCTCAACTGTGTTCATGAAGTCATTCCGTAATCCATGCACTCTCTCACCTACACATGTGTTCTTATCTGCAATTATTCTAATTCATTGAGAATAACCTCTGCAATGGTTCGATAAGGCATGTCTATTTATATTTTAGCGAGATTTTATCGCGTACCTTGTTCTAGCTCGCAACGTTCCAACTGCATTGCATTACATTATGTATCTGTGGTTGCGAGCAGACAAACAACATCAATTGGATGGGTGACGGCTAACGGTAGTTGCTTTGGAGGGCACGTTAGCTATCGTTACATGCTCTATAGGGCCTTGACGGAGGTCTTTTGAAGGCAGGTGGCCCACTTGATGTTAAGTGGTCACCATAACCTATAACAGAATACAATAATGATCGTTCGGAACATGCTCTGGGCTTATCACGCCTAGGCATCCAGGTGATAGGTCTCATGTACCCTTGCAATGTCACCGGCGCCAACACCCTACAAGCCGGAACACGCTGCGCTGCTCACAGACCAAAATAGGTGTGGTGGTGGTAGGTACGCACCCGGCGCTCTTCACTAAGAGCTCTACTACTAGTAAGGTTGTAAGTATACAATATTGTTCTCATACAAAACTGATGACCAGCAATATTCGATGAAGCTCTTAGTTCGCGAACGGTACAGGTCGCGCCGCCGGTTTAAATAAATTCCCCGTAAATGTATGGTATCTCAGCCCCATTACAAGGCGACTCCTCAAATTGCTTCCATGTGGGATTCGGAGCCGCGGGAGAGCGGCTCGGGAGTGACGACTCCTTACATCTGGATTTGAGAGGGAAATATCGTCAATATTATATTTAGGTTATAATTTAACACGAGCTACCAGTATGACCCCAGCTTGAGACAGTTGCTCGAAGAATATAACCGACTTCGTCCGCGTGAGCCATTTTCGTACAAGCTTTAACCCCTGTTGCTCCAATTAATCCTTTCAGGATTTTTTTCTCAGTACACCCCTACGCACCAAGACAAATATATATTATGTGCGTTGTCTCTGTCAGTCAGTCAGTCAGTTAGTCAGTCAGTGAGTTAGTCAGGATAAAGATTCTAATCTAAGGTCAAATTCGAGATCGTGGGTGTAATTACAATAGATATGATGTAGGATGCATAGTGTAGGTAGATATACCATACCAAACATACTATATACATCTGTACCTACTACATCTGTAGGTACTACGCGCTCTACATACGTACCACATCATCGACGCTACATCTGCTAACTACATCCGCACTTTACTATACGTAGAAAAAGTTATGATAAAATATGTAGATATAAGGTAGATAGGTTTAAAATATTTGTAAATACTAAATTACTTCCGTAATAAGTAAATATTAGTAAACATTCATACAAAGCCCTCTAATAGCCCAAAAGTAAGCAACGCATGTACCAACTAGGAACCAGATGGCTGCATAGCACACTTATAACTGATAATACCAGACAGAAAACAATCATCTATAAGTCTATAATATAAGTTGTCTTCATATGTTTATTCTAAAGTTCTGGGCGGAATGAAAGCCACAACTTGCAACGCTGAAGGCTGAGCTACTATCAACTGAGTTGTAAAAACTGCCAAATAAATATAGTTCAAAACGTGGCCCAGCATGTACGTTACTGCTCGATAGATGTATGTATACCTCCAGGCGAGAATAACGACCGCGCCGGAGGAGGAAAAGTGCTTTCTAAAATACTGGAATCGCACGCGACTTCGTTCGCATGAAGCTATTTTTAGACAAACTTCAACCCTTGCTGCGTTCCTCCAGGGGTTACATTTCAGAAATTCCTTTCCTCGTAGGTACACCCTACCGGCGTAACAAGACAAATAACCCCTGAAACTTTCAAGTCCCCATGGCAACGGCTTAGGCTGTTCGCTGTCTATAACTTATGTTAGTTAATTGCTATAGAATAATGTTACCGACAACTCTGCAAAGGAGCGACGGCGGCTAGTAGGTACATACATAGCTGCATACCTAGTAGGTACGACGCCACTGTCGTAGGTAGTTCACACATTTTACAACTTAAGTATTTTATGATAGGAACTTGAAGTGACGTGTTAATTACACAAGAAACTTGCCACATCTCAAGCAATAGACACGTGCAAAGCTTTTAGATAGCTCCCAGCAGGCGCCCGCCTACCTACTGCCTACCTACTTGTATATTTGTATTCAAATGTCAAAGTAACTGTCGGTAATGTACGTCGTTTACCGGATATTCGAGACGAGCTCCCGAGTATCCGGTCGCAGTGCGAGTGCGAGTGCGAGTGCGATTGCTCTCAGCGAGACAATCACGTCTCTCATTTGCTTTCATTCACACATGGGATTCCGTTCACTACACCTACCCTACACATTAGGTTTAACGCACATCAACACAATCAAAACAGACTTCATTTAGTGAAACCGCAAGAACCCCAACAATATAGGTACCCAGCGTCTTACACATGCTCACAAGAGTTTATAGGAAAGGCTATTCTGATTCAGAACCCCTTTTAAATACGTTATAGCCGGATGGCAAGCGCCAGTAGTAGTGTGCTATGATAGAGCACATAGAGTACACCCGCACATTACACGAACCCAACTAAAAGAGTAAATGTAAATGTAAGCGGCGGGTAACCGCTGCGTTGCCTGCAAACCTGTAAGAATATATAAAGTGGAGTGCGTTACTCAATATCACCACAATCCGAGATCATTGTGATTACTTTTGCACCCTTATTTTTTATCAAGTTCATTTTTGAGCTGAAGAATCGCGCAGGTTTATTTTGCCGCTTTAGGGTGAATTCTACTTCGTTAGTCGCGTTTCCAGATCAACGATAGAAATATACTTTTTTGTGTTCAAAGCTTACTTCATTGACCCCTTTACTATTCATTGGTATTATACTTTAGTAATATTGGATGGGTCACGTTCTCAGAAGCAAACGATCGGCAAAGATATTTCGAAATGATAAACAGGATAGCTTGCAACTACTACCTACTTGTGTGTTCATCGCATGGCCAAATTACAAAACATTTGCTACATTTTCTTTCAATATTGTCTCATTTTAAGTAAGCCGAAAGATAATGTAATGTTGTTAGTACAAGTAGGCTGCCGTAACTGGAACACGCGCAGACACAAGCAATTCCAAGTTCGGTGCTCGCGCTCGTGCTCGTGCGCGTGGGCGCGGCTGTAAGTCGACGCCTTCAATTACAGAGATAAACCTCTTCCACATCACTCATACATTTTTCTGATACAAACTCTACTGAAAGTAGCGAGCTCAGACTGGGCTACCTCATAAGCACTTGATGAATTTGTGATAGTTGTCAACCAACTGTAACGTACTATTCTCGTTCTACGTCTTATACATCTTACAAGCCCCATGTATAAGGTACTACAATGGTGATAGTAATCATCATTATGATATACGTTTCCAGAAGGAACGATGTTGAGCCTCTTTCATCCATCGACTAGCGTCGATGGATGAAAGAGGCTCAACATCTAGGACTGTGGCTACACAGTCCTAGCAATGTCATCGGCGCATCGTGTGCAGTAGTAGGCAGAAGTGACCACTCAGCATCAGTGCGTTAGTGGTTTGTTCCATCAAGATGATCCCTGCGCATATTACTGAATAAATGTTTTTTGACTTTGACTTTGACATCACATCAAAATTCTAAATTACAACTACTCAGAACCAGCCCTGTTAATGTCTCTATACATATTAATAAGAAAGGGCAATTTATCTCTTGACAGACTTTTATAAGTAAGCCATGGGTACTTTATATACTTTCATTAGATTACGAGTCATAAAAGAACAAACGCACACTCTCAAACATACATACACCTAGTACACGACGCACAGACGCACTCTCAGATTTATTTTATTACAATTGCCAAGTGCTACCTATTTTATTGTATTCAATATTTGGATGACGCAGAAAAAAAAAATGCGATGAGCGTATTATAGTTTTACAATATAAAGCAAACTTGATTTTGTTAAATCTCATATTATGTAGAGCACCTGCGTCTTTAACTATGTGTATTCGAGAAAGTTGACTTTTATCAAAAAATAAAAGTTATAACTAAAAAACTGCACTTTTCCCTCATCGAGCGCGGCGCGGGCGTGGCGCGGGCGTGGCGCGGGCGTGGCGCGGGCGTGGCGCGGGCGTGGCGCGGGCGCGGTCGTGCTGCAGTAGAACTATTCTCTTATCTGTGAGAGTTTTCTTTTTTTTTGTAGAACTTAAAGTTTAATTAAAAATGTACGCGTCGAGGCGCTAATCCACCCGTAAACGAACTTGTTATTACAAAAACATGGGAACAAGTAAAACCATCCACTAACAAAAACCCCGTGTTCCATAGGGCACGTTAACCTGCAGGTTATATTAGTGGTTAAGTTACAATGGAGGCCTTAGGGCGGCCTACGTGACGGAGTATTTCGTCATAAGAGTTAACTATTAGCTTTACAACTGTAATCCCCACGCACGGAAGATATCCCGGAATCAAGTATGAAAGTAAACTACACATTAAATATGTATAGAGTGTGTCCGGAGTTGTATTTGTATGATATGTATGTGTGTATGTATATGTGTGACGTTTCTATTCCCCAGCCAGCAGCAGGCGTGGATATACTTAGTGTAGTGATGGTGCCGTTGTTGCTGTAGGAAATCAAGAATAAATATTTTTTATAGGAATTGTATCATCACAGCGATCCCACTAGCACATGTTTGAGGAACGTTAACGATCTTTTTCCTTATTTTTAACATTTTGCGCAACAAGTAGTTTTAAAATATAAACTGTGAAATAAATGTAAATTTCTTTTTTTTTTATTTAGAGTTTCAAAGGCACGGAAAATAACCCCTCAGATGTATTGGACCTTGAGTGTCAAAGGAGGTAGTCAGAAGCATATCCAGACATAACATTTAGCACATGCTCTTATTATTGCAGAAATTACATAGAAACAGTAGCATTATACGAGTTTATCTTAGGGGTAGGCAGGGATTTCCACTGGTTACGTTCTTGACATTAACTTCATTCACACTTCATATAACAAGCTTGTTGATTTAGGGCATTTTAACCCCTTTCTAGTAGTTTACAGTAGTTTAAGGCCTTTCCATCCTCCGAATTCCCGCGCGCTCTAACATCGTCCGTCAAGTTCGTTTTCTGTGATATTCAAATTGTAATAGTATCTCGTTAAATAATAGAATGACCACTTTTGATTGGGTTTCTTCTGCTAAAAAGAGATGCTTGCTAAATTTGCACACCGCACTCTCTGTTACAAGTAGACGTGGCAGGCGCAGGCGCCGGCGCCGGCACATTTTACCACTTTGGAAGTGTCTCTCGCGCAAACTATTCAGTTTAGAAAAAAATAAAAAATTAAAATTAAAAACCTCAATGTCATTTTTGATGACCTATCCAAAGATACCACACGTATGGGTTTGATGAAAAAAATTTTTTTACGTTTCAGTTCTAAGTATGGGGAACACCCCCAAAATATATTGTTTTTTGTCTATTTTTGTATGAAAATCTTAATGCGGTTCACAGAATACATCTACTTTCAACATTATAGTTCTTATAGTTTCGGAAAAAAGTGGCTGTAACATACGGACGGACAGACAGACAGACATGACGAATCCATAAGGGTTCCGTATTTTTCCATTTGGCGACGGAACCCTAAAAGGCGTCCACTGCTAGAAATAGGACTTTTCTATACATTTCCAGGATGATATTTGATGATTTTATTCGATTTTTGCAATGTCGTCGATTGTATTAATGCCTGAAGGTTAGTGATCTCTATGCCAAAGACTTTTTAAAAATGTCCAAAAAATAAAAAGTATACCTAACCTACTGCCGATGCCGTCTCAAAGCAATAGTAACGGCACAAACACTGATAGCGTCCATTTCACAATGTTCTGTGGTACATCCAATCAATGTGGCTTACTAATGACTACTATTCATTTCAATTAGCTGATTGGCTGAGTCGATCGATTTGATTGGCCACTACGAGATCCGTGCAACGAGCACCTCTTTCAAATCTTTAGCTCTAAATATTCTTAATAGGCTCTACAACTTAGTAACGGACAGACAGACACCTAAGACCTTTTGCCGTTTTTGCTGAAACTGTACCGGAACCCTGAAAACTTTTTATTACAACGTTTTTATAAAAAAATAATTAGTCGAAGAGCATCGGTTGTTTAATGGGAACGACCCCGCCCTCTTATCCTAAGGTTATGGGTTTGAATTCGGTCTCTAAGCACAGCGGTCTATCTAATCTAAGCGGACACCCTCCCAAGTATCGAGGAGGCCTACATCCTGCAGTGGACTTACTCATGATGATAACATAACTTGACGAGGTATCCACAGTACCTAGCTATCCTCACTTCCACCGTAAGAAACTTCTCTAAGTTACATACTTAGTAAATTAAGTTAAGTTTATAATAGTTTAGTAACTTTTCCGCGGCAGTTTATGAAGTCACACTTACCGAGAGTCAGTCGGCGTCGAAGCAGCTCCTGCGATGTGGCGAGCGGTGGCCTCGTCAGCTCACTACGCTGCGGGGTCGGTCACAGTACTGCTTGAGTGAGAAGTAGTTCGGTGAGTAGTCGCGTGCGTGTGCGAGGGTCGGAGGCGGAGGAGCGTCGGGCGGCAGACGGCAGGACGGGGTCGCGGCCCGCTCTCGACTGCCGGCGCGAGCCCTGCTTGCTGTCTCCTGCCGCCTGCCTCCTGCCTCCTGCCTCCTGCCCGCTGCTGCTGCACCCTATATCACTTCCATCTTTCATACATTACACTCAAATATTACTAGTACAGTACCCTTCCAGGGTATATAATGTGTATTGGCGCCAAAATCTGTATCTAGTCCTGCATTCTAGATCTGACAATATCAAACCTACCTACCTACATTATAAGAAATCCGTCGTTCTTATTTTGTTTTGACAATTAGTAACATTATGTACTAGGTAACATGGTTGTAATTAGCTTGAATAAACAAATGTAGCTGTCCAAGTATATATTCACGCGAACACTTTTAAATGTTTTTGTATGTGTTTTGTTTTGATGTCATCTATCTAGGGGTATCAACGATCGAAACAATAAACATAGCGAGTATTCAACCGACTCCACTTGTTCATTGTAACACTTCAGAAACAAGGGGAGATGTTGGTATTCATTGACTCTATAATTCGATTTTCCATGGCGGGCCAAAGGCTATTTTTATTCATAAATGTTGTTTTTATATTTATTCTTTTTCTAAGGTAATATAATTTAATATATTATAAAATAAAAGCTCGTTAAACTGTATTCGATGGAAACATCATACATTATACAAACATTTCCACTTCATGAACAAAGTCCGGTGATAACATATTCACTTTGATACTCACGACAGAAATATTCGTGAATTTACAAAAACGTCTAAACAGAGAGACGTAAACAGCTGAACGCGTCACAGCGAAGGTAATTCAGTGTTTCCAATTATTTCGTCTCGCCGCTCTGTTTCGCAACGGTTACTTTTGTACTCTTACAAATACATAGTTGGAACGTCCCGCCTACCTAGTACTACCTACAGTAGGTACCTACACACCTACCTACCTAGTGTAGTGTACCTAGCGTAGCGTAGTGTGCGTGCACGTTCAATATATTCTGACTCACGATTTGTCAGGTCAAAGAGTTAATGTTAATTAGAAATATCGTAAAATTATATAGCCTAATTAACTTTTGGCCATTGGGAAATCGTAATTTCAGTTTTAGTGCTTGTTCTGGAGAAATTAACGTAAAGTTTAATAAAATGTGTCACAGGAGAGAACGAGATAGGACACCCGGGGGGGAGGAGAGAGGAGAGAGAGTTTAGGAAATAATTAATTTGTGCGAACTTGGGAAGCGTGTACAGGGGTATTGTAGCCGTGGCGTTTCTCAGTAAACTCTGCACACATTGCAGGTGAAGTCGGGATCTCGCTGCGACCTGATCGTGCCATTAATTTTAGTGTATATAGGTAATTATTGTAGGCACTTGTGAGCGGTTCGGCAATGGAGCCATCATGACTATGCTATCGGTACAAAGTGAGCCACGGCCACAACTCACAAGACTAGAGAACAGGCGCCGGCGCCTGTGGGTGGCCCGCTAGTTGCCGCCAGCATGAGCACCTTGCTCTCTCTAACTTTATGTATGTTTGTTTTATACTGATTTATGTATCCTTGTGTGAAAAATAAATGAGTGTGTTGGTTAACTGTTAGCACACATGTTCAAACTCTATCGAGAGGAATATAATTATATTGGCTTAACATTGGTAGGTGTACTCGTTATCATAATTTAAGAATAAAGAAGTTTTAACGTAATAAAAGTTTACTTTTTACTGGATAAAAGTAAACTTTAGCTAGGTATCTTCTTTTTTGTTATGACAATCGTTTTTTTTTTCAATTCAGCTCAAAAGAATTACAAGAATTGGGCCTCAGTTAGCGTTGTGATTGGTATACTATACTTTACTATACTATACTATACTATACTATACTATACTATACTATACTATACTATACTATACTATACTATACTATACTATACTATACTATACTATACTATACTATACTATACTATACTATACTATACTATACTATACTATACTATACTATACTATACTATACCTATTGTTGGTATAATCAGTTCTTGTCGCATGAGTTCTTTTAGAAAGTGTCACAGCAATTCAAAGTTATTAGTCGCAACAACAGCGCCCTTGTCAATGTCACTGTACGAAAATAACATTGTCAAACAAGTACTTGACTTTAGGGTCTTCAGTGACTTATGTGGTCGAACTGTACTAATACACTGAGACGCATGGATAATCAAACTACTCATATTTAAAACCCAGATGCTTTTTATTTCAGACTGAAATATACAAATATATATTATACGATAGTACGAGTAGAAATATACTTTAGAATTACACACACTAATAAACTCGGCGTAACTTCAAAATAATTACACTATGTGTTGTCTCCTTCCATCATACATATTCGAAACTTCTTTTCAAAGCAAAAGAGATGGTGCAACTATTTCAGTCAACATTATATCGAGTTACTGAGAAGGATGCTCGTACTCCGGGTACCAACTACCAAGCGAGCAAAACTACGGACGGAAGCTAGCTATTTATAATGTAAAGTGGAATTTGAATCCAACTCCACAAATAACGTGTACATTTGGTACACGCTGCATACAATCTAATGTAGATGCGTGCTGTAATTGAGCTCTGTCCAAAAATAAACATAAACAAACTAACATTAAAGCAAATTTTGTCAGAACATGATTATAAACAAACACCAATGTGATATGTTAATTTTGAACGGACCTTTGATACGCTTATGAAACATAACTGAATAACTGGGCGCTTATTGAAAAGGCTTTCAGTTCACAGCAATGAGCAGCGACCCTAAATAATGGTACATAGTCACAGTCGAGGGCCCCCGCGCCTTCCTAATATACGATGTGATCCGGACATTAAGGAAATACTTTACCGCGTCTCACTTCTATTGACTAGCGAAATCGATGCGCAACTTCGACCGCGTCTAGTTCTCATACAAACTTCAACGCTCCTTGTACTTGTTTAGGGGTTGAATTTTAGAAATTCCTTTATTACTACACCTCTACGCAACACAAATATAATCTGAAAATTTCAAGTCTCTCCGACCGGCTGTTTATGCATTGTTCGACCGCATCACCACTTAACATCAAGTAAGATTGTTGTTAAACCTTTACCTATAAACTGTAAAAAAATATAATATAACGCACATTATAATTATATTTGGTAGAAGATTTATACGTACGATCAGCCAAACTAAGTAGGAGTAGTTCATAAGTTTAAGTAACTAAATGTAGAGTTATTGTACATACAAACTAGCTATGTACCTATTATTATTGTTGATAAACTAGCGCTGTTGAACTTCTAACTCGACGTGTCATCTTGAGAACTGCCCCACCAGAACCCCAGTCCCTTAGCCACGCGACGGGATTACGATGTGTTTTGTCATAAAATGTACGATGTAGGTTCAGATTTATCATGTTGGATGATAATGTATGACGTGAGTGAAGCAC
The DNA here is from genome assembly GCA_947095575.1 of Electrophaes corylata. Classification (NCBI taxonomy): domain Eukaryota; kingdom Metazoa; phylum Arthropoda; class Insecta; order Lepidoptera; family Geometridae; genus Electrophaes; species Electrophaes corylata. The sequence goes on along the minus strand of OX352712.1, from coordinate 12,320,145 downwards.
TCAAAAGGCTCACCCTTCATATGAATACCTCTCTGAAATATGCGTAAGAAATGTTCGTCCGAGTGACAGGTAAACAAGTATTGTAGGCGCACAATACAATGCACGTATAGGTGCCCATTGTTTGTGGTGCTCAGGACAGGGGGGAGAGGGCAGCGGGAGGAGGGGAGGCAGGGGGGAACTGGACCGCGACTTCCTTTGGACCTTATCGCGGTTGCTATGATTGTGGTCTTAGAGATTAGTATGTTAAGCCGCAGTAACATAACCTGTTCCTTCCGTATATTAACAGTCGTTATATGACGGCGACGACTTTCTCAAACTTATAACTGCTGAACAACAATCATATTTGAGGGGGTTTGCCTTAGTTAACACGATTGCTAGGCAGATTGTTTAGTATTTAGGAGATGCCGCCTGTTTCCTGGTACTTTTGTTTAGTCGTGTCATACGACATCAATGGGAGGCGATGGGGGATTCTATACTAAGCCAACACCACCTCCACCAATCTCAGGAAAGAACCGCGAGGAAACCAGATCACGAGCAGACCGCAGATAGATTGCAACCCCTACTTGCGGGGATGGCTTTACAACTTGTCACACATGGAAGACTTGTTATGCGTCTAATATTTTCTTAGTCTTCATTCTAGCTATACTAGCCTACCTCCTTATAGACAACCTCAACATTTTTAACAAAGATATTTTTTAGATGTGCCGTGCGTTACAATAACAATCGTACGCGAGCTTATTATTTGTATTTCTCTCATGTGATTGAGGAACGGGATGAACGCAGGTTTACCTGTAATGTGCCTTTTTATAAAAATACAAGCAGGACGGAACAATCATTGTTTTGGGAAGGGGTTGTCAGAGTTTAGTGAAACACGAGCGGGTCTCGGTTCATCTTCGACTAACGAGGCCGGGACCCTTCGTGGCGCCTTTTCTCCTTTTTGGACTTTATGTTTTGAAATGCAAAGCTGTACATTAATGAGGTAATGAGTAATGAATGATGCCTAGCTGCTCAGCATGCGCGAGGCACGAGGCGCGAGGCACGAGGCACGAGGCACGAGGCACGCGGCGCGAGGCACGCAGCACGCCCTCTGCCGCGACTCATTCGCCTTTACAAAAACTAAACTCTTCGAATTGAATTAAAAGTAGGCTAGTTAACTGGGGAGTAATCAGAAGCATTCGCAGCCTCCGACGGCTCCCCAGCGTCGTTACACTGGCAGCTAACAAGAATATGAGATAATTGGCTCCCGGATGTACCCACGGCCACGTGTGCGTTGTGCAGCCACCTTTTCAAAGTCAAAGCTAAAGATTTATTTAGTAACAAAATATATTACTTCACGGCTTTGATCCGCAGGCACGGTAGCTATCCCCTCAGATATCTAAGTACCGCTACCACATTTCCATGAGAATTGTTGTAGTGTGAATGTATTTGAAAATAGCGCAGAGTCAATGTCCTTAATGAATCGCTCGCTACAGGCAGACCCAACAATTAATAAAGTCCACGGAATTCAATAAATGCTTGTTCTCGGTGTCTCCTCGTTTTCTGAATAATTTCTTATTAATTAAATACGTTATTAAATTTTAATTATTTTGATATTATAATGTTATGAGATGAATTGTGAGCGCGTGCTGACAAAGCGTTCTCGGGAGAGCTTACCGTGCGGGTTGGGAAGGCGCTGGGAAGGCGCTGGGAAGGCGCTGGGAAGGCGCTGGGAAGGCGCTGGGAAGGCGCTGGGAAGGCGCTGGGAATGCTCGTCGTGAACTCGGCATGGATTTACATTACTTTCCTTTGATCCCGGGATTACGGGCTTTCATATTTCCGGGGAGTGTGTTATTGATTTTTGTGAAACTTAAGAGGGAAAAATCTTTCAATATCTCGCTTAGCACGTCGGCGACATAAATAGATTTACAATTTCAGTTGATTTATCCATTTTTTTCTGGATTCAGCAAAGAAATTGCAAATTTATCTTTTAGACTTATATTTAAAGGCAAATTTTCAAATAAATTTCATTCAAAAATTTATCAGGATTTTACTAAGAACCATCTGAACTTTATAAACCACATGATATTATATATATTCATCTACCTTTGTCGCTGAGCGTACAGCCAAAACAGTTAGTTGTACAATTATATATGTATAAGGTAAATATAATTGGTGAACATGTCATGGAGCTACAGAGTGAGCAGAGCCGCACCACGGGAGCCGACTACTGATCGATGATTGCTGCTGATGATTATTTATCGTATAACTTTTTGTCCTAACTGCAAATTAAACTCAAAAACGGTGATGCCAGAACGACGATGGTGATGAAACGGTCAAATAAAAACAGTAATATCCCGGTCGCGGATGCTCACATGACCCGTCCCTTGTGCATTCGTTCTTCCAACGTTGTTCGTGAAGTTTATTGTATAATCCCGGTGTGATTGCATCGCGCTCGCTGGACGTGTACCCCCCCCCCCCCTGCCCCTGCCCCTGCCCCGCCGACATGTTCCCGAGTATCCCGCCTCGTCCCGTCGTCGCTCTAACAGGACGCACGTGCTGCTATCTGCCTGCAACTGTACATTCTAAGCAGCTATTCTTCGAGCTATCTGTTTGCCTTAGATCATGATCTAAGCTGTTTGCTTACAAATCAAATAATGAATGATATATACTTCATTGACTTGCTTCTGACTACCCTTAAACAAGAAAAATCTCGAGTAGGTACTTGGTAATAAGAGATCGGAGGGGATATCTACCGTGCTTGGACATTAAAGTCGTGCTAATATTACTTTAGTTTTATTTCTTATAATTTTATCAATCTAAGATGACTAAAGAATGTGTGGATGGTACCTACTGTAATCGTACACGTTGCTTACAATCAACATCAAAAGTAAATTAAGATCTGAGATTTTATTTTATAAAATAAAGATATATTGAAGACTTATATTACACGGGTATTTATCGCGTATTACCTTTTTTATTTATTTTCCCGACGTTTCGACTATGTTGCAATAGCCGTGGTCGCGGGCAGACTGGAGCATTGAACTTGAGATCTACCGTCACTGAGAAGCGGTGGCAGTATCAACAACTACCCTCACTTGATCTTCGGTATCCATATTGTCAGTGTTCACACTACGACACACAACACTAATAGTATCTACGCACCGTGATGGAACATCGCGACGCACACACCTATCAATGACGGGGTTCCACGAAACTGAAAGTTTGAAACCGTCTTCACGATTGAAATTAGGGTACTTCCTAATTTCAATCGCCTCCCGGATCATCCTTTTGTGGTAGTGCCGTTCATTGGCCAGTACCTTGGGATCATGAAGTTCAATCCAGTGGTTAGGTCCTGAATCCACTAGGTGCTCTGCTATCGCCGATTTTGTTACCTGGCGGTTTTTAACTGCAGCAATGTGCTCTTTCACACGCTCGGCTATTGTGCGTTTTGTTTGACCGATGTAAGCGCGGCCACAACTGCAGTCTACTTTATACACACCAGGTATTTGCAGAGGGGCACTGTCTTTCGGGGTACGCAGTAGCTTCGCCATTTTTGTGAGAGGGGTAAAAAAGGTAATACGCGATAAATACCCGTGTAATATAAGTCTTCAATATGTGTTCCGATCGCGAAAGTTTAAAAAATACTAAATAAAGATATATCTGAGAAGTAAACCTCTTAAAAGTAGGGTCGATGTAAAACACGTTGATTAGAGCCAATTATAAATAAATTCTCACTTCTATAGAGTTTATAAATTTGTGATGCCGATTTTAAAAAATTATAAATAAATTCTCACTTCTATAGAGTTTATGAATTAGTGATGCCGATTTTAAAAAAATATTAATAAACTCTCACTTCTATAGAGTTTATGAATTTGTGATGCCGATTTTAAATACGTACGTACGTAAATGTTTGACATCATCGGGAATATGTTTGTATTCGGCGCGTGTCTGGTGCGAACCCATCGCCACTTACCAATTATTCATTCGGAAGTATACCTACGTTCGCTCTCGGTGTTTTTCTGCATCGTTCTTAGAGTATTTTGTAACGTTAAAATGTATGTTTGTCATCTATATTTATGCGCTTCTTTCGAAGAGGAAGATCGAGTCCTGTAGGTCTGTCTCTTCCAGAAAATGATAAACGAAGTTTCGTACGCTGTAGTTTTCAGGCCCAATTCTCGCAACGAAATATCGTCAAAGACAATTCTAACGGTATTCTTTGGAACTGACATTTCAGATAATTTTCACTATCAAATTCGTGTTTAAATCTCGGCTAAGCTTAAAAAACTAACGAGGAGGAGGCCCCCGACGGTCGCTGGCTGCACCGCGCACTCCAACGCTAAACTACAATATGAAACATCGGTTATCATTTTTCAGAGTAGACGCCGCTACGAAGGCTTTGGAAGCAACTATAACTAGTCAACGTAGAGAAAGAAGCTGTACAAAGATTTTATACTATCCCAAAAAAACTATAAAACTAAAAATATTATACAGGTATACAATCTTTTATAAAATTAAAATGTACATTAATAATAATAATAATGTTGGACAATCCACACAGCATCATCTAGCCCCAAGCTAAGCAGAGCTTGTGACAATAGTATTGTGTATATACTGTGTCTCGTCGGGCTTCACGAGCCGTCAGATGTGTCCCGTGTGAAGCGCGCGGCGCATTACGCATTCCATTAGTAGGTACGTGTCGTGTCGTGTCGTGTCGTGTCGTGTTACACAGATTCATTTAGAATTCAAAGTTTCAACCTCTCCATAGTTTAACCGTTGTTTAAAACTAATAAAACTTAAATTGAAGCCTTATGAGGTTTCGATGAAAGTTTAAGCGAACATCTGGTAAAAAATATTTACATAATAGCCAAATAAAAACGTTGTAAGATCAATTTAATCTGAAACAATAGCGTTTATTCAATAGTCTTAAATGTTCGTTGAGCGCATGAATCAACTGCAGTGAACTTTAACGCAGCTCGTTTTCTGAAAACAGAAAGAGTAATATACTTGCTACTTTATATCGCGGAAAAATATTTTAAATACCTTAAGAACAACACAATCTACGCAGACAAAACTACATCCAGCTGTTAGTACTAATAACATGACACCAGCATGTCGGCATTATAGACAAGATTTGACTCTTAATTGACTGGATTTTAAAATAAGTGTGTAATACTCATGACTACTATACTTCATGTATTATTATTTTCATCATCATCATCCACAGGCTCTTATTATTTATAGCCACAGTTCGTTCGTCATTTTGACAGGATCCCAGAAAGCTACACAAATAGAGGTTTTCAACGAACGAAATCCTATTAATTTCAAAATTAAACTTTTCTTTTCGTAAAATAGTTTCAGTCTAGCTAGCTGTCTGACTTTCCGCTTCAAGTATGCAGAGTAGATAATTCAAATTCCAGTGTAGGATCCAAGCTCAGTTGTGTACCTGACAGGAACTTGAACAATTACTAAAACTCCAAGCTGCGGACTACGGGCACTACGGGCAGGTAGCCTGAGGAAGAGTTCCATAATGGGAGCGAAAACTATTGTTTTCTGAAAGAAACGCACAGATTTATCTACTTTCAACGAGTTACCGGCCTCGCCTCGCCTCGCACTCACTGTGCATTCTGCGCTGTGAGTTACCGGCCTCGCCTCGCCTCGCACTCACTGTGCATTCTGCGCTGTGAGTTACCGGCCTCGCCTCGCCTCGCACTCACTGTGCATTCTGCGCTGTGAGTTACCGGCCTCGCCTCGCCTCGCACTCACTGTGCATTCTGCGCTGTGAGTTACCGGCCTCGCCTCGCCTCGCACTCACTGTGCATTCTGCGCTGTGAGTTACCGGCCTCGCCTCGCCTCGCACTCACTGTGCATTCTGCGCTGTGAGTTACCGGCCTCGCCTCGCCTCGCACTCACTGTGCATTCTGCGCTGTGAGTTACCGGCCTCGCCTCGCCTCGCACTCACTGTGCATTCTGCGCTGTGAGTTACCGGCCTCGCCTCGCCTCGCACTCACTGTGCATTCTGCGCTGTGAGTTACCGGCCTCGCCTCGCCTCGCACTCACTGTGCATTCTGCGCTGTGAGTTACCGGCCTCGCCTCGCCTCGCACTCACTGTGCATTCTGCGCTGTGAGTTACCGGCCTCGCCTCGCCTCGCACTCACTGTGCATTCTGCGCTGTGAGTTACCGGCCTCGCCTCGCCTCGCACTCACTGTGCATTCTGCGCTGTGAGTTACCGGCCTCGCCTCGCCTCGCACTCACTGTGCATTCTGCGCTGTGAGTTACCGGCCTCGCCTCGCCTCGCACTCACTGTGCATTCTGCGCTGTGAGTTACCGGCCTCGCCTCGCCTCGCACTCACTGTGCATTCTGCGCTGTGAGTTACCGGCCTCGCCTCGCCTCGCACTCACTGTGCATTCTGCGCTGTGAGTTACCGGCCTCGCCTCGCCTCGCACTCACTGTGCATTCTGCGCTGTGAGTTACCGGCCTCGCCTCGCCTCGCACTCACTGTGCATTCTGCGCTGTGAGTTGCGAGTTCAATACCCAAATATGAAAAACCATTCATCTAGTACCCTAATCTAAACGTCTACGAAAATGTATTTAAGCTTTATTTATTGTATTTGTATCCACAGCCTGGCAACACTTGTCCCTCAGTAAAACTCAATTATACGTTATTGCTAGATTTCGTCAATGACATAATTATTATTTGATTGGCGTTACTTGAAAATTGAATAGGACACGCGCTCAGGGCGAGGGGTGAGTGCGGGTGGGGGCGGGGGGGGGCTGTGTGGGACAGCGGCAGCGGCAGCGGCCTGACTGACCGAAACTTAACGGAAATATTAATTCAATATGAAGTGTTAACTTTGGTGTACGCTTTCAAAGGAAAGCTTTGATAGTCGGCTAGTAGAATAAATAAAACGTTCAGCCAGTCAGTCAGTCATAACTTTGATGGGTGACCGCTAGTGTTTTTTAAGAGCACTTCCATTGAGGGTAAGTCTGTAGGATTCAGTTATAATATAATTAAATTAAAGGCACACTAGATCTAAGCTGAATACATTATTGATATACTTTAAAACGTGAAGCCATGAAGAGTTTGCATATTATATTGTCTGTGAGCCCCAACTCCACCCAAGACCACCTCTTGAGTTAGCGGCCGTTTGTTTAACGGCCGAGAGGGCCGCAATTCATTATTTCAAATAAAAACTAAGCATCGATATGAGAGAAATTCATCGAATCTCGAATTTATAGCCAAAATTCTTATGGAGACGAGATCCGTTACGTGACGTGAAAGGTTCAGTCGGTGTCTGAATGTTTCCTTTCTGTCCGCTTATTCAGTAGTTCGTCCGTAAAACAAACTCTCTAAGACCTGTTTTAAATGAGCCAGATGAAAAGATCACCTCTGCTAACGCAGCGTCGGTCCTCTCCTCTCGTCACATTCAGGAACACTCCACTGGCATGGAGAGTGTACACTCCACTGGCTAAATACTACAATAGCTCAGTAGAAAAAAAATTAAAACTTGACTAACAATCTCAGCTCAGTGGGTAATTTCAAATTGACCGTGTTACAAAAATACAAAATAAGTAATTTCGAAATGTGACGCGCAGTTTCAAGCATAATTTGTTCTGAAAGGTGCTCACAGACCGTCAGTAAGCTCTCAGAAGCAATGGGAGCAACCCGCGTGCCACAGCCAATAGCCGATCTACAGTTAATTGGCATCCCTTGCGCGCCCTCGACCACTCACTCAGTATGCAGCCCCTACTCCACCGTGAACAGGATAAAAACGATAATGAGTTGTCTCTGTCTCACATTCATTGGTTTCTGAAGCTCGAGCGCTTTACCCCTTTTAAATTATTACTTGGTTCCGTTAAGCTTAGAACATTGCATGAGAAATAATTGAATTATTACCATTGTTTGTTATCGTAATAGGTTACGGGTTACGCGTTACGGGGTACAGGGTACAGGGTACAGGGTACAGGATGGGTACCATTAATAATTATCTCGCAGCAACAAATTAATATGTGCGTTGCGTCGCGGCAGCTACGACATAGATTAGAACATAAACAAGCCATTAATCGTGTTTAATGCTACGCCGTAGCCGCCTACGCTGTAGACCCTCTACGCGTCGTTGTACCTCTACGCTTTGTTATGCTCCGTACCGTACCAATTTACCGGGTTGTGTTTCCATTCCATGTGTAATATTCAACTACGTAACATAACTTGTGTGTTCTTAGTTTTATAAAAACATAATGAAATATGCTCACGGCTCTGAAAAGTGCGTGTAACGTCATATTTAATTTTTACGATACATAAGGATTATGGTAAAAATTCCGTCATACATTCCGGTAACTAGTACCTACTCAAGATTTGTTGAAGATGTTTCAGTGGGGTTGTCAGTGATACGTCAAAACGTTAGAAATGTTCAGTATTAATAACATCTTTTTTCATATTTATTAATTCTGTTTTTATTGCAGCCCAAAGTCATTTTTGTTTGGCTTTTTCGCAGTCACATGCAAACCATTGGTGATAGATAAGTTTAGGTTAGCTTAGAGTGGTCTGGGTGTGTTGTACTGTATTCTAAGTATGTATTTACAAAACAAAATATATAAGTATTCTATCAGTCATTTGGTTCCCATAGTACAAGCCATGCTTAACTTTTTAAACTATCATGGTTTTGATCAATATTTTGGATAGAAACGGGATATTTACCATGATGTGATATTTTTTACTCAAAAATCATGGTAAATATCCCGTTTCTATCCAAAATATTAAGCCATGCTTAGTTTGGGGCTAAATAATGTTGGGTAAAAAAACTGTCTAGAGATATTTATTACTATTATTTTTATAGGTTCGTCAAGTGACGCACTCAAGTAAGAACACAAGTATACACACACAGGGAGGCGCTCGCGGGATGTCGGGATCAAAGTCTTCATGAGCTGAAGAATAAAGAACATGTGACATGAATTTTTTTACAAAAAATCGAGTGATTACATTAATGTAGCATTGACATCAATTATAGCATGGTTAGACAATAATAATTTACAAATTAATTTAAATAAAACTAAAATTATTCATTTTCGACAACGCGACACTGCTGCATCTATAAATTTTGACATACAATATGGTAATACTACAATTGAGAACGTTGATACTACAAAATTTTTAGGTTTAAACATTGACAAAAAGTTAAATTGGAAACCACATGTTGAACTCTTGTGTAAAAAAATAAATAGTATGATATACATCCTACATAAACTTTCTTCCATAGTAAACGAAAAAACCATTCTTATGGCATACCATGGCTTGATTGCCTCGCAACTCAGGTATGGACTCATATTTTGGGGAAACTCTACTAACGCTAACATAATCTTCAAATATCAAAAACGTTGCATCCGTGCAATGTTTCACCTTAAAGTTACAGACTCCTGTAAACCGTTTTTCAAAAAACATAACATTCTTACAACTCCCTCGCTATATATTTTTGAAACAGCTATGTTTGTAAAAAGCAACCCCGACCTGTTTTGTCGGCTGTCTAATGTCGTAGATCGCAACAGACGAGATACGAGTAGAGTTTGTGTCCGAAATTCTAAAACTACATTTATGCGCAGAAGCATCTTTTGTATGGCTCCTATTCTATACAATAAACTTCCACAATCAATAAGAGATATGCCATGTTCACTGTTTCAAAGGAACTTAAGAATATTACTTTTAAATAAAACCTATTATACAATAGATGAGTTCATGAGAGATGATAATTTTATCAAGTAGCTTTATTTTCATAATTTATTTCGACTGTAATTTTATTGTAATTTCACTTTTGGTCTTATTTTTATCTTTTTTTTTTTTATTTTTATTTTTTTTGTTATTTTATTGACATTCATATTGAACTCTTTTGTAATTTAATTTCTATTTTTATTTTTACTTTGCTATTTGATTGACATTCTCATTACTTATTTTGTTTTTGATTATTTCTATGTTTATAAATTAATTGTATGTATACCATGTAAATTTAAATATTGCACGCCTAGAATTAAGCAGAATACATTGAAACATATAATATAATAATTGACATCTTTTTAACATGTATTTCAAGCAATAAATATTCTTTGACTTTGACTTTTTGACTTTGATTACGTGACATAAAAATGGTTTGTTTGAGCCGGGAGGTTGAGCGTTGGATTTTTAGAGAGAAGCTGTATTTTTTTGGCGAATCTACTTAGAATACAGAACATGTCAGTACGCAAGATGAGCAAAATGATTGTAAAGCGATCCTTGATATTTAATTAAATAAATAGATACCTCTTGACTTTTTCTATGAGTTATTTTCGCAAACATTACACTCAAAATTTCAAGTGCCTTCTTGGCACTCAGATCTTTACCAAGAATGTTTGCCCTGACTGACTGACTTTTTTTAATACAACTGGCGGATGGAACAGGCAGATAACCCACTTGATGTTAAGAGGTAACCATCACCTTTTGACGACCGATGTGGCGCGGCGGGCGAATGTCCGCCTGCGACGCAGAGGTTGCGAGTTCGATTCCCGCCTTGGGATAAATGTTTGTACGATCTGCAAATATTTATTCCGGGTGTTCTGGGTATTTTCTATGTATAATAAAAAATATCTATGTATGTAATATAATATTGTATTAAGTATATCAGTCATCTAGTACCCATAACACAAGCTCTGCTTAGCTTGGGGCTAGATGATGCTGTGTGGATTGTCCAGCATTATTTATTTATTATTATTTATTTTTACCTATAAAAATTTATATCTACAGCAGTACATAAGATAATTGCTGGGGTATAAGCTGAGGCCCAAACCTCATATTTTTTTGGAGCTCAGTCGAGATCGAAGCTAGAATTCGATTGTCAAAATTGAGCTTATCAGAAATGTCAGTTTCAAATAATAAATTGAGACGATCGAAATTTCAATTGACGATTTTTTGTGACGAGAACCGGACCTCCGGTGAATGGACAAGTATTAGTTGTGCGACAAGTATTGGTCCCTTCGACAATGCCGACGGCGGCGACGACGCGCCCCACTACGCCGGCGACACCGTGATGTATGTGCCGACACTTTATTATATTCCTGTCACTCAAACATCCCCTACCCTAAACATTTACATAATATTTTGTGAATCGCTAGGTTCTTCCGAAATGTCGAACGAGGGTTAAGTGCTTCGAATCAAGTTTAATAAAATGGAACAATCGTGTTGTGGTCTCACTTCAGTCACCATTCTCAGTACCTACGTCACCAGAACCTATAGCTCCATCCATCCAAGTTAGGTGTTATCATTAATGCGAGTACAGTACTCAAGTTCTTCTTTAATTTGACAAGCGATGGCAATGTTGAGGACTCGAGTGCTCCGTCAAACTTCAGGCGGGATAAAGAGTGGTCCCGGTGGGTGATCAGCCGGCGCCGCCTGTCAGCCGTCACGTGACGCCGCCGCCGCCGCCGCCGCCGCTACCCTCGTCAGCCCTCGCGCTCTCCAATTATCACTTTCAATTAAATACCTTCCATGACTTGATTTTGATTGACGTTAAGCGCTCTGGGATTTACGAGATCCGTGAGCGTTTGATTTTTTCATTTCAAATACCTACATTTTTCATTCGGACGTATTCGGTGTTGAAATTTCAAAATTAAAACGCCGATTCGTTCGCATGAATCAGTTATGCAATCATTATTGAGATTCAGAGGAAAATAGGCGAATATAGCTCTAAATATAGTTCTAAATAAATAAATGCTTAATTTGTTTTGGCTAGCGGGTTGTGATTTTCCCAGCGGGAGTGAATGAATGAGAGAGTGCACAATGAAGGCGCGGCGCCTCCCGGAGGCATTGTTAGCTAATTAGCTACCGGCGCGCGGCTCAATGAGGGGCTCCGCTCGACGCGACCGCCGCCGCCGCGCCGTGCTCCTCTTAAGTTTATTTTATTTTTTTAATAAAAATGAGATATTTTTGGCTACTCTGAAACGTTTTATTGACCGAACGAGCGAAGCGTCTCGGCTTCAAAAAAAGGGCGACTGAGTACTCCGTCTTACGAGTTCCTTCCTTATCATAAGACCGAAGGATCTCATGAGGATCTTGATGAGCCGAATAGATTCGCAAAATACTATACCTTGTTCACTTTTATATTTCTACCAGTGGAAGTTAGTGGTCGCGAGGTCCTGTATGTAGAAATACAAAGGGTTGCATTGGAATGTAGGTACTATATTTAGTCCTTCAGTAACATAGTTTCTATGAAGTAGGTAATGCGACAAGTAGGTAGTCGAGCGGCTGTGGTTATCGGGCGCACTGAAACAGATCCACGCGTATAAGCTACAACGTATGGCTACAACACAGACAATGACAGTGACAGATAGACGGAGGAGGTCAGTCGGGGTTAACGAGCGGGTGCGAAAGGTCAGTCCTGTCACAAATCTAATGCGATAATCCCTATTGTAGTGTCATACATATTCGGGAACGAGTTCGGTGAGAGGCATCACCTCCGCCAGGAGTGATAGCGCTCTGCGGGCATCGCCGCCTGTGGAGTTATGACCAAAACACGCAAACTCATCAATTTGACAAAGAGCCAAAAATATTTTCTTAGCGGATCTCACTGTTCTACAAACAGACAACTTTGAAGGACAACCTCGACTCATCGCGCCGCCGACGGTTGTAGCTTAATTTGTTTTGTTGAAATTTTCTGTTAAGAAAAAAAGATATTTACTGTCCAACTAGGATTGATAAATTGTCGGCGAAATACGTGCGTATTGACGGGTGTGTAGGTACGGGTAGATTTCGCTACTCAATCTAAGTCGCACTCAAGAACCTTAAAATATATCTAAGTAGCATGTTACATTCACTGATGCTTTATAAGACCGGTGAATGATGATGACTGGTGGCGTTCTCGTTCACCATGTGAGGTGTAAGTTCCTATTACAAATCTGAATTTTTCAAAGAGGTTGAACTAGCGTGTTACGCTAAACTTTATAATGAACATTCATGAAACATGGCCCGCGGGCGGGCAGGCAGGCGGGCGGGCGGGCGGGCGGGCGGGCTGCTAGTAGTCGTGGCGTGTACGTTACTGAATAACGTTTAGGTAGTAATGAAGGCTCGTGTGTATGGGCGCGTCGCCTCGCGACCGGCTGCGAGAGCCGTCTTCAATAATGCACCGCAGAATCCAATCTCCACCGGATAGCTACAGATAAATCTCAAGTTGTAATTAACGCTAGTTACTTCAAGTATTTTGCTTTATCGCTTGGAATTGGTGCTTAGATTATCCAAGTTTTGTAAAAAGTATTTATTTAGTGATATCCAGGGATCATTTTATAACGTCTTAAAGCTAGATGAATCTAGGTACGAGAGGAGTGACCGAGAGGTCGATAGTTTGTTTGTCTGTCTGTACTGTGAGCTTAGTCAAACAGAATGGATCCAAGCATCTTCGTACAAAGCCGGAATCCACTATGCGATCTGTCAAGTAGGGTAGCATCTGCAACTTTGTTTGCGCCCGCGCTGTAAGAGCCCACAGTTATCTAGAAGAAAAGCCTAGAAATTCTAAAACTGTGACTGTGAGTGCAAATTCTGTGAAGCCCTTGAACTGAAGTAGAGCGAGTGAGCGGGGCACATAGCTTAGGAGCGGAAGTACTAAAAGCCTTTCTTCGTTATTTCCGCTGAGCAGTTGCTGAGCGGCGCCCACAGATATTGCTCCGAGTAATATCTGTGGGCAGCTAATAAGATTTCTGTTCCAAGCTCCGGCCTAAGTGATCTCTTACCGACACCGCTCTCGACTATCCTTCTTAGCTTTTATAGTAATATGCTGTGCTATAGGAAATATTTTTATTAGCATACCTTGTGTACAGCAGCTAACCCTGCCAGCCACATACACAACCAGACTCTTGAACACGGGTGCTTTAACTGAAGTTTTATGTTATTATTTGTTTTGTATGCGCATATTCAGAATTATGCTTACGTATTGAAATTAATGTATACCTTTGGACTACATTTACTAGTGGTAGTGGTAGAGGAAGGGCTCCTTGTGAATAGTTCGTGCGGGGGGGGGGGGGGGGGGGGTACTGCCGCCTTGCTTATTTCAGCCAACAAGCAGCGTTGCTGTTTTTTGGTTTGAATTACAAAGTGGGGCCGGTGAAGTTACAGCCTTGAAACAATGTACGTGCCTGTTTGATCGAGTGTTGTATAAGTGAAAGTCACCCCGCAACATCAGGTGGGTCACTTGAACCAGGTGTGCAACTTACTGATAGAACCATCCGTAAGTTGCATATAACAAAAAACCACAATTCTCAAACAAGCTGCGGCACTGTCACCTATATCTTTGTGCAACACGTAGGTACTTGTAAATTGCCGAAACGTGCGGAGATGTCCGTATCTCATATACGTGACGGAAACCCCTTGTTTTGGGATACTCCTAGTTGAGATGAGAGATGTATTGTCGAGCAATATGCGTCGGGCAGCGTGCTTGCGGCGTAGTGTGTGGCGTGACGTGACAGCTCGTACAGGACAGTTGGCGTCGGAATAACAATAACACGAAAGACTCAATAATTTATTTTGATATTAGCCTGTGTAAGCAGCTAACATCAGCCCAGACCCACGACTGACTAATGTGATAGACTTACTCGTACAAACCACTTACACCCTAGTTCTCAGTTTACCATTTTTATTTTAGTTTATCAGACGAAACTAACGGCAAAATTAAAAAAAGTTACATTAAATAAGTTATACAACAGCTGCTGTATGGTATAGCGTATTAGATAAAATTGATTGATGATGAATGGCTAGTGTTGTGCTGAGCTGAGCTGAGCTGACGGACGTGTGTTCGTGCATTATTCGACGAGGTTGAATAAGCGCCGCCGTGTGAGGTAACTCACAGACAAACGCAAACATGAGGATAGGATACTTCCATACCTGTACCTTTACCTGTGGTGGTACTTTTAAAAACTGCTATAGTTATAAAATACGTGAACGATCTCGCAGAATAACCACTAATACTGATCATCATCAAGAGCCTGTTGAAGTCCACTGCTGGACGTAGGCCTCCCCGCACGTTTCCAGGAAGAACGATTCCGAGCCCTTTCCATCCATCAACTTCCCGCGCTCCTAACAACGTCGTCATTACATCCGGTAGGACCACCACCATTTAAACTCAAGAGCTGAGAACAAATTCAAGGGTCAACGAACCTGCATCAGTATTTTTACCCGACTATCCAGTGAGGTAGTGGTTTTCAAGTGTATTATGTATTCTCTTTTGTAAGTCAAAGTCAAAGTCAAAAAGCATTTATTCAGTAATATCCGCAGGGATCATCTTGAAACGTCTTAAATCTAGGTGAATCTAAGCGCCAGTTCCTCGCGACCAACCTCGTGTATGGCAATGTAGCCTAAACAAAATTATGGATTTTGATAAATAAGGTGTAGTTGGATTCGTCTTGATCACATATATTCATTGCATGAAATACGACATGTTGAAAGGTTGATTATTTATAGTGCTGGGTATATGAAAAATTACTCCGACAAATGTATTTCACTCAATAAAAAGGAAAATAAATATTTTAAAAACTAATTAACTTTTGGTAATGAGTTTACTAGCTACTATGCTCTTAGACACTTTAAAGCGAAGGTTTTTAAACGATGCCATGTCTATGAGGTTTGACAGTGTGAGGTGTGAGCGCTGTCGCAGGCACTGACAAGGCACTACCGCACCTCATATGCCACCTCTGCCCTTCGTGCTGTGCTGTGCTGTGCTGTGCTGTGCTGTGCTGTGCTGTGCTGGTGCTCGATGTTGATTTGTCACCCACCTGCCGGCTGCACAGTCGCGCTCCGCGTTTCATATTCTCCTCACATTTTCATTTGAATGAGTTCAAATCTACTGAGATGTAGCACTTTACTACAACTCATCATTCTTGCAAGAGCTTTACTCAAACTAAAACTAGCAAGACTCTTGTACTCGTGAAGGGGAACGTATTTGTTCAAGAAAAATGAAAATTATCTTTATAAAAGCACTCATAAGCTTACCTTTATTCATGCAGGTACCTACTTACGCTTTAATACAATTATATAATTGGATACGTTTAATATATTAAAAGAAGTATCGGACTAAAATTTGTGTGTAGGTTGTTGGATGTAATTAATTCATGTTAAACCTGTAGTAGTCATAATCATTTATAGCAAAGTGGGGTTACTAGTAAACAGTTCGTCTATTAGGTACGGGAAAGCACTACCACCGTGACTAAATCTGCCACCAAGCAGCGTTGCTGTGTTCTGGATTGAAGAGTGTGGGTGCCGGTGGCGTTACAGGCGCATACAGGTTTACTCCTGGATGCCTCAGGTTGATGGAGGCAATTGCATCTGAGGATGTTCTGATGCTACTAATTTGAAGCAGTTGAGCTATCTCTAGATAGTTTACGCGGTCTGCAGATAGCTCAACAGCTCATCAGTTTTTTGTGCATTTATTTTATGCACCTATTATAAATACTTGGATCAGTTGCAGTCTCATAATTAATAAAAAATCCATAAAAGTCCATCCATCCATAAAACAGAGCTCCCGCGTTGTAATCTGCAATAAACATCAGAAAGCACAAGCAGCGCGTCAGGGTTTCAATTCCATTAGCCGCGACCGTTCCATTCGTTACAATTAACAATCATTAGTATTACCTACCTACCGCTGTCTGTCTGTCTGCCTGTACACTACACTACACTACACTATAGGTGGTGTTGCACGCTCATTGTCTCGGTACAGCTGAGTTATGAATTCAAATAGCGCAATGCCTATGTTTGCTAGAACCGTGCTGCGGGCTTCTGATTGAAGGGTGCTGGTCCACTGACAGGCACCCGCACCCTATAGACAACGCACACCTTGCTCCGTACACTTTAAATGATCAGGTTATATTTATCGTGATGCGGAGAGGTATACTAAGAGATCTTAAGAACCATCATCCTCATCATCATTAATTGAATTTGTCTACTGGATATAGTCCAACAGTGGACAGTAGTCGTAGTAGCCTCACCTTTATTTTCCAGGAGGAAAGATTTTAAGCCTTTCCTATCCACCGATTTTCCACGATCTAGACAATGTCGTCGATCCATCGGGTAGGAGGGCGCCCTGTGCTTCCAACCAACCTAGCCCTAAACCATTTTAATAAGGACGATGGAAACGTCGCGTTCGTAATGTTTGTGTTACGCGCTCTCCTCTCCACTCCACTCGGCCTCCAGGGGCAGAGGCTCCAGGGGGCGAGGCTCCAGGGGGCGAGGCTCCAGGGGGCGAGGCTCCAGGGGGCGAGGCTCCAGGGGGCGAGACTCGAGGCACACCATCAATTGGATGAGTAATGTGCATAGTTTAGTGGAGTCGGGCACTTCCACGCCACGCCACGCCACGCCACGTCACGCCACGCCACGCCACGCCGCGTTGGCTTCCCCTTTCCAATAAACAGATTTGGAATCGCACAAATGGAGTTAGGCAACAATCGAACGATCACCGGTGGATTAATTGGTTTTTGATCGGCGGCGCCTGTGTCGAGGGGACTCGAGGGGGGTCCCAGGCGTGGGGGGGAGGCAGGGACACACTCAGGCCGAGTGACAGGTGACAAGCCTGTGGCCTGCGTCCACGCTCGGCTGCAAGAAGTAACATTCAAAATGATGTAATACCATTACAATGAACATTACTACTGCAATAGCTGTCTTCGCCAGCAAGTGTAGAGGCATTTAGTCAGAATGTTGATAGCTGTGTTTTTCATAATATTGTACACTACGTTGGTGAGAATATGTGATTTCAGGGTTCTCGAGTTTTCTTGTGTAGATTTTACTGTAATGTTCTGATACTATTTTAAAAGTTAGAAACGTATACATGCCAGTGCAGTGCAACAGACTGCACTTGACCACTAGAAATAAGTGAGCTCATTGTATTAGATTTTGTAATACTAGGTTAAATCTAGCAGCGGCGTTGAGCTTGCAACCTGTCACGTTTGTATATTAAATGTTACCGAACTCCGCATGTCCCATGAAGCGCTGTTGTTTTTTAAGGCCCAATCCTTGTATATTTTTAGATTTGAGACGAGATCAAAACTAGGATTTGATAGATGTCAGTTCCGAAGAATAATACCATTTGAAGATTAACACGATTGAAACTTGAATTGGTCAAAACTTCGTTAAGAGAAGCAGGCCCCAAAATTAGGCTTAGATTCAGCTAATTTTGAAGACTAGACACTCAAAGGTATCAGTGCGGTTTCAATAAAACTTTGAGTAAAACTTTTACGAGTACGACATGAATACCTTATAAACTATCTATCTCAGCCGCTCTCTTATTACGTTACTCGATAAGCGTAGATATGCGATCACCTTAATACTAGTGATCATACTTATAAAATCGGTCAAAGGATAAATCTATATTTCAACTACTGCCATCTCTTATTAATGGGTAGTGACAAACAGTGACGGGACTAATTTTAAGTATTTTTTAAATAACGTTTAAAGTATAAGCGTAAAATATTAATGATAAATAAATGCAGGTGCTGCGCGAGGCACAGTGCAGGCTGCAGGCTCTGCTCTCACGTAGCGGAGCTCCATATTTTAATAAACTTATGAGGTTCATATTAACAGAATAGAAGTACACATTTGTTTTGCCTGTTTAATATTTTATAATGGACTTCAGCGTAGTCACGCCTGAATTATTAATGAACTAAACTTATGCTGCCAAACGCTACATTAGCAACGCAACGCTACAATGCAGTTATAAAACGTGAAGGACACGTATAACAATATAACTAACAACTATTTAAACTATTTATATCGCGGTCTGGTCGCCAGTTACACAATGAGTGTGCCATGCGGCCTGGCTCCGCGCGGTCCACACTCCACGGTCTACCGATAAGGATTCAATTACACCCCCGCCCCCCAGCCCCCCGGCCCCCTGCCCCCGGCCCCCGCCCTCGTCCCTCTCTCCCGGCTCCTGATCCCTTAGCAAATTCTTTAACTTCATTTTCGTAACTTTTTGTGAAGGTTCTGAAAGAAACATGTAATTCGAAAGGGTCGCGCTTTTTTGGGAAATTTCTGAGGGTTGAGGTGAGTTTCAGTACAAAGTATTTTGCAAGCTTTTACTGGAGGGATTACAGGAACGAACTCTGGCGGGAGTTTAATGCGAAGTTTGTCAGCTCACCTTTCTTTTATACTTCCTAGTTAGCAGCTGCCCGCCACTTCACTTGCATGACGGAGGTAATTTTGCATAAATATATTAATTAATTAAAATATTTTTATTTACAAAGAAAACTAATTTATTAATATTGGGTATATCCTCTTTCTCATCTAAATCGGTCCAATAGTTAAAGCGTGGTTGAGCCGCACACGACATGAAAAGGCCTATTCCAGCTGTAAATTTTTGTAGGTGATTAATAACTCCCAATCGACCTAGTCTGATAAAAATAGTACCAATTTACTACTATTAGATGAGCATAATCGACTAGCTTCTGCAAACAGATAAGGAAGGCGCGCCGCCGCCCGCGACCCTCACTTGTAGTGGCATTAATAGTCTGGGGACAAAGCTATTACCTACTTCAGGCCTAGCATTCCTTCAGGGGAACACGCTCCCTTCCCGCACGACGCACCGGCTGCGTGGGATCGTCCACGCACGTGAGCCACACACGCGTGTACATTCGATTAGCTGAAGGCCGAGGGACCTGCCATTATCTACGACAACAAAGTAATTGAGTTCACTAATCGTATTGGTATTCGGTAGTTTGTGAGTAATTAGGGACTTGATGTATTCGAGCTTGCCATTACTCAGCTAATAATGCAGTACAACACTCCTTATGTAGGCTCTAGTGGACCATCCCCATGTTTCAAATAGTTTTGTCATCCTTTATTATTTATACATAAGGCAGCGGGCTTAGTACTAATGATTTTTAGTTGTAGTAGAGCTCCGTAGTCCGTCCGGGGAAGTACTAGCACCATGCCTGCCGCACAGCAGCGCAGCATGTTCCGGATACCTCAGGTTGATGAACACAGAGGAGTGCATCGTAGGGCACATTTCTAGCGAACGTCCTACGGGTGATAACCCTTCTGCTCGTTATAAGCAAGTCAAAAAAAAGGTGCTTCTCCAGTGGACCTATTATGTATGTAACATTGTTGCAATCAGTTTAAGACGGTTTCTATTATGTATGTAACATTGTTGCAATCAGTTTATGACGGTTTCTATTTCAAAGCCGGCAAATGTATCGGTGCGGCGATTCTATATTAGCTGCAGTTGCTAACGAAGCGATTGCAACTTCACTGTATTAATAACAATTGCTCATTACAAAGCTTTCAAGTCAGTACCTTCTAATTTTATAAATATTTGTGGACTGACTGTCAGTCCTAAAGCATTGCTCGTAAAGACTTTATTTTTAAAGTATATTTGTCTTTATGCGAGGGGTAAAAGAATTCCTGAAATTTAAGCAGCAGGGGTTATAGTTTGACGCAAACAACGTGCGACGCCAACAGCTTGGATGTACTGAGGTACATTATTTTGGAATACAATAATTTTTGATTTCGGAATACAAAGTGAAGTCAAAGTCAAAGTCAAAAATCATTTATTCAGTAATATCCGCAGGAATCATCTTGAAACGTCTTAAATCTAGGTGATTGTGATTGTGATTGACACTGACTTCAACTTGGTACGTAATTGGTGGATACATGAGTCACGCTATTTTTCATCTCCGTGCCTGAGTACCTAGTAGTTAAATAAACAAACATAGTTTTATGGATAAACGGAACGCGTAAACCTTGGCAGCTAAATAAAAAGGATTTTGTACCTTTCGTAGTAACCTCTCCCTCTTTAACTATACGATATACACATTTACATTGGAGCAGACGCTCTTTACTCTTTACCGCTCCACTAATAGTCAAGCTCAGTAGAGCTTGAGAACGCGACCAAGACGTGCGCTAGCGACAAATGTGGCGCGACAAAGGACCGACAGGTCTGTAGCGCCATCTAGCGAGCTACCTACATAACAAGTATCCTAGATCATCGCGCTTACGTAGTTTACTACACACTGAGATAGACTACAAGAAATAATTTAACTAATATCAAATATTACTTTTTAGGGTTCCGTACACAAAGGTTAAAACGGGACCCTATTACTGAGATTCCGCTGTCTGTCTGTCTGTCCGTCTGCCACCAGGCTGTACTTCATGATAGTTAGAGAGTTGAAATTTTCACAGATGATGTATTTCTGTTGCCGCTATAACAACAAATAAGAACTAAAACAGAATAAAATAAATAGGTATTTAAGGAGGGTCTCATACAACAAACGTGATTTTTTTTGCCGTTTTTAATGGTACAGAACCCTTCGTGCGTGAGTCCGACTCGCGCTTGGCCGGTATTTATACTAAAGAAGACTTGACCGCTTAGACGGACTTATTCCATTGCCATTGAGTGAGCAGTGCCACAGAGTGGACATGACCACTACCTAGGCATCGGCGTCGCGTCGTGCCGCGCGTCTCTGGGCGTGGTCGAATGGTCGCGTGGTCGCGTAGTCGCGTGGTCGCGTGGTCGTGTAGTCGCGTGGTCGCGTGGTCGCGTGGTCGCGTGGTCGCGTGGTCGTGTGGTCGCGCGGTCGCGTGTCCCACGTGTGAGCAGCATGCAGTGCACATAAAGCAGTTTATGACGTGCCTAATAATAGCAGTGGGTATCTGGGCGCCGCCGCCGCCGCGGGGTGAATAGAATCTCTGTGCGAAGGTCAAGAGCGAGTTGGGGCCGTGCAGTGTCTGATCTGTTGAGAGCATCTGTATAAATACGCAGCCTCACCGTGCCACGCCATTAAACCAGCCTAAAAATGTTCGAATAAAGGTCGGCTTACACGTTGCGGTGCGTTTCCCTACCGCAATACATACGAACTCTATTATTTCGCGTGTTCTGATTCCCCACCAAAGCTATTTAAAATCGCCGGCAGAGATTACTCTGGAACGGCTGGATCGATTTCGACGGGACTTTCACTGGCAGATAGCTGTTGTAATTTAGGCTACTTTTATTTTAGAAAAAATTTAAAATGTCCAATTACCGCGCGCAGCCCACACGCATGCCACCACTGCGCCGTCACGTCGGCGTCGGGCGCCTCTCACCGCTTCTATCGCGCGGGTTCGTTTTTCAAAGCTAATATTCAATAATTAATTATTATTAATTATTATCCTCAGTTCATAGTACAGCTAAATTATTTTCAAAAATTATTTTTTCATCTTTAGGCAACATTAAATGTGACTCTATGGAGGAGGCTAAAAATGCCTGGACTTTGATGTGCCCGGCAGAAACCACTCCCGAGAAACCGCACCTTCAGAGACAATGGGATGAGCCTTTATGCAGGAAGGTGCAGGAAGTGCTAGTTGAATCAGCTTTAACTTCAGCAGAAAAGGCTCGGCTCATTGCATCAGGTACTCGAGAATCTGGTTTCTGGCTTCATGCACTACCTTCAACAAATATAGGGACTCTCTTGGATAACACTACTTTTTCTTTAGCAGTCAGTATTCGAATAGGAGCCACTACCAATGAACCTCACCAGTGTCGCTGTGGTAGCTCTGTCGACCGTCAAGGTCACCATGGTCTGTCCTGTCGCCGCAGTGCAGGTCGCCAATCTCGCCATGCTAGCCTCAACGACATAATTCGTCGGGCTCTCGCCACTGTCAACGTGCCGGCCATCCTTGAGCCGAACGGTATCGCACGTGACGATGGAAAGAGACCCGACGGCATGTCGTTGATACCTTGGAGTCGAGGTAGGCCTTTGGTGTGGGACGCTACCTGTGTAGACACGCTGGCCGCTTCACATGTTTTGTCAACATCAAAAACAGCGGGAGCGGCGGCTACAGCAGCAGAAGCCCTTAAAAGACGGAAATATGCATCTCTCGGTAATGGATACATATTTCTGCCTTTTGGGGTAGAAACGTTAGGTCCATGGGGTCCAGAAGCGTGGCTTCTATTTAAAGAGTTATCCAAGAGACTGGTGGATGTGACTCACGATCAAAGGGCTGGCGCTTATCTTGGACAGAGAATTAGTTTAGCTATTCAAAGAGGTAACGTTGCCAGCCTTTTGGGCACACTTCCTGCGGTCAGTGACTTAAATTCTGTTTTCTACCTATAGTAAAGACCCGCACTTTACTATAGGTAGAAAAAGTTATGATAAAATATATAGATATAAGGTAGATAGGTTAAATATTAGATGTAAAATATTTGTATATACTAAATTACTTCCGTTATAATAAAATAAATATAATGTCTACAATTAATTTAAAACTAAAAAAAAAAACTAAATAACGGTTTTGTTCAATTTCACGCGGACAAAGTTACGGCACACCTAGTAAATAATAAAAATGTTTAATGAGCAATTAAAGTACAATACATACTCGTACATGCTTAAATTAGATCTTAGTAGTAAACAGCAATACTTACATAAATAAATAGGTAAATAATGTAGATGCTAACTTTTCACGATGAGCCTGTTAGGTTAAACCCTCCCATGTATTACCTAGTTACCTCCTAAACCAAAGAACGTATGGGACTGCCATGCCGATGCCCCCCGATTTGAGACCGCTCGATGTGATCGAAGCCCAACTAACCGCGAACATACTAAATACACGTCATGCGTAACCCAAGTTTTTTTTATTTTGTGAAGTACTCATAGGCGTATTATGTCTATGTACTAACACAATGATCTTACCTTGTACAGATCGCCACCATGCACGCCACTGGGAAGCCACTAGCACGTGTTACCGTTAGTACTTTCAATAATAACAGCTGGCCCAAGGGAACAGCGAGTCCAAATTGATGGCACTTACTCCGGTTGGTGTGACGTCGTCGCTGGAGTTCACAAGGTGAAGTTCTTTCTCTACTCCTCTTCTCTATTTTTACCCTTGTCTCAGAACTCCGTTTTCATCTTTGGCATGCCATGCAGCGGTTGCAGAGTTTTCTTCCTCTCTCAGCTAAAATTACACTTGTAAATTTATTTTTATTCCCTCCTTTTACTCCTTTTTTTATCTGTTGCAGAGTGAGAAATGAATCCACGACCTTCGTCTTGAGGGGGGCGGGGGGGAGTGCGCTGATTTAAATTAATGTCATTTCGGTTATCGGTTTTTATAATAATATATTGTCATAGATGGACCTAAAGGACCGTATCATTCCCTTATAAGATCCGATGGCGCAGATGGCTAGCGCATCTTATGTAGATTTGAACTTCAAACTTAACCTAAGAATTATTATTATTTGAAGAAAGTCGCATCGAGCGGGCTGTAGTCGGCGGGGACGGAGCGGTCACGCGTAATGCATAAAGAATGAACCGTAAACCAGGATTGTACTGAAAAAGTTTATTAAAGAGTTTTGTTATTTTATTTCTCTCGCTTAAAGAGATATTCATTAGCATTTAGATAGATATGAATTCTCCTGGATCCTATTCCTACAGGACTCCGCGTTTTATTGTTGTTATCCATCTTGCTGTACTACCTACAAACTACAGGTACAGTGATATGACAGGCACATGCATGAGGCTTAACACTGTATGATATGATGGTTGATAGACGCATATCAGTACATCGTAGGGCACGTTCCTAACTTACGTGACCTGCGGGACAAAGCTTTGTTATACTTAGGTGATAGTTACCACTTAACATCGAGTAGGCCATCCGCTTTATTCCATCGAAAGGAATATTAAAAACTGCTAAAATATATACCTATGCTATAAACGTTTCAGATTGTTAAACAAAACGGTTTTGGTAGGGATTAGTATCTTTTGATCTATTATTAACGTACATAATGTTCGTGCATCAACTTAAATTGTTATTTTATTAGTTTTTATAATGTTTGGCTGCACTTTAGGAAGTCACAAAGATTTTATATCATCCCAAAAATCGAGGGAATAATTTAAAAACTGTTTTTGCCTGTCCTTGGTTTTGTTTCGGCGTTATTATCGAGGTCAGTAACGAAATTAAACATAAATACGTTTTATAAGATGTTTTTTCAGTTCGCTTCTATCACCTACTTGTGTCCCAAGATTTTTGTGTTCCTGTCTGTAATATGTGTGTGTATATATGATGTTATGTTACTTACTTCATCATCCCTGCTGCACATAGAGCACCCCACGCGGCAAGGTCTGCCATAGTCACCACGCCACGCTTACGATTCCATGGGAGGTGATGGAAGGGTCCTATAATACGAAACTCGCTCATCGTTTTTATGAGTAGGCACCCTGGATCTAAGCAGTTGACGCTTTCCAACAGTGCCCCTTCCGCCGCCGCTCTCCCCCTGGTGCCCCCCTGCCTCGGTGCCCCGGTGCCTCGGTGCCCCGGGTGCGAACACTATTCAACATAACATCCTCGAGCTGCCTTCTAAAGGAATCCATTAATGCCATCCATTTGCAAATTTCTTTCACAGAGTGCTCCTCTGCTGTAGGTACGTACGTACGGATAGGTATAAGTAGGTAGGTAAGATTCGATTCAAGAGAGAGAGAACTTTGTGAACGCGCGAAAATACCCAGATTAATGATATTTCAAATTGCTGTTGTTCTGGGCTCTGTTGTCGGGCACAATGACGATTTTTTATAAGTTTAATGGAAGTTTATTTATGAGAAAGTATGACGGGACTAGAAATTATACTTTTCATTCTCAAACCGGCATACAGCAATGCTAAGTATAATTGTTACATAAACTTAAAAAAATCTCCTGGCCCCGCACTAGTTGTCTGGGTACCCGTTTCCGTCGGCCGTGGGTATCAGAGTAGGTACCATCATCCCGGAGCCACCCAAACCCGGATCGAATTTTTAAAGAGTAGTGCATCGTAGGGCACGTTTCTAGCGAACGTGACCTACGAGGCAACGCTTTGAGAGTGGTGATGATATCCACTTATCATCAGGTGGGCCAGCGTGTTCGATAAGCAAGTCGTATACAAATAAAACATTATCTCCCCACAGGAGTCGAACCCGGACTGAGTCGGTTGGTGCGCCACAGGGGTGCGAGAGCATTCTATTAGAGTAGGTAGCTATAGACAGAAGCCTACGTTCTTTATTACAATATCATTTTCGGAGAAGATTGAAAAGCCGCCGGCATCTGGTTACTCATAGACGGGGATTATGAATGTAATTAAAAAATGTATTATTCTGTAAGTCGAGGCGGGAGAGGGAGAGGGAGAGGGAGAGGGAGAGGGCGCGGGGTGCGCGGGGGGAGAGGTCACTCTATAATTCATTGCTCAAGTGTCAAGTTGACGTTCTTTGTGAAAACGACCGCCGCGTGACGACGTTGTAAAGTGAATTAACTTATAAATTGATATTGAAAAAATACAATTTCGATTTGATTTGCTACTTCCGGTAGTCATCGGGAAGGCGCAGGAGTAGTTTCCGAGAAACTCACCAATACTCAGATTGGATTTCGATTTTGGGATTGAAATATTGAAGAATGTATTTGTAGGCTGCCACATATGACACTTTACTTTCAATTGTTTACGTTGTAATAATTCAAGTAAAATTAGATAAATTACACATCAGAGCCTAAAACTAGAAAAAAACAAGCTATGTTGGTGACAGAATATACCTATGTGTTCCGGTTTGAATGGGGTGGGTGCCGGTGTAATTTAATGGACGTAGAATAGTGCATCGTAGGGCACGTTAACGAGCGTGACCTGTGAGGCAATGCTTTATAATGGTAACCACTTAACACCAGGTGGACCATTTGCTTGTTTCAAATGCAAGTCAAGAAAAATAAACGGACTTTAGCAAGAGGCTGTTGTCAATGGGTACTAACTGGGCAACAGGTAAGAGTTTTGTCTCCCAGTGACTGAAGAAGTCCGAATCCAACACAACGGCCTGCATACCTACTACTGGTGGTACTCCTCAGTGACGCGGCGCTGCTGCGCATTACCGCGTTAAACTCATCGTCACGCGCGCGTTCGCAAGCACGCCTGATGCGCTGCAAGCCGCGGCAGCCGCAACAACACCCTCAAACAGTTGTTATATTGGACTAGTAGGTTGCACGTGTAGAATTTCTGACAAGATGCCTAGATACGGCTGAAATAAGGTATTTTTTACGTCTTTTGACAGATTTTTTATAAGTAAGACCATTAGGAGTCAAAGTCAATCCATGTGACGTGAGGTTGGGTGTAGTTGCGTCTCCGTGGTTCGTACGTCCGCTATATGCCGCGCACCGGCTCTTCGGAAGCCGTAGCTAAAGCACGGAGAGGTGTTTGCTTGCTGAGTGCATGCGACGCTCGTGACATCCATGACAGAGCTAAATAGCAGGTCCGCTGCGCGCCGCGCGCCGTCTCCTGCACCATACACACGACACCAGCCGGTTCTGTCTATACAAGTAACGAATACTGAAGTAACTGTTTGTTTTATTATAATAACAAGTATATTAATAATATGATCATTATTATTATAATCCAAGTGTAACTAACTTAGTTTATTTGTTTTTATAGTGCTTACCTGCACTTAAGGAAATCACAAAAATTTTTAAAAATATTTTTTGGGATAATATAAAAATCTTTGTAACTAACTTGTTTAACAAACGTATTTATTTATTTAATCTTAGATTCACAGTTTTAACTGTTCGGTTCATTAACCAATTTGAATCTACATTTTGAATATTTGAATATTTTTTGTCTATTTAATTTATGTTCCTGCTAAATATCCAAAATGGCTCAACCGATTTGGACGAAAGTTTTACTAGCAGAAGGCTGATGTTACTCGTTCAAGTTCCTGGGCGGTTAAAAGGAGTAATTTGGGGGATTCGCGTAATGACCCATGAAGTTAAGTAAGAATATACACATGGACGAAGTCGTGGATCCTCATCCAGTGAGAGCTAGTATAGAAATGAAAGCGAGCAATTAGCCCGATCTATCCTCAGACAAAACAACCATGTTTGTCACAAGGGGTAGGCAGGCAGGAATCGAACCCATTATCTGAAGCGCAGAAGGAACACCTACTACCTTCGGAGCAGTGACAGCGAGGCGTGTTTCATAACTTAAAATAAAACTATAGTGGGTTCGTTTTGAACTAGTCTAAAATGACTACTTGATATAACTACTTATAAAAATGACTAAAGAAGCTTACGAAGTGCAAATGGATAGAACAAACAATGCCGTAACGTTAATTCGATGCAGTAAGCGACGAGTAACTCCTAAGTAAGCACCCCCTCCTTAAGTGGCGCGGAGACTTAATTAGGCAGAACATGTCACGTGCTCAAATTATGCAAACAACTTGTTATGTAAATTGAACGAGGAGTCTCGCGACGCCACGCCACGCCACGCCACGCCACGCCACGCCACGCCACGCCACGCGACGCCTTGTACGTTGTAACGAAGCGTTGCGTTACGCTGTGTTATATTCAAAAGGGTGCAACGGAGACGCTCTGTAGGTACAGCCAGCGACAAAAGTAGATGACCTACCTACCCATTCTTATTACTATTATAATTTTGTAAAAAGGATCAGTCGAACGTCTGGGAGTCTAAGTAAGTAGTAAGCCGTAAGTTTCTTGGCTGATTTTCTCCAGTTGGCAGCGCGCGGGCGAGTGCTGCTTGGAACCGTCTATTTATTTATTTCATTCGATTTCGAAAAACTTCCAGCTCTGTACGATTGTAAGCTAGTTGAATGGAGAAGGGCAATCAAAAGCCTCTAGCAAAAAAACTCGATGATATCGTGGAATACCTTTTTGCCTGAGGTTTTCAATGTAAGCTTATGATGAGAATTTTGAGTTTCCTTTGAAGATCCACCGCGCTGGAGCCGGGACTACCTGCGAACCGAACGCACCGTTTTTTTGCGAAATCTAGAATAATATGCATTGAATTACTGGAATGATTAATCTTCTTTCATCTCTGACAGTACGTCGGCGCGGCGAGGAGCGGGCTGCGGATGCTGTGGATGCTGTGCGGCTAACTTTGAAGATTAAACACAAGGCACGTGGTTTCACTCTCGATGCACACTTCAGGAACAAATGCCTTTGCTTCTGCAACTGATGTTCACACAGGGTAAGTGTGTTGAGATAGGTACCTTGCTATATACCTATCCTAGGTGAGGGATGCTTCGGTGTATCATCATCATCATCGAACATAACATTCTAATACACAAATACCACTTATATAATATTACTACCTATAATAAATTTGTAGAGATCTAAATGTATGTACATTTAAGATAATTTTCTAAAACCTTGCTAATAATCCTTGAAAATTTTTTGTTTGTTTGTTTGTACACGCATCACGCAAACACTACTGAATAAATGTTGATGCGATATGCATAATTAATAAGCGTAAAATAACAACTTAAAGCTATATGGGTAACATTGATCTGTCATCCCTAAAACGAGTATAAAAAAGGAATGAAGTTTGTATATAAAAAACGCGAACGAAGTCGCGGGCGGGCCAGCTAGTGCAGTATAAAATAAAAATTAGTATTCATAGCAAATAGCAAGCAGCGCACTGCACTGCACCTCAGATCTCGTAGCCTATTAGAGAGTCTTTGGTAGTCAGAGATACGTAAAAGTCAAAGTCCAAAATATTACATTCCGGACATAATTATGCACTTTTTGCAGTTAGTTGGTTACGTGACCGGTTGCAAGCCCATCGCCGCTACTAGAATTTGGTTTCCACAAGATGCTTAAAAAATGTGAACGCAAACTAGTGGAACTCGCACAACTCAGTGGGCTATAAACCTGAAGTGTGTGAACTAGAGTTAACTCTCGCCAGGCACATGCGCAGGCGCAGGCACTCTGCCTGTAGGTAGCTATCGTACACTCTCTTACTGCACAGACTGTGTACTTATTTCTCCTCTGTGCCTGCTTACCTAGGTAAGTACCTACCTATATAGAACCTGATAGTACTGTTGCTATATTAGGCTTGGTTTTCCTACCACGGCAATAAATCTAGTTAATTCTAGTTTATTTAGAAAACAATGTAGGTACCTAGAAAAAATGTTTAAGCATATACCGTGATACGAGTTAGCTCGGTATAACGTGAAATAGTTATGCAGTGTCTATATATAATTTAAAAGATAAGCATTATTGGGTAAACATGCGTCTATTTTGACATAATGTCCTATAATCTGAGTTCATATTAGTCATTGGTTGAACCACCTGCCGACTCTTTCGTTTTAGATAAAAGGGTTTCATACCTAATATAATGCTAAAAGTGCATTTAAACGTACCTTAAGGGCCGTTTAGATGTAACAGTTTATCATCTTAAAGAGACAATGTTTGATCTTTTCGTTATCTCATACAAAATACTATAATATAATTAATAATAAATAAATAAAATAGTAAAAGTAATTATAATAATAAAAAATAAATAAAGTGTCTTGTCTTAGGCAAAACACAAGTACACAGCAACCTACCTAAAGTGTGTTAAGTTAAATAAAGAAACGGTTTATCTATCAATCTAACTGTGTAACTATTTCGAGGTTACGTTGAATTTATTGGTAGTACCTACAGAATACATTTATTTTTACTATCACAAGGTAACTAAACTTTGAATGGCATGTCTATTTCATGTTTAGTAATTGTATTTCTTTAATTTTAGGATTCAGCAAACAAAATAAACAAAATTCTTCACTCACATTGTTGCAGGTACGACATTGGGTATGTCTAAACAACAGAATAGGCAGCAAATGTGATTTTTTTGCCGTTTTTATAAATAATGGTACGAAACCATTCGTGCGCGAATCCGACTCGCACTTGTCCGGTTTTTCATCTAATAATGTACACTCATAAACATTTAGTAAATTATACGAATGTATCTTCTATGTATAATAAAAAGTATCTATATACGTAATGTATTGTATATCAGTCATCTAGTACCCATAACACAAGCTCTGCTTAGCTTGGGGCTAGATGATGCTGTGTGGATCGTCCAGCATTATTATTTATTTATTATTTATTATTATTTATTGGAAGTAGGTATACATCCAGCAGTGAGCTCGAGCTGATGATAGTTACAATGAGCCGCGTAGAACCGCCGCGGGCTATAATTTTTATATTAGTCTTGGCATGTAGAGGTGTACTAAGAAAGGAATTCCCGAACTTCAACCTTTAAACGGGTACGAAGCGGTGGTTGAAGCTTGCATGAAAATAAGATCACGCAGCCAAAGTCGTGCGCGTTTCACTAGTATTTTTTTTTTTTTTTTTTTTTTTACATTCTATAGGTAAACGTTTGACCGCAATCTCACCTGATGTTAAGTGATGACGCAGTCTACGGTGTAGCACGTTTACCTAGAAGATACCTATTCACTCTTCTCTTGAAGACATCCAAATTATACGTGATCGGAAAAATAGACGACGGCAACGAGTTCCAATCCTTTGCTGTACGCATAATAAAAGTTGAGGCAAAGCGCTTGGTGCGGGTGGAAGGGGTGTCAACCATGAATGGGTGTCTCATCTCCGTACGTCTGGTGGTCCGATGATAGAACGGAGATGGGGGAATTAAGTTGTGGAGCTCCAAGGCACACTCACCGAAATGCATCCTGTAGAATACCGACAGACTGGCTACCTTGCGACGATGCTCAAGACTATGTAACTTAGACTTGACTAATGCATCGTCGCCTATAAGTCTTTTGGCTCGTCTCTCAATGATTTCCAAGGCCTCAAGCTGATATTTGGCAGAGCCATCCCAAAGATGAGAGCAATACTCCATACACGACCGGACTTGCGCTTGGTACAAGTTCAAAAGCTGTCCCGGTGTGAAGTATTGCCTCACCTTCGATAATACGCCTAGTTTTTTTGCAGCTGTTTTGGCCTTGGACTCAATAAACGAGCCAAAGTTTAGTTTGGGGGTAAGGGTGAATCCCAAAAGCTCCAGACTGTCGGAAATCGGGAGGGATACGTCTCGGAAAGTGGGGGTCAGTTGAAATTGACTCCTTTTAGCAGAAAAAAGACACGCCTGGGTTTTCGAAGCATTGAACTTGACTAGATTGGCATCTCCCCAATCAGCAACTGCTTTTAAAGTCAAGTTCATTCGATCAACCATCGCCTCTCTATGTAGTATTGAGGTAAATGCTGTATTATATTTGAGACCGTTTGAAAAGTGTAGTGTCATCAGTGTGGTGTAAAGTATATGTACCTACGGAATCCTCAGAGCGCGGTTACACTTGCACTTGTCCGTATTTAAACATAGATAAGTTTAATTACCTATGTAAAACTTTCCGTGCGTTGTTCTGTAAAAGATCACTCGTGAGCGCTGCGTGAGGAGCACACTACACATGAATGCACATTTCAGCAATTGCAGCTGTCATCCTTCGCAAAACAATAAAATTGGTTAAAACCAAAAGTTTCAGTAGGTACAGTCTGCGATAAAAAGAGATTAGTAGAAACAAAACCTATTTTCTAACCATTTAAGTAACTAGGTGATGCTTATAATCCTACCTAGTAAGTCGATAAATACAACTTCAACAAATTCCCTCTTTTTCTTTATAAAATTACCACCTCCGATTTAAGATCTAAATAAATCAAGGAGCTCTTGTGCCAATTTTCATCAAAATCGGTTAAAAATGCGACCTGATGGGGAGAACGCACTCAATCATGCTACCTAGCGTCGGAAAGAGGTCGGTGGTAGGTACTTATAGGACTGATGGGTACACTTAAGTGTAGATGTTATACTACTTTGTACCCACTCTGATAAATTTAGGCATTTTAGCATAACCTACGCAGGTTATGCTAAAATGTTAGTCTTGGAATAGTGAACATCTTTAAACAGTGCTTATCGCGTTCTCACGTTAGCACCACGGCCTCCTGGCACGCCTGCATCGGTCCACCATGGTCATAAGGTAACTATGACGTAGCTTGCTCTCTCTTGTGAAAGAACTATTCGCGTAAGTCATGATAGAGGATGCCTGTAAGAACTCCATCACTAGAATCTCTCATCAGACTATGTTTTTATAATTATCTATAGCACTATTATCATCTTTTACTAAACTTGCTCCTAAATACCGGCATTGTCGCTACCAGAGTGACGATATAATAGACCTGCCTATATTTTGGGTATGGAAATACTTTTTTAATATTCGATTATTTTATTTTCTTGTACCTACCTAGTGAGAAGTACAGTTTAACACACGGCGGCGCTAAAAACCCATTTAAACTTGATTTTTATTTGCTTTCTTGCTAAAACTCTGAAAGACTTTAACTTATTAGAATTGCCTAAAACGAGGAATTTCTACGGTAGATGAACTATTACCTTTTTAGTACCTACCTCGCTAAACGAAACTCTTGATGATATTAAATCAGACCTTAATATCCGGAATTAAAAAAAAGCGTACAACAAATACTTCATCAATAAGGTATGATTAAAATAAACATCATTCTATACCTAGTTATACCTGATTGGCATAGTAGGCTTTCTGTATTGTATTCTATTATATTGCATTGTAATATATTGTATTGTATTATATTGTATTGTATTATATTGTATTGTATTGAGCGTTCGAGTGCATTCAGCTGCGCATTCTGTAGATTATTTCTAGTGGACGTAGACCATGTAAGTGTTTGTTTATGACATATTTATACGAGTGTTAGTACCCACTCAAACCATATGCAGTTTGTAGAGTACAATAGTTAAGTTAAAACTGTACTAAAATATAATGTTGAATAAATAAAAAAATAAAAAATTGACGAGGGTTGTCTTGATAAAACATCCTGTACCTAGGTAAGTATATATAAGCATACTTAACTAAGTATGTGGCTTTCCAGAGTAGCATCCGTCTCCTTGGTACTGCAGCTGATGGCATGGCGCCCTGCCGTCAGTAAGACTCCTTACTTCTTCCCAGCTAGCACTACTCTTAAAGGTAACCCGTAAGTTTCTTGGCTGTTCTTCTAAGCTTGGTCGTGTGAAGCTGGTGCCTAGATTTATTTAAGGCTTAAAAAAATGCAAAGGATTCTAGTAAATAACTGTTATTACAGATGTATACACGTTTTGGGCATTGTGCGTAGCCAGCGAAGCAAAATCTAGTACACAGCGTCGCTTACCATTTTCACGCAGCAGAGCATTCGGCTCGAGAGGCAAAATGGTTGTTCACGGTCACAATCACCTCCCGGATAATGCCATGACGTGAGGGGCCTAGTAGAACTTGAGTCCATGATGAGCATGCTTCAAGTTTTGGACAGCACGGGCACATCCACTCTTCCGCAGGCAGGTTGCAGGCGGCGGTAGAACCGGCGTTGGCCGCGTTATGTGATGGTAGAGCCTTGCAACCAAATGATATTTATATATTATGAATAATAAAAATGTTTTAAGGAGTTAGTAATGAGGGGGCAGAAGAGGAGAGGAAGGAGGTACCGATCCACTGGTGTAAGTGTGGTGTTCGTTACCGACAGATAAGGAGTCATACGAGTACATAGTGGTGGGCGCGGGCGCGGCCGGCTGCGCAGTGGCGGCGGGGCTGGCTGTGGCCGGCAAACGAGTGATCCTCCTCGAGGCGGGGGGGGACCCCGACCTGCTGTCCAGGGTAAATACTTATCCTGCCTTTATTGATTGTTTTCGGACGTGTCTCAAACGATTTGGACGAATCTGCGCAGCGTAGTGTTATTGTGTATGTATGCACCTACGTACGAGTATCTTTGCAGTTATCTATGCATCCTGTTTTCGTTTATTTCATTATTTCATATAAAGAATGTACTTTTTCAGACTGCTCTCAAAATCTTACATAACACATGCATGGTTAGGTAGATAACTAAAAATACAGTAATTGTTGGTTTCATACAAAAACCCTCCGAAACTTTCAAGACGAGAGGTTTTACTTACCCTGTATACTTATGTTCTAGTTCCCAGCAGCAGCTATGGGTCTGCTAGGCTCGCCACTCGACTGGGCGTACGACACGCAGCCCAACAACGTGTCGTGCCTGTCGTCTCTCGGGCGCCAGTGCCGCTTCAGCCGCGGCAAGTGCCTCGGCGGCTCCACCAGCATCAACTACATGCTGTACACCCGCGGGAACCGACGAGACTACGATGACTACCGCGTGCCCGGCTGGTCCTGGGAGGACTTGAAGCCGTACTTCCTCCGCTACGAGGGACTGCAGGTTCTAAATCAGCTGCCTGCTTCGTCCAAACCTTATCATAACACATGTGGAATAATGGAGCTGGAGTTCTTCGCCGATCCGAAAAATCCGTGGAAGGACCGACTCATCGAGGGATTCAAATCTATTGGGTTCGGTTACAACGCGGACGTGAACGGTGTATCGCAGGTCGGCGTTTCGCAAATCGTCGGGTACGTGTACGAAGACGAGCGCATGAGCGCCGCACGAGCGTACCTCACCAAGGATTCGATCAAACAAAAGCTTACAGTCGCCAAAAATACCTACTGCACTCGAATCAACTTTAACGATCAGAAAGTCGCCAAAGGGGTCACCGTCGTGCAGGACAATACAAACAAGACATTATACGCGACGAAGGAAGTTATCGTCAGTGCGGGAGCGATAGAAAGCCCTAAGCTATTGATGTCATCCGGCATAGGACCGGCCGATCATCTAAAGCAGATGGGTATTCCTGTGTTGGCTGACCTTCCCGTAGGAGACAATATGAGCGACCACGTGCTGGCTCTCATGTTCATCGAAGTAGATGGAGGTGATGAAGCGGACGTGGTCAAGGATACTATCCATGGGTTATTCGGTAATGGTACCGAAGCAACGGCAAGTCACGGCTCACTGCTGGGCTCGAACAATCTCGTCGACATCAATCTGTTCGCCAACACTTCGTGCTACTCCCGCGAGCGCCAGCAGCTGGGCACCGGCGCCGGCTGCGACCTGCCCTCGGCGCAGCTCATCCACGCGTACATCCCAAAGGGCGCCTTGCCCTTGGCGAAACCAATATTTCAGAATATTGTTCATTTGGACAACAATGTGATCGATCAGATCGCGGCACGTAATTTTTTGTATCCTTTGATAGTGGTCTCGCCTATCAACCTAACGCCCGCTTCTCGAGGATACGTTAAGCTAGCTACTTCAGATCCGCTGGATAAACCTAAAATATTCCCGAACTACCTCGGCGACGAACGCGACGTCGAGGAGCTCTGTCGCTCGATCGGCATCATCGAGACCCTGGTGGCATCGCCCACCTTTAAGAAGCATAATGCGAAACTACTTCACTTGAAGCTTCCCGATTGCCCGAGCTACGAAGAAGGTAGAGAAAATTACTGGCGTTGCTACGCGAAGCACGTCACGTTTTCAGTGTTCCATTCGGCCGGGACCTGCAGCCTGATGAGTTGCGTGGACACGAAGCTGCGAGTGAAGGGGGTGCAGAGCGTGCGGGTGGCGGACCTCAGCATCTATCCGACCGTGATGCGCGGCAACACGGCGGCGCCCGCCATCGCCGCGGGGGAGAGACTTATAGATTTTATGCTGGGGAAAAACCACAAGAAATACAAAAGTAAATGTAAAACGCCAGTAACGACTGATATTCGTCTCAAACAGCTATAGAATCATCCTAGTTGCCATATAGATAGTTTTAGTTTCTCGATCGATTAACTATCATGAGTATATAAGCATAAGTAGGCATGTACTAAAATGTGTTACTTGTAGGCAGATAATTATATAAAAACAATAAAGACTTTTCTAATCAAGCCCTAGCAGCACCTGCTTTAGTTTGGCCACTTGAAAATAGAAAATTAGTAGTAGTAGAGCTCTTAGTGAAGGGCTTGTCTGGGGAAGTACAACCACCATGCCTATTTCTGCCGCCAAGCAATGGTGCTTTCATTACTGTGTTCCGGTTAGAAGGGTGTGGGTGCCGATGTAATTACAGGTACACGAGGCTTACCACCTATATGCCTCGGGTTGATGGACGCAGAGTAGTGCATCGTAACGTAAGGTCGCGTTTATGATGAGCGTGAGCAGCGTGGCAATACTTTGTAATAAGTGATGGTAACCACTTAGCATCAGGTGCGTCATCTGCTTGTTCCAGCATCAAGTCACATAAAAAAAAGTCAAACTTTACCTTACCTACATGTACACAGTGTAAACATACCTCACTCATCACATGGCTCCATATCAGGAGAAAACAGATTCAGAATCGGTGTCACTGTCGCTGTCGCTGGAGTGCGCTGGAAAAGCTGACTTTCGATGAACACGAGTTGAACTGAAAAGATTTTCAGACTATATTTTGGAATTTTTTAAAACGCCTAAAAGGGTGCAGCAAGGCAGGAGGTTCGTATGAAAATAACTAGAATATAGCCGCCTGCGTTTTTCTAGTAAATTAACTAAAGAGGCATTTGTACTAAATGCCTCTTTAGTTAATTAACTTTGCTGCACCTTATCAGCAAAACCCTGGGTATAATAAGACTACTCCCGAAAACTAAGTAGGTATACACTACTAGCTTAGTAGGTATTCTTATATAATTATATTCCATCAGTACCTATAAGTAACTTTTTCCACGGAACCAAACAAGTACATGATAAAACCAGCTGTTTTATACATTTTAGCCGAATAGGATTGAGCTATTGTACGACAGCATATTTTTGGCCCTCAGTGGAAGCTCCATTGAAAAAGATGTTCGGAAATAGTCTTATTACACTCGATAAAAGTCGTATAAAATTGAGCTGACAAGAGAACACATACAATTGAAATATAAACTCGACGGTGCGAGAGCAAATATGGAGAAAATAAAATGTAATTCCCGTGCAGCGCGACAATAAACGAACACGCTAGCTTTTGTTGATCTTCAGATCGCATTCTTCGCGATATCAACCGAGGGGAGAGCATTGTAGCAGATATTGTAAGTGGCTGTGTGGGCGTTCTGAAAGGAGTGAAAGAGGTTAAAGACACCAACGATTCAATATTGTGTAGGAGGAAATGTTAATCTCGTATCGAGTCGACAGCACGTCGACATCTTTGATGATTCACGCCGCGGAGGACGCAATAACGCTGTCATATATGTCAACAGTTATAAATAGCGAACTCAATTATATAGTATTTTAATCCCCAGGGATTACTGGTTCTACGAGTCGGTGACCTCGGTTCTTCATTTTTGATTCTATCCCGTAGTGAAAATCCCAGCATTATGATACCGTACAGCAAATTGCAATCCGTAGCACGCTACGCTGTAGGCTCTACGGCGTAGCATACAGCGTAGGTATATTCTACGGGAAACAGGTGCAGCGTACCAGTAGTGATGAGACGAGGACCATTATTTTGTTTTACCTTACTTCTTAAAAAGATAAGTAAGTACTTACACCCTTTTAAAAAAGTTAGAATATTCCTAGCTAATGGATGCTTCAAAGAAAACGAGGAAGTGAGTTACAAGGAGCGACGCGTGCGTGACCTTGCGGTTATTGAAGTAATGGTGTATGCACGTACAGGGTGAAAAATACCAACCCCAAAAATTGGAAGTACCTATAGGCGTAAATCATCAGAACGATTTCGCTCTTGTCGAGCTATTTTCATACACACTACCCCGCTGCTTTTCAGAAATTCCGTTTTTGCCTTTACTATACAAAGATATGGAATCCCAACCTCGATAGATATCCCTTTAGATCTCATCGTACCAAGTTATACTAATTATGAGTATGATTATGTATACATACATAAAAAAACTAATATTGATGGCGATTCTTAACCCATCATTTCTTCTTAGTAGGTATCTAGATTTTATATTATTTGGTTTGGTTTAGTTAGTTAGGTATCATAATAAAGGTACTTATGACTTTTTTTTACTATGTTACTATAGTAGTTATGTTTATGTGAGTAGTGTTAACAAGTGATCACATCTATGTAATTACTGAGGCTTATCAGTTGTTGGCTTTCTGAAACTATTTTCAGAATTTAAGAAAGAGTACCTAGGTACTTTAGCTACTGGTTTGTTAGTTAATAAATAAATAGATTCTTCGAGGATCTCAATCAGGAGAGTTATCAAGAGTTGCGTAAGTAGGTAGGTACCTGCGGCCAATTATTACATTTGGCACATATTTTGTAGTAGGTCGTTGATATTTCTTATGTGACAGGGTACAAGCTTATGGCCGCATGTGCGCTGCTAGAACCTTAACTGGTTTCATCATTTAAGCGTGGACTTGCCCATTGCCACTTTAATTTGCTTATTCTTAAGATAAGGTAAGTAACGTACCTACATATACATACCGTCACCTGTATGGCGAATTGACGAGTCTGCAAAACACACGTTTTACAGGAGAGCAAAAAAACTTCATAAAAACTATGTTTTTGCACTTTTCAAATAGTTCTCAAGGACTAATTTAATTGAAAGCATGTTTATTAAGCTTTTCTTAAAAGCATTTTAAGCTGTTCGGCGTTAAAAAGGTCTATAGGTACCTACCAATCAACTCATGTGCCTAATAGTTGGTCGGTACCTAGGTATTAGGTATCTGTTTACCCGTTCGTTAAACAAAGCTATTTTTCAACCCCGCATTGTGGCCAACGCTCTGTTATTCAGTGCATTCCAAATGAGTCTCCGAGCACGTAGTTAGGTAGGGAGGGACCTACATAAGTATAACGCAAAACAAACGAGCAACCGAGACGTTCAGACAAAACATTCATTATTATTAAAGGTACCCGGCTAGCTGAGCATAACGACGCTCACTGCCAGAACAAGCTTTTAGAAGTTTGAACCTCTTTGCGAGTTACAGAAAGAATTTTAATGATTATTAAGTTCAGCAAACGCTATATGCTATAAACCTATTCTGTTTATTAAACTGTTTGAGATTCATAGACATAAGACGTACCTACATATTGTTCATAAGTACACACAATACTGGCGCACAGTTCACACAGCGCCATCTAGCCACAGCAAGCAAAGCTTGTGCTATAGGATAACATCCAGATGAACAACTCGACAAGACGCGCGTAATCGAGCATAAAACGAACATTTGAACATCGGAACAATAAATATTTATAAAATCTGTCGGTTCCTGTTCCACTCGCGAGCACACGATGCCGCGCGCAAACGTGTAGCAATGCATCGCTTCACAATTTGATTTCTAAAGTTACACGTTACCTACTGCAACATATAAAAAATGCTACAAGAGAATAGATTTGTATCCGCAGCCTTGTGACAGGATAGTACCTATCGTATATTTTGGCTATTTCTTTTTAACTATAGTATATTATTCAAAAATTCTTGTGAGCATATTATGCTATTTGACTTCGCAAAGTCAAGCGCGTCATCAGCTTAAATAAGTTCACTGGACATAGGCCTTCAAATTTAGGGTATTTGGCATGGTCATAATTATATAACATTATATTAGATAATTGTCTTAGATCATTTATGATATATTGATATATGATAGATTATTGTATACACAAAAGATGCTGCTGCCCTTTTTTTGCTGCATTCCCTTAGTCGCCTCTTACCACAGCCATGGGAGGTGATGGAGAAGTCTTATTCTTATCCGGGATCAACACGGCCGTAAAACTCAAAAGGTATTTATTCACATATTCAGTTGAATAAAACATTATTAAGTGTATAGGTAGGTATTTCTTTATCATGCTTATTCAAATATAGAACAGTTGCGAAACTTTTGTTTATGTCCGACTTGTTGACAGAACCAATTACCTGATGTTAAGTGGTACCTAACCATCATCTAAAAAAGTTCTGACGTAGGTACCCTACGACCTACCTAGAGTAGGTCTGAGCGGGCAGACGATAAACTGTTTAAGGCTATAGCAAAAAATGGCACCACAAACGAAACTGCGCGGACATCCTACACGGTTCCTGATATTTAATCTTCTCCAAGCGCGCAGATTTATATTACTACACCTTTCTAAATAACTTGGCCTCAGGTATATTAGAGCGTGTAAATTCATTTTGTTCTGTGCTACTGCGATAGCACACTTCAATGGCTTTGAATGTTTTCAGATAAATTAAACTTATACAAAGGCCTAACAGTAGGGTATGTAGGTAGGCATGTTCATTTTTGTATGATTTGTGTTTAATTTCTAGGTACCTACCTACTACCAAACTACTAGATACTACTAGATAGGAAGGCACAAGGTAGGATCCAACTTATAAGTTCTTTAATTCCGTTTTCTTTAGATACCATCCGTAGTGGTCCA
Organism: Electrophaes corylata; assembly: GCA_947095575.1. NCBI lineage: Eukaryota > Metazoa > Arthropoda > Insecta > Lepidoptera > Geometridae > Electrophaes > Electrophaes corylata. Next base: position 12,279,218 of record OX352712.1, on the reverse strand, counting down.
GTATTTTAGGAAGAGGATGAAAATTAAAACATATTTGCACAGATCTACATTTATATTCATTATACAAGACTACATACAAAACATAATATAATAACAACAATACACATTATCACGGTTCATCGGAACATGAGCGAGTATGTACGTACGCTACTCTACGTTCGTTTCTACTAAAAGTTCTCTGCATAGGTACTAACACAGGTAATTCAACTTAAGGGTAAGCGTTACATGAAATGAATACCTCAGAAATGCACAATTCTAGTTTAAAATGAAGTGTTTCGTATGGCATATCGTCTGAGAATAGTTTGGCACTAGTCTACTATGAAATATAGTTAAAGAACGCACCCATACAATCCCGCAGCGTTTGTATGGAATAAATGGTGACTAGATCGCTAAAAGAAAAGTCTAATTCCTTCACGTGGTCTATTTTTCTTGCATAATTGTCAACAGTTATAGTTTATTTGTAGTAAGTGCACTAACGAATACAGAAATAGGAACGCTTTGAAATGAATGCATATTGTCTTGTCTAGAACGAATACAGAAATAGGAACACTCTGTAGCAAATGCACATTGTGTAGAGCCTTAGATGTGATCTTAAAGACCATGCTGTTGACACACCATACAAAACACCACAGTAAAGGTTTTTTTTTGTAAAATTCCACTTTATTCATAATCGTTTGATAAAGTTGTAATAATTATTAAGTTTTTTTTTGTTGATGATCCTTACGTTTGTGGTACTATCACATCAAACAAAATATTGCCTCGTAGGTCACATTAACGTGCCCTACAATCTTCTCTCATGCATCCATCAACCTGAGGCATGCAGGTGCCTGTAAGGTCACCGGAACCGGAACCCACAACCCTTAATGCATTTACTCATTTATTTAATAAATGGCATTATACGTTTACGCGACTACATTCTTTGGAAAATTCGCTTTCTGATATATCTAACAAAACGTTATCAAACGATTTGAATATTGCATATTGTGTATTGTGTATATTTCGACAAGTTTCTAAACAAACCTTCCTCGAAGGGGAAGTTGGGGAAGTGTTACCTACATTGTACTAACTTATTTATTATGCAATGCGTCCGCTACAATACATCGATCAATATAATAACACAAACAGATCACAATGTTACATAAACATTATACTTAATATTATGTGCAAAGTGCATACAATAAAAGGCCTTATTATTATGGGCTCCACTTGCACCTATTTTAATTGCTAAAGAACATGATTATGGTAAAAACAACTAGTAACATGACATACCTTACGTAATAAGGTACGAAAATACCAACTAGTTTTGAAAATATACTGATGATTTTTTTAGGTTTTCCAACCTCAGTGTCTCGGCAGGCACGGTAGCCTGAGAGCTCCAAGTGTACCCACCTCAGTCAGAGATACCGTTTAAATGTTATATAAATTTGGCTAGCATTTAGAACGAGAGTCCAATATAGGAATACATATTCCAGATAATATTCAAGGTACAGATGGGCCTTATAGGGAACTTTTACAACGATTACTAATTCAATTCCATTGCTTTTGGGCAGCGTGTGAGACACAAGTTATTCTCTAGAATATGCTAAACAATATATCTATTTTTAAACACATCCCAGATAATAAGTTATGGGAGCTAAATGAGGTAGACTAAAATTGACTCGAATAAAAATTATTTCTCCATTTTTTTGTGAAAGGATAAAAGCAGTTCGTGGGTATGTTATTAGAAGTATTTCAATGAGTTTTTATCCCGTGATCTTTTATAAATAAGTCAGTATACCATATAACTTTATTTTGTTTTAAAGGAAATAAGTGCGCGTGACTCGGCCATTCTCCCCCTTACCCGCGTCTCCTCTCAACCGGCCACGATACCTTTCTATAGGATGTTTAGCCTTTAAATAATATTATATGAATAAATCAGTTATAAAGTGGTTACAAGCTGAGGTATGTATCTCACATACTGCCCGATTTATACATTTTTAAATTACATTAATTATCAAGTACAATCTTATACTAATTTAAATCGCTTTTAGATTATATTTAATTTTGTTTTGGTTTTTCAGCCTTTACTTACTTGTTACTATAATTTGGATACACATCTCTTTATTTTAATGATTAATTTCGATTTATCAAAATAACAGATTTATTTAATAATGGAATGACTATTTGGTTTCTTTTATATCTCCACATTTTAAATAACTATTCTATAACATCTACTTAGGCTAATTCACCGAAACACGAACGGACTATTTAACCAACTATTTTTTAACCAAAACAGCTATTTTTGACAGTAAATCCTATACTCTACTTTATAATCTTTGTCCTGATCCTGACTGACTGACGTATAGGCAACGTACAGCCTAAACCACTGAACGCACAGGCTTTAAATTTTAAGGAACTAAGAAAGGAATTCCCAAAATTCAACCCCTAAACGGTAGGACGGGGTTGAAGTTTGTACGAAAATAACTTCACGCGGACAAAGTTGTGCGTGTTTCGCTAGTCAGTTTATGTGTCGCGTCATTTTTCATAATGAACTAGGGCACAAAATAAAATACAAATAAATGCTAGGAAACCAAGCTTCAAGTTGACTGCCAGCTTTTGTTGGCTTGGGCTCCTACTTAGCTTAGATTAACTAATGCCTTATTCCAATATCTTGCAAGCGCCCGTTACTATTACTAAGAATCGTTGCATGTCGGATGAATCTTCATCTCATTGGCTAACATTACAAAGTCGGATTATATCTGACAGGTAACGACGCGTAGTACCTACAACTAACGAACGTTCGTAGGATATTGGCACGGGGTATTATATTGGTACTCCTAGTTCATCAAACGGTTCAAAATGATTTGAATATGCTGGTATTTACTTTCACTTTGCTGCGCAATATGCATGGTGGTCTGGGTGCGCTACAAGCTTAACTCTAGAAAATATATCTAGTTACACTGACGGCATTGTACCTTTGTGACTACATAATTGTTGACTTAACCACGTAATAGTCACTAAAAAAGTCCCCCGCGCTAGCATTCCCTAAACCCATGAGTGTCAGTAGTCAATAGGTACCTACCTCGAAGTACCACAGTACAGTCAGCATCTCAACTTATCAACTTTGATAGTAAATGATGATCAGACAATTATATCGAGTGTTTTATTAACAAACTAACAATTATTTATGATCAAGTGGAATAAAAACTCCATCGTTAAGATTCGATCAGATACAGATAATATAACAAACTAATTCCCAATGACTAATCATCAACTGATGACGCCCGCTGTACCGCAGCACCTAGACCAGGGAATAATCGAACCCGCACCTGAGGCCCAATTAACGCAACAAAATATTTTGAAATTCAAGTTTCTGTCTGAAACTGGCATTTTAGACCGGCCCAATTTTTACAATCAAACTCCAATTTCAATCTCATCTCAGCTCCTAAAAATACGAGAACATGGTCTCGTATTTTTAGGAGTGGTCATGCAAGAGACCACTCTTGCATGCAGTCGTGTTTAGTCGAAAATAATAGCTAGATAGCTACTTAAAAACTAAATAAATGCTATGCATTGGTATAAACTTTCTTAAAACAAATAAATAGGTATAAATAATTTATCGTCCTTTAAACATGGACGTTAACTCGTCAACAAAATTCTTACGTGCGCTAAATATTTTGTGCTCGGTTCTACAATATTGAACCTTATTAATAGTCACTATAGGTCGATAATATTAAAACCTTTTGCCACTATAACACTATAGAATGCCTCTTGGGACGTATTGACAAGTCTTATTATAAAAATCTGCATAAATAAGATAATATTAAAATAAAATATTAAAATAACTTTTAAAGCTGTCTCATTCAAAATAGTTTCATACTTATATTGTCTTTGGTTATATATTTATTTCTGTGAAAACAAAGTCTTAACTCACGAGTAGTTAAATATACTTGGGTTTCAAAACGTATAATTTGACTAAACTATACTTTTATGTTACATAAAGAATACGATTGCATATGAATCAAATCTAGAAATCCACATAACATGTTAGTTTCTCCGAAGCGGAACTCAAAACGACAATACAACACCTCGTTTGTCTCTTTCCGGAGTGAACACCCTGAGCCCAAGCCTGCCGAGCTGTAGTTTTTCAAACCAGAAACCTTAAAAAACTACGAGTCGGGATTCTGATTCGACACAAACAGTTGCAGATCATTATTGAATCTCAACCCAACTGCCGACCCTTACACGAGCACCCACAGTCCATCGACAGCTCCATGAAGAATATAGATATCGTTGTTACCGATACAGATGTGTGTCAGTATCATCAGTAGATAGAGGCACTGGTCCGGCGAGTGGCGCAGAGGGCGAGGCGCCGTGAGTGCCGGTGCCGGTGAGGAGCGCCGCCCTCAGAGCAAGGAGCAGCGGCCCATCCTCCGTCGCCGTCGCTGCTTCTCCTCCTGCTGCGGATGCGTGCGGATGATGCGCACCAGCTGAGAACAAAATGCGAAACTCAGCTACTAGTGAATACTACTGTAGGAACAAAGGACCTCGCGAGCCCTTCCCATACATATATTACCATGTATATACATATAACCATAGTAGTAGTAGAGGTCTTAGTGAAGAGCTCGTTCGGGGAAGTACTATAATATACCACCATGCTTATTTCTGCCGCCAAGCAGCGCAGCGTGTTCCGGTTTGAAGGGTGTGGGTGCCGGTGTAATAACAGGCACATGAGGCTTAACACCTGTATGCCTCAGGTTGATGGACGCTGAGTAGTGCATCGCAGGGCACGTTCCTACCGAATGTGAGCTACGATGCAATACTTTGTTATAGGCGACATTAATCACTTAAGATCAGGTTCAACAGAAATCCGACAATATACCGGATGTAATAAGACCACTACCGAATACTCTGGGAACGTGTACAGTTACCTACAACAAGCTCTTATACAATACCACTTGGCTGACTGTCAAATACATTTAGAGTAATACGATTATTTTACTGTAATTCCTATTTATCAACCAGCGATGTATTCCGAGCCGCGCGGTCACTGACCGCGCGGCAGGACCTAGTCTTATTGCGATCTCGAAACTGAGACGCTTCGCTCGTTCGGTCAATTAACCACCAGCCAGATAAGCCGTCACTCGTGAGGAAGGCGCTTCTAACAGAGCTGCTAGTTAGCGGCAGGCTGCGACGGGCGTACCTCGTGGAAGGCTGCGTCGACGTGGAGCGGCGGCTCCTTGGCGCTGGTCTCGATGTAGGGCGCGTGCAGATCGCGCGCCAGATCGCGGCCCGCGCCGGCGGGCACGCAGCGTGCAGACACGAGGTCCACCTTGTTGGCGCACACCAGCATCGGGTACGAGTCCCTGCCGACCACCACACACCCCGCCCTCACTTATACACTTCGAACGACAACAGATTACAACTGTGACAACAAGTGTGAGCACTTCGAGTGCACGGGTACCTGTCCTTGACGCGCAGGATCTGCGTGTGGAAGTGCCGAATGTTCTCGAAGCTCTGCTGGTCGGTGACTGAGTACACGAGCAGGAACCCGTCTCCCTTGCGCATGTACTGCTCCCGCATCGCGCTGAACTCCTCTTGCCCCGCCGTATCCAGCACTGGAACGTATTGACTCAATGTCAGGGCCGATTGCGATCGCTCTTACTTGAGAAAAGGGTTAAAAGTTTAACGCGAGGCCTTGCTATAAAAAACTAAAGAATTTTCAAAAGGTGAGCTCATCCATCTCTGCATACTTGCTACTTGCTAGCACTGCTGGACAGCGGCCTCTTTTATAACTTGGACAACAACTTCAAGCTTTCTCCGTCCACTGTCTCCCAGTGACTTCTAAGATGTTTTTGATTCTGGGTGCTGGGTACGCGTAAGGATGTGTTTAGCCATCTTCCTAAGCGACCTAGGCAGCATGGCCTAGATTCGTTTAGTTTGTCAAGAGTTTGGTATTAATTTGGAAGTTCAGTTGTTTAGGTCAGCATACCATCAAGAATACACCACTGCCCATCCACTTCCGTGTGCTGGATGTAGGAGTCCTCGATGGTGGGGTCGTAGTCTGTCACAAACAGCTTCTGGAAGAACTGGATGGTGATGGCACTCTTGCCCACGCCGCCGTCGCCTACCACCACTAGCTTCACCTGCAAATAATGAGATAACTCTTCTAGTGGCAGCCAGGGCATTAACATACACCTTATATCTAGTTTGGATTGAACAACTTCAGAAGTCAAAGTCAAAGTCAAAGTCAAAAATCATTTATTCAGTAATATCCGCAGGGATCATCTTGAAACGTCTTAAATCTAGGTGAATCTAAGCGCCAGTTCCTCGCGAACTTGCACCACCACAGAAGCACATTCTGATCTATTCCTCTGACTGGGACCAGTCAAACTATGGACCACAGGTGTCTAATATCTATGTGACCTTAATGTACTCTAATAAGGACAAGTCAAAATATGGAGGGGTCTTATGTGACTTTAGTGTACCTCTGAATGGCTACAAATCAAAGTTAAAACCAGGACCAGGTTGCATAGGAATTCACTAATAATATTTAGTAACCTTGTTTAAGAAGCAGGCCCAGGGCCCAGGTAACTTTTGAATGAAAGTTAGCAAGATCACACAAAGATACACAAGATTTTATGACACAGTAGAAACAAAGATATGATTTAGAAAAAGTTTAATGTATAATATTGTATGTGCAAAGGAGCTACAGACATTTACTATACATTAATTAGTAGGAACAATAAAATGCAGAAGCTGGCTGTGAAGGGTTCAGATCAAAATTCATCTAAAGGATAACTTTAGCCCCCACATACACTGTCACTGCCTTGGAATATTGACATAATGCTCAGCTGTTACCCGGACTATTCTGAAAAGAAATGCAATAGAATGAGCACCAAGCCATGTCCAACCAAGTCTATTTGCAAATATAAAGTATCAATAAATTTATGTTTTTTTTTCTAGCCTATTTCGTCCTATTGCTGGGCAAAGACTTCCAGTTCTCTCTTTCTTAAGTCTTCCGCCACCATCTCCTTTCAAAGGCATCCAGATTGTCTCGCCAATGCTTTCTTGTGCAGCCCCGAGTCCGCCATCTGTCAGTAACCCAAGGTGTCTTCACCCACCTGTTGGGAGACATTTGGCTATTGTACCCCACCCAATCCCATTTGAACCTGGCAGCTTTGTCTCCTACATCCCTTAAGTTAAGGAATGCAGCATGGAGTTGCTCACTCTGTTTTAATTTTTATTACTTAATAATAATAAAAAATTATTATATTATTATTTACTTCCTGCGGTCAGTGATTTAAATTCTGTTTTCTACCTATAGTAAAGACCCACACTTTACTATAGGTAGAAAAAGTTATGATAAAATATGTAGATATAAGGTACCTAGATAGGTTAAATATTAGATGTAAAATATTTGTATATACTAATTTACTTCCGTTTTAATATTAATTAAATATTAATGTTTATTAATATTATTTGTATTAGTAACAGTAGCTATTTCATAAAATAACAAATAATATGAACTTGTTTGGTATTTTTTATTTTATTGCAGTCATAATTCATGAAGATTTACCAGCAGTCATGATATAAAAATAAAACAATTTGGAGCCAATACATACATTAACACAGAAAGATTTGGCATTTCAGTAGTTGATTAGATTTGTATGAAACAGTTATGTTGGTTTTGCAGCCATTGCAAGTAGATGTATTAATAAACTCATGGTAGGTACCTACACATTCTTTAGCTATTTTATTTAATTTTAAACTCAACTAGATAGAGAACAATTAGATTAGATTAGTAGATTAGATTATTTAAAGAGTAAATAAGAGAATACACTACTAAGGGAACACACCAAAAGATGTACAGCAGCATCTCCTGAGTACTAAAAACCAACACTAATATGCCTGCCAAGTGAAGTGATTACGGTAAGCCCCCAAATAGAGGCCTATTTCCAACAGTGGATTTATTTAGGCTTACAATCTTACATGTCTGGTATTTACATAATGTGAAAGCCCCACATAACATAGCACAAATACCTTGTCAAAATGGCATGCATCATAACAAAGATCTTGCATCTTTTATTGAGGAAAAGTTTAAATATCTAGACACCTACTACACAGGTTGAAAACAATAAGCAAAAATTTTCCTATGGAATATATATTCAATAGAAGGGCTCTCCAACATGGGAGTTATAAGAATTTAACTCTTAGTTGACCTCCTTTATTTGAATACTTCTTATAAAAACTGACAGTATTATTTTCGAGGACAAAATATCTTTGTGATAAAAATCTATGTAGATATCCTTACCGTGGGCAGGTTCTCATTTGGGGGCCCCGGTCTCGTCATTTTCACGCCTAGACGTCGCTCCGCGCCACCACCGAACAATACTACTTAATCGCAATGTGATCATGGAATATTTTCCGTAATTTCACCCCAACTATTATTTTATTCAATTTTACAAACAATGATGAAGGTCTTCGTTCGTTACGGTTTCGAGTTTTGGCAGTACCGCGCCCGTCGTCAGTCAGTTCGACAGGCGTCGTCCTAAGCAGCAACGTAACGTACGGTCGCTATTTTCTTTCACTACAACAATATTTTCGTTTTGTTTGTTAAGTGCGTGTTTAAAGGATTTTTTTCTATAATGCTTCAGTTTGTAATATGAGAGTACGATTGAGTCCACTTTTTTCGTGAAGGTAATTGTTTTCAGGAATATAATTTTCGTTTAGTGAACCGAATTCACGATTTTGGTTTGACTATTTATATTATGACAGTGTCATTGACACACATGTTTCAGTGACGTTATTATGTCCGTGGATGTAGTGTTGTAGTGATGGCAGAAGAGATGTAATTCGGAATCTGAAATTTCGGAATTGAACAATTCTAATGAAATGATTGTCGAATCGCTGGCTTCGGTGTACGGTAAGTAATCCTAATAATATACCTATTTTTTCAATGCTTCATGTTGGACTATTGGAATTTTATGTTGAATACTTCTTTTGGTACATAATTTTATATAAAATTATCATAAATAGGTACTAGTATTAAATGTATTGGGCCTATTTTTGTGCATGTTGTATTTCTCTGCAGAGACGACTAGACTAGCGGCGGGAGTAATTATTGTATTGAAAATAAATTATATAGGTAAGTTAGTTATTAAGGTACAATCTTATTATTTCTGCCATATATTGAGGGAAAGTACGAATATTCTACTATACTACTACGAATAAGTAAATGATGTGCTGGCTGGTGCACTTACCCTTGTGATAAAGCCACAGATCTTTTACTCGGAGATAGGTGCACAGGATCAAAGTCACAATATTAAAGCCCAGTTATTTAAACAGTAGGTAGCTGTTGATCTAACAGACAAAACATCTCTCGGTAATATCAGCTGCAACACTGTCTTTGCGAATAAAATTCATACAAATGAATAGCGAGAGAAAACATTATTTTGTAACGGTTCACTGAACAAAACGGTTATTGGTTCATTCAAATTATCTAATCGCAATGTTCATTGAATCAAATAAATTCATTAGTTCGTATGATTAGATACGTACTTATTTATGTGAAATAGGTGCCTGCCTACTAACATACTTTAATATTGAATGCTACATTATGCATACTTTAATAGAGCATGGTTTGAGATATCTCGAACTCCATGATCTCCTACGCCTATTGTATGGTTAGCATATTACGTGTGTAGGGGAGCGTCGCTCGTCGTGGGTTCAAATCCCACTCGGTGCGTAACTCCCTAGAGTTTTATGAAACCTTTGTGATTTCCACAAAAGTAAGTAGGTAAGCACTTGACAAACTACCTACCTAATAGAACCTGAATAGCTGTAAATTTTGAAAAAAAAAACGAGCGTGCTCTAGACCACACGACTGAAGTAAAACTTCTTTAATATACGAAACGTAACTGGCTATGAGAGAAAGAAAGAAAGAACAGTGCTGTCATACCCCCTCGATGGTAGCGTTAAAGTTTAGCGCAACCTTGTTGGAAGTCGCATTAGAAGTATTACTTCAAAAATAATAATCATCATCTGACTTAACTTGCTTGACTTGTCTAAAGATTTAGTACTAAATCTAACGCTTGTAACTTTCAAGGTAATCTGATTTTACTGTAGCATATAAGGTAACGAGTCTAGATAACGGCAAGATAATTCAGTATCAAACTTAACTTCAGACGCACGTTAATAAATAGTAGGCATTAAACGCTTACAGCGTTTGTATGGACAACGTACCGACTTGTTTAACCTTAAAGCAGGACATTAATCCCGCGCCACTGCCCCGATGCCTATCGGTTTCATACATTTTTAATGAACCCGTGAACCACACTATAATAGCAGTCCCCCGCCGCCGCCGCCGCGCTGCATGGACCCATCAGCGTCGACCACTCGATTCCGATTTGCGTCAGAAAGCCCACCACCGCTCTGACGTGCCATGCTCCTTATAGTGTGATCACCCCATGGGTATGCATTACAGCGCGTGATAGTCGATGCAAATGGACGTGCACTTACAACACTTGTCTTTATTGTTCCTAATTTAAAATATGTAAGAAAACTTACCAATATTTGATCACCCTCATTTATTTTTACCTCTAAAAAAATTTTGTAGCTATGTTTTCATGTAAGATTGTACAAAACCGGGAATTTATTAGGAAAAAAACATAATACACAACGACGACCATTATAATCAGTCATCAGACCACTCTGTGCTTATTTAAAAAAAACTACAATATTTAGAATTGAGATTCTTTTTCTCTGGCTGAAGTCGGCTAAAAATGTAAACCCGCGCCACTAACGCTGGTGGTATATAATAATAATAATATAGTGCATAGTTGTAGTGTAGCCCGGACGAATGAGATGAGATTCGTATTTATCCTTCATCGCTTGTAAGTATACTCATCGTATTTATTAAAACGTTTCAAGATGATCCCTGCGGATATTACAGAATAAATGCTTTTTGACTTTTGACTATACATTTCAAGGCAGAACGGTTTTGAGCCTTATTACCAATTCTAACAAATTGGTGGATGGAGATTTTGTCGTCGTTTGGTTCTACATATTTTATTGGTTTTTGCCGGTAGCTAGATTCTAGACGTTTTAGCGTAGATTATCCATATCATAGCCGTAGCTTTTTAGACTAAACTTCATACCTATATTGTTTTGATGTTTTCGAGTTTCACCTAGCTTGGTTTGGCTTATTTTTATCTGGCTGAAAAGTCAAAATTTGTTTTGTTTATTTCTTAGTTGCATTGCTGTTTGTCTTCTCGTATGCACTGTAAAACAAGAACAGTGAGTGTTTTGTAACCAATAGAAGGAAAGGAAGAACATAAGACTAGAAAGGTCAATGAAGTAAAATATATCCTATACATTGTGTGGATAGGGTGCATAAAGTAACTGATTCGACGGCCGACGGGCTGGCGCGGCGCGGCGGCGGCGCGGTGCGGCGTCGCCCATGCAAACAAAAAGTATATATAATTAATATCAACAAACAGCAGCTTCAATGGATACTAAATGCGATGGCAACAAGAAACGACTCTTACTGGAGTTTATTCAATTGTACAAAAGCTTACCGTGTCTGTGGAACCGCACGCACCGAGGCTACACCCTCAGGAAATTTCGCCTGGAGGCGTACAAGCAAATGCTGCAGAAATACCGCGAAATCGACAAGGATGCCACACTGCACACCGTGAGGAATCGACTGGCTCTTATTCGGTGTGGTTTTATTCGGGAATTAAAGAAGGTTTGTCACTCAACTTAAGAATTCTTGATGTTTTGCATCTTGTGATGCACTATCTGGTATCCACTAGGTACCTACTTAGTTGGCACTAAGCTAAGTTATTTCAGTTATATGAAGCCAACAGTTATAATATAATGAAATTTAGATTGTAAAGATCAGAATTGTTTTAAGGTAAGTAGTTTAATCTAGGTATCAGTTTGCCACCAAGCCTAAAAGAACAGGTAAGAAATTTGCAGCTTGACTATCGTCTTTTGCGTGATCTTTTCTACAAAACAATATAACAAGATGTTCCAGTGTGGTTTTTATTCAAATAAACCCTCATTAACCATTATAAAGTCAGAGACTTGAAATAATGTAGATTTTTGAAGATATTCCTTTTCCATTTCGTGACTTGAGAAACTATGAAGCGCCTCTGACTTAGCAAGGTCATGAATGTTTTTGTTCAAAGTAATATAGGTAATCAACTAATGTTGTAGGTACGGCTATCGCAGGAAATGTCATCAGACACTGATCATCAGTATGTACCAAGTCTGTGGTACTACAACAGCTGTACTTTTCTTGAAGACCAATACTGCCCTTCCAAATTCTCTGAAAGTGCCAAAATGGAAGATTCACACTGTGAAGATGATGAGGTAAAACAATCATCTCAATTCATGTCTTGTACATTTTGTAATCTTGGTTACAGTTCTGCATGACTGAACATTAAGGCTCCGATTTCATAATAGTAACACTGTTCCGGTAACTTTTTTCAGCAACGGGAATACAAAAATGAACGTTCTGATTCTCAGACAGAGGTAGAGTTCTTGGAAGAAACCAGCAATAGCTCGATAGATCAAGATGATCCACTCTCGGCTAAAATAAGAAGAGATGAACTTGTAGTGAAGCCTGACTTTACTGAAGATTGTCTTGTGAAACCAATTGATGATGAGACGGAGTGCATAGGGAGAGCCTTCGCTTTGCAAATGAGAGATGTGGATCCATACCAATCAACCATAGCTAATAAACTCATATCAGATACAATATTTTATGCTAGACTCGGCAAGCTCACGGCAAGTGCCTATGTTGCTGCCAATAATACAGAAAATGGAAAGAAGCATCATTAGGTTTGATTATGTAACTGTACCCACCAACATTTACTAACCGTAAATATATATTTTTTATTTAGTTTTTATGAGAATGTATAATGATAGACATTTTCGTTCTATGCATTCAGTTACATAGTCTTAAAGTAGGTAACCTAACCTAGATACTGTACTTCCTAATAGTCTAAGAACCGGCTGCAAGATTACTATGTTCATGTAATTTTTAATCAAAATCTAATAAGTGCGCTACCCCAACCATGCCTTTTAAAGTTCTTTAAATACATTGATGTGACGTGGTATAGATTTTTTTTAAATAAGTACTTACATAAGTACCTACTTAAATATTTTTTTTACGGAAATATCAAGTAAAACTATTTTTATTAAAAATAATAGCGGCCACATTTTGGTAGGCACCCTAGCAAACATGTAATTCCCCACTTATAATATAAATTAGATTTAGATTAAGAATCATAATGAACAAAGTAATCATGCAGCCGGATCTTCAACTAACAATAAATTATAATTACACTTGTTACAGTAGTTGGTGATAAATAGATAAGTTAGTAATTTTAATTAAATAGGTAAAGACATAATCTTTTTCAATTCATTCTTGGGGACCTTTAAACCTGGAGTATATTCTGAGTACTTATGAAACTTAATATAAAAATGTGAATGACGGAGGCCCGACTTGTTGTTACTTACCTACATAGATAACTTTTTATTGATTACCACTAAAAAGACTGTGCGAGTTTAGAAACATAAAAATAAACAACACGGTAATACAATGAGCGGCCTTTTCGCTAGCAGCGATCTCTACCTTAGTGGAGGAAGTAACCGGTTTTGTAACCGACTTTATTATTGACGAGGTGTTATGTAGAAGTGCAAGAGATTTCGTTCTTAAACATTTCTAAGTTTATCGATTCAGATTTTACTTTTTATGTTGACTGTACTTCTACCACACGTAATAAATGCAACCGCTGTATTATCATCGGCCATATGTAGGTACCTAGTTTGCATGGCACTGTAGGTAGGAAGGTAGCTAAACACGCAATAGATAGTAGCCGGGGGTCACTGGCCACGGGCGGCCTTGGGGTTGCGATAACCGTTGACCCCGCAAGCCTTTGCGCAACTACTTACGTAATAGGTAATCACTAGGCGATACCTCCCTGTTCTATAGGCCCTTTCGCACTAACTTGACTGCCCAAAATATTAGTCATGTGTGGCACTTGAATCTCTCTTCGTATATTTTTCTTCTCTAAGTATAGAAAAGAAGATAAGTATTCACATGCAAAAACCAGCTTAAAATATCAAATTCGAAACGAAATACGAAGTAGCCCCCTTCCGTGCTTAGATTCGTTAGTTTCCGTTAGACTCTGTACTCATATTTGTAACATAAGTAATAATGCGAACATCGCTATAGCTTAGACGAGTAAACCAGCGCTATAGGCTAAGATAACTCATAAAAAAATCGTCAGGCGTTCTGGCATTGCTATAAAAAGAAACTTGTGCTGACCCCAGACAGTACAATAGTCTGCTGCACTAGAATAAGTACCTACATAAGTAGGTACGTACGATTCATACTTTTCAAAATGATGCCACAGCATTGAAATTAACTTTTACACAGTAAAAATTCGATAATCATAAAATCAGTATTTGAGTTCAGTATTTGCAATGTAAACAATAATGGGAAATTAGTTAGGTACCTACATGCCCAAGCCCGTGTTAGGTAGGTAAGTATATGATTGTTAAATTAAATAATTAGATAACGTGACACCATTTTTAAAATTACGAATTAGATAAGTAGGTAAGTACTTTTATACTGCACCTATTGCGTATGTTTTTGAGTATGTAGATACACCTACCTAGGTACCTACACAGTTTTCAATTCTAGATCCGTGTCATTTTGCGACAGACTCCGACTGTCTTCCGGCTTCCTGCACGCGTGTTGAATTATTCATAAGGGTATATACTACCTAACCCATAACAGGGGGCTCCTCATCTCATTGGATTTGGGGTTTCGTATATATGGCACTAGCAGAAACACACGCTTCCTCAAATGCGCGAAATTTCTGTTTCATACTTACCTACTTATTACGCGCTTCCAGTAGCCAACTAAAAAGTTTTTAGCTAGATTTGTCCATGTTGATTAAATGTGTACAATTAATTGATACTAACCTATTTAAGTGATAGTCACTGCTTGAATAATAATAATAATAATGTTGGACAATCCACACAGCATCATCTAGCCCCAAGCTTAGCAGAGCTTGTGTTATGAGTACTAGATGACTGATATACCTACTTACCTAATATAATACATTACATGCATGCATATTTTTATTCTGCATAGAAAATATCCAGAACACCCAGAATAAATATTTGCAGATCGTACAAACATTTATCCCAAGGCGGGAAACGAACCCAATGAATGAATATGAATAACATATTGGTTGCCCGCACTGAGATGACGACACGGCGACGGCGGCGGGCGGCGGTCACATTAATAACTACAAATCAGTTTCCACTACTTACATAAATTATGATTATGGAATACTCCTATCGAATTTGCTTTGTGTATGTAAAGCAAATCTGTCGAATCAATAGATCCCAGTTGGCGACACTGGATACTTAGTAACTGTTGCATAGTCTGTGGCAGGAGGCTTTCAGTGGCACCCCCGCACCCCATGACTCTAGCCACTGACAGGCACAGCCGGCAGGCTTTGGCATAGCAGTGCGTCGTCCCAGCCCGGAGGGAACGCTTGTCACGTTGTCGTCGCCGCTGAAATATGCTTCCCGGTTCACTGGACTGACTATTGTTATCTGTAATGCTCCCACGACGACGACGCCGATATAAATAAATGAAAACAGAAAGTTTCTAGTTTTTAGACCTTTAGTGTGAGGAAGTGTAGTTCCGTGTGGAAGAGAGATGCCGTTTGTTGACAAATAAAGCGATGCTGGAGGGTTGGTAAGTGCTGTTCGTAATGGAGGCATTAGCGACGCGTGCCGCGGTTTACTTACCGATGTAGAAACATCTCGAGAATCGGGGGCTCTTATTCTTTTGTTGATTGATTTATTTGTTGCCAATTACTGTACCTATATGTTACATTGGGGGTACCGTCCTGTCATTAATATTGCCAAGCAGAAAAGACTGCTTTGTTTTGTAAACTTTCGCGCCATATTACTCTATTTAATAGAGTAACAAAAGTTTATGGTGTAAAACATAATGTGCCCTTGTCCATGCCTAATGTTATTTGATTGTTGAATCTAACAGTACATTACGTTTACTTACGATGCAATAACAATGAAACCAGCTATAAAAAGAACTGAGCCAATGACCTGGATTCGAGACCAGTGCTCCCGGAATAATAAAGGCCTCTTCGGAAGGAAGGAAGGAGTTAGTTTCGTAACGCTCTACGAGGTTTTGACGCACACCATGGGACTCTTACCTTAATAATGAAACCCTGAGATAGTTTGGCTCATAATTACTTATTTAATTTTATATGTACTTTTTATTAGGCACCTACAAACATTAACTTCCTTACGTAAAGACCTGTCCTTAAGTAAAATTTTGGCGCCCAACCTGGGGCTCTATTTTGATTGGTTTATTCCGATTGGTTTATTGAACCTTTATTATAATTTAAGTTAGGTACTTGAAAGTAACCTGATAAATGGTATGCACAAGAGCAGTCTCTTTGTTTTATAATGATTGAAAGTGGCGCCCAACAAGGGCTTTATCTCTTATTTTTGCATAATCATTAGGTAAGAATGTATAAAAAAGTGGCATACAAAAAACCAGCTTTCGTTACATAACTCAGTAGGTAACCAGTAGGTAAAAAGTAGGAACACCTTACGAGTAATTTCATTTTCAGGCAACGTGCCTTCTTGTAAGAATTTTTCTACCCAATCATGAACGTGCATTAATACGTGGAGATAGATGTACCTGTATGTAGCCTATATGTAGTAGGTAGGTACTACGTACGTACATAGTAGGTAAGTAGGTAGATATGTTTCAGTGTAGGTATGCGATAGCTCACGCATGAGTGATCCCCCGGCATTAAACGAGGGTTGTTGGTTGAGGTATTTATAAACAAATGTTAGGAATTTTCGAGGGTATAAGTAGTAGCTATACTTTACTATTTAAGTCTTTCAAATTGAGGTATATGGAGAGCTAAACGAAGTGGTTAATCCTCTATAGAAATTTCAAAAGAAGATTGCATATTCGATTTTTAACTACCTAGGTAAGTACCTAGTACCTAGTTAGTAATTAGTATCTAAGTTACCTAGGTAGTAGCTAGTAAAAAGTTGTGCTGCATGAAAATAATTGTAACTTTGAAGAGCTTTTAAGGTTGCATCTTTACTGACTGTTTTTATTTTAAAATTTTAAAGCAGGTTACTTAGGTACGGTGGCAGCCTAAGTTGACGTACCAATTGATATAAATTATTGAGTTCTTGTTGTGTAAGATTTTTTTGTAATGCTGTGATACCATTTTGAAAGTTACGAACTGTATACATTCTAGTGCAGCTGACTGTACCTACGTACCTGTACCTTATGTATGCAATAATAATGCACATTAAAAATTAATTGTTCCATGGTAAAGGATGTCTTTAATGCTGTCATCTAGTAAACGGTTCAGTTTTCGTCCAAAAATTGCTAGCGACTTGGGATTTCGGCTGCTCTCAAAAGTTTGAAACAAACAAAACTGCGTCTTTTTGCTTATAAACCAGGATTTGTTTAGCCGTGTTGGAGTTCCGAGACCCCCAGTCTTGGCTGCATGGTTTCAATAAAACGCTCTATCGTTTTGTTTTAAAGATATTTTTTGCTTGGGGTGAAGGGTGAGGGTGAACGACCCTCCGAAGGCTCCCCAGTTAGTGTTGCACAACAGTCCGTCTTTCTGCCCGCCGACAAGCCAGGGCGTTAATGCTTTCATGTAATTGCCTGTCTACAAACTTGTGCATTATTTATTTTACACCTACCTAAGTAGGTACCTCACTTGCCTACTTCTTCACTTTTGTGGTCTCCCTATACTATGACCATAATACTGTAGGTAGGTAGTACTATTCTATAACAATAATAGCCTTTATTTAGACGTACCTAAGTACACAAGACAAGAAAACCTAGAATATAATAACTTATCCTATTTTAGAAGAAGTTATTCTAGAACGTGGTCTGTTTACTTAATTTCTGCACAAAATATCAGCTTATGCATGCTCCTCAATCACTTCAGTCCTCATCCGTGTATTTCTTATCCTCCTATTTCATGTTTCTCGAGTGTCAGAACGAAATAATTTTACCTATTCTATCTTCCATTCCCCTTGCCTATATACACTTTAGCTTGCATAATAGTTTGGTTATTATAACTATTATTCTATACCTACGTGCAAATCAAAATCCAGAGGTTTGACGTTCGTGCAATAGCGCAATACCTACCTACTTACCTATCTACATGCAACACGAACATCATTGAATAGGACAGAAAATAAAAACACTAGCCTGATAGATTTGCTAGTAATGTTGCTTTTAAAAATCAAAAATGTACCTACCTAGCCAAACCATCTAGAAAATATCCTCGTCCTGTCGTTGACAAATGATATCTTGTCGGATGATATCGGAACTACGGAGCTGTACCTACTTACATGGGTCGTGCGATTCCTCCGCTGGTGATGGAGGCGATCGCTCCTGGCCCGGAGGCGTCTGATTCTAGCCCCTGGGCGGGGAGGTGATTAATGCGGATGCGAGCTGTGCATAGCTTGGGATGTCGGGATTTGAAGGGATAGTTCGACTTATACGAAACCACAAACACCGGAGACACGACGACGACGAGACGATTATTGTAACTCTGTAGGTAAGTCGTTATTGTGATGATACCTTGCTTGACTTGATCAATTTAGTTTTAAAATCGACACACAAAATTCAAAAGATGGGTTTGTGTGGATTTCCTGTTCTGTTCTGATAAATTTAAATTAACTTTCTATATACTAAGTTAGGTACCTACCAATCTCCCATAAACATTAGATAAATAGGTAGTAGTTGTGTAACTCTACCTACAGTTTAGAGATGAGTAGATAATTTTTCTTTAATATTTTTCGTCCCAGTATTGGGCAAAAGTCTCCCCCAAAATAACCTTTAATCTGTGTGTCCATACCTTAATATCATTCTCTAGCAAAAACATTGTGATCGTTCGTCTGTTTTGTCTGCCGTCCCCGGTTCCACTTGCCACGCAGTTACCAAGTTTGTTACATTTACATTACCTACAACCTGTAGGTACATTATAGCTACATATTCACTAGTCCTGTACCTACTTACCTTCAAACGTCGGACGTTGTAAAAATAATTAAAAATCGAATAATAGGCTTCCGACCCCCACACTGTAGAGCTCCGCAGTGTAAAACTACGACCGCATCCGGGGAAAAACGCATGTGTAATTATTTTAATGGCGAAACCGCGTAATAACAGCCGCATCGAGGGAGGGCGGCCCGGGTGGGTGCACTGGGGTGGGTACCCCCCGAAATTACCTAATTTTAATGAATTGTTTTAATTGTGGGGTTCCCGACTCACATTACAATGGATTTTAATGATTTCATAGCAGGGTATTTCAATTTTAGTAAATACCTTAGCGTTGTTGTGCTGTGACACCTGTTAGTGATCATAAAATATTATTGTACCTACATATTACATACAAAAACCTTTTTACTTAGGTACCTACCTATGTGGGTACTTGACCTTAATTATTACATAACGAAACATAATGACGATGTCTTGCCTTACAGTTTTCAATTGGGTATCATGAAAAAATTACGTCAGCATTTTTATCAAAAACTGCTGGGTAATTATTGTTCGCTTCCCGCGGTGGTAATCGATCAACATGTTCTGAAGGTACATTTACATTTTCTGGAGCAGTCTTTTTGCAACCGCTAGTTTTATAAAATGTATACCTACGAATTTAACCAACAATCCACAAAGGCCCCGCAGACAATGGCGGCCATAAATCGAGGCCTTGGGACCAGACAGATATAACAGTTAGCGTTGTAGCTACCACTCTACCCACAGTAGGTACCTATCGAGCACAGACTGCCAGAAGGTACCTCCGGTGGGAGAAATGTACCTACCTAATAGGTACCTACATAATGCAGATCCATAAGCATTATTGTATAGACTTTGTGTGAATCCTCATTAGGAACGGTCGGTGCGCTTGAATGTAAATAAATGTATTCGTATCTTACAAAACGTTGTGGTGCCACAGCAGTTAGTTTTAAGACATTGCTTACTATCTTCACTTTATTATTACCTACCTTATTATTATTTGACTTTATGAAAGAAGCGCGGGCGTGAAGTTATTTTCATAAAACTTCAACCCCCGCTGTGCACGTTTAGGGATTCAATTATGAGAATTCCTTTCTTAGTACGCCTCTACGTTACGTACCAAGACGAATATGCTCCGAAATTTCAAGACCCTACGACCAGTGGCTTAGGCTGCGCCTTGTCTTAGGTAAGTCAGTCAGTCACGACAAAAATTCTAGATAGATATGGATTATTTGAGTTTATTTCAGGGGCGTAGCTACCGCCGTATCTGCCGTATCAATTATACGGGGCCCCCATGCCACGGGGCCCCCGATGTGCATAAGCAAAAATTAATAATAACTTCCCAAATTTTTTTTTATTTCAGAAATGACAAAAAGCAAAAAGGCAAGGAGAGTGTATATTTAATTTGAATTGTTTGTAAAAATTTTGGAAAAAGTTACATAGATAATTATGATGAAAAAATATTTCTTTTAATTTTATGCCAACATTTTTTTCTTTTGCGAGAAATCTTTACCCTTCATAAGGGCCCCCAAACAAATTTTTATACGGGGGCCCGCCACGGCACGCTACGCCACTGGTTTATTTTATAATTCTCAGACAGGCTTTTCAGATTAGTTGGTTGCGCTACCCTCTACCCTCTACCCTCTGCGCTGTGGGTTGTGGCTTCGTTTCCTACCGAAAATAAAGACTTGTGTGATGAACATAAGTACAATTTTGCGTAGTTTAGGCTAAAATGGTTTGATTTTATTTGACTGGTATATTTCGACAGTGCTACTGGGCTACTGGCGAGCGCAGAAGGCGCTATGATAGGGCTAGATGGTTTTGCGTTAAATGCCCATAAATACTATTTTTTATTCTCGTGTTTCCTTTGTTACATGGCCTGCTAATATTTACAAGGAAAAAACTCAAAGAACTTATTTCGTTATTTATGATTTTCCTTATTTAATTTATTTGTATCTTTAGCAGGTAAGTACCTATACAAATCTAACATTCCAAGAGGAATCGTTTGAACAGAAGACGAACTGATTACAGATACACAAAAAAATTACAATCACACAATCACAGATCAAAAATGATTACCTAGTCTTGGCGTATCTAATGACGTGATACCGTTCTGAAAGTTACTAAGCATGGATGGAATCTAACTAGTCTACGTAGTAACTGGAGGCTAACTTTGTTTACAATACATATTAACAATTGCTTACCCGACTTAGTTTCTCTTTCCTGAGTAGGTACCTATCGAAGTAGATATAAGTATGAACAGTCTATACACAACCTGAAAACACGATGACTCTAGTCATAGTACTTAGTTAGGTAAAGTAATCATTATTGCATTTGTTCGGACCAACAATCTGTAGTCAAATCCAATTTGTTCACTTGTTCGTGCACCCTCAGCCCCCACAGGGGAGCGGAGTACCTTCTGGCACCTGCCTGCGACCCCTTCTAACTTTATTCATGCGTTTCTGATGATATCAGGAGTGTCGACGCAAGCCAGACTTTAGTTACCTACCCGGTACGTCATTATCTCGAAGGTTTATTTTTAGAATTTTGTATTCGTAGTCTCTCGATAATGCCTTTTTCCCATTCAACATATCAGAATAATGATAATACCTAACTAATAATCCGCAAGCATATTTTATTTCAAAACATCAAACATCCCATTACCGGGTGTAGTAAAATACCACTTCCTATAACTTCAGGGGCTTAAAGTACCTACTCATCAATATAGGTACACAACAGTTCTACGGAACAAAAACTGTGAACGCAAAAAAAATATTATCCATACATTTTAGCCAGCTAAGTACCTATATACACTGTTGAAAATAATTTCTTTGCAAATAATTAAGTCAAGTTTAGTTGCTGTACTTAGTACACAGACTCCAAAATTAGGTGAGTTGAGGACCCCGTCACGCACCTGTGTATTCCACAGGGTACATGTTATAGTCAGAGTAACCGCCAACATCAGATTGTCATCTGCTTGTTCCATCACTTTTGCTCTAGCCTCCCCGAGGAGGAGTCTGCATGACTGAGAATATTGGGGACGCCTGTTATCTCGCCCATCTGTATTCATGACGAGAGACACGGGAGCTGAAGCGCGACGGTGCTTGCACACAGACTGATCTAATAACTACAAACTAACATTATTATTCAAATGTACATGAAATTAAATTAAATGTTTATTTACGGTATTGTTGATCGTATCTATTTACCGCCATTAGTAACAGATTTCTAAAAGTAGCCTACAAATACTACATGTAACCACTTAATCCGGCTCGAAGGACTTTCGTTGATGTGGTTGTATCGAAATGACAAGTTTTATCACACAAATGTCATACTTAAAAATGGCTTGCTAACATTAATTCATACAAGTAACCCTATAAAAACGAAACTTTTACCATTGCAGGATATAGGAACATAGTAACGTAGAATATTTTTACGATGGACTTACCTATCTAGAAATAGTCATTAGCCATGAATGTACCTAAGTGCTTTTTTAATAATAGTAGTAATTCGTTTCATATAACATTGATCTAAAAAAATTGATAATACGTACTTAAAAATATGTTAAAAAATATGTAACATATGTAAAATATGCTACATTCAAAATATTAAAGATATTAAAAATGGATCACGTAAGTACCTACCGTAACGTAACTGTACGACATTTCGTAAGTAGGTAATACGTCGTTATGTCGTCATGACTCGCACACAATGCTTGAGGAAGGGCCTATTCTATTTATTGGCAATGGTCAAATTGGTCAACCCACTCGATCGTGGTTACACTGACGTCTAATTTATATATTGAACTACGTCCCGCTTCCCTTTCTCAATAATTGATCCGTTTGTCACACAGCTCTCAATTAAACCCTACCAGCGCGCCTAGAGCCCTTGTTAACGACTGAGCGAGAGCGGCTCTATTGACCGCCCACCCCCTCCCCTACTGCCCCACTGGGGGGACCCACCCCCTGCAGCCCATTCAGACATTCAGAGATCTGGATGAATATGACATGCCTTTTCAGAGCTAGATAGTTTTGAATGCAGCCGGAGTGGAAGCAAAAGGGTAAATGATGAAAGATTTCTTCGTTTGTTGCGTTTGGCGCTATCATTTCCATTTCTGTAAATCATCACCATCATCATCAACCTATATTAGTCCACTGCTGGACGTAGGCCTTACCCAAGACGCGCCACTGAGCCCGGTTTTCGGTTTTCTGTAAATAAATGGAAAAACGGAGACCTTTGCCCAGCAGTGGGACACAATAAGTTAAAAAAAATGGTATACGATGGTAATTTGGATAATTTCGTCCAATATAATATTTTTTTCTATCTTGACAAAGGATGTGCCGCGGCGTGGGCGAATGTCCGCCTGCGACGCAGGAAGTTGCGGGTTCGATTCCCGCCTTATGGTAAATTTTTGTACGTTCTGCAATTTTTTTTCGGGTGTTCAGGGTATTTTCTATACATAATAAAAAATATCTATGCATGTAATGTGTAATATGTATTAAGTATATTAGTTATCTAGTAGGTACCCATAACACAAGCTCTGCTTAGCTTGGGGCTAGAATCTAGCCGCTAGATTATGCTGTGTGGATTGTCCAGCATTATTATTATTATATGCCTGGCTGATGGAAGAAGTAAAGCCACACCTGCTGTTAAGTGGTTACCATCACCTATAATGTAGTATTTCTCCGGACGAGCCCTTCACTGTGTATATTCTAGTGTAGCTGACTTTCCCTCAGCTACCCGTGAGGACGGGACTATTGTTGTGATGTCCGCCGGGCACAGGCGGCGCCGCCGGGCCTTGCCTCGGGGAAGCTGTAATAAGGGCTGATATTGCCTCATAAATAATCGTCTTTGTGTAATCTCAAGAATAATAGAGCACATTACATTACAAAATACTTAGGTGTTTATACTTACTTATATAGGTACAGTCAGCTGCACTAGAATGTATACAATTTGTAACTTTCAAAATGGTTTCACAGCGGTGCTAAAAACATGTACGCGACAATTATTCTAGAAATAAGTGAGATCATCAACTAATTTCATGACTTTCTAGTTTTTGAGGTGTAAGAGTTCATTTTGTTGCTGAAATACCGTTGTGAAAGTTACAAATTGTATACATTCTAGTGCAGCTGACTGTACCTATATGTGTTTGAATATAACTTGGGACAGGATTGTAGGTGAAGGAAAGATTTGATTGTTTGTTTCTTTGTTTGCATTGAATAGGCTCCAAAACGAATGGACCGATTTGAAAAAAAAATTCATCGTTGGGAAGCTACACTTACCCTGGTGGCATAGGCTATATGTTTTCAAAAAAAATAGGGTTCCTTACTAAAACCTGTGCGAAGCTGGGGCGAGACGCTAGTTTCTAATACACCATACCCATACATCAGTTTCAGTTTAAAGAATTTATTCTCATAAAGAACATAGTTCACTTATAATGAGATGAAGGTTACTTACGGCTAGTGGCGGGTTGTGTCCATAGGTACACAACCCGCGACATAAGTATCGGTTATACAAACAAAACACAATTTATTTAGTATGTACCGGCTAACCCCCCTGCCTGCTGATTCCCTACCTTTCAAATTCCGTATTTCAGCACTACCACATTCGTGTTTGAGTCAAAACATAATTTAGAATCCCCTGCAACAGCAATATTTGCGCTACCTGTCACGTCAACAGCACTGACTGCCCACCAGCACAAACAAACCTCCCCTTGACCAGTGGTAGCAGATCACTGTCATCTCCCCATCACTTTGTAATTCACTAAAGTTCAGACTCAATACTGTCGTTTAGGAGGTCATGTTAGACTGGGTAAGGGTCGAAAAGGGTTGGGGTTCTAATCACGCGGTGGCTAAATGTTTGATGAAGCATTGTTGAGACAGGTAAGTGTGGACCGTGGCTCCGGGTTTCGGACCTCTTTGTTAAAGAAAGGTCATTACAGATTATTCGCCATAAACCTTCACTTTATATTAGAGCTCTTTGTTGAAGAGCTCGTTGAAGAGCCTTCGGTATAAATTATATCCTACGCCACCCTTCAAACTTATGATGAAACGTTACCTACCTACCTTTGTTAGGATTCTACTAAGAATCATCTATGGGCTCTTAGACTATTCTCACTATACCTACCTAGTTTGGGTGAAGTTGATGCTTAGATTATTCATCCATGTAGGTGTCTATGCCTATTTATGCCGCCAAGCATACGGATTAAGCATTGCTGTGTTCCGGAGCATACGGATTAAGTACATGCATTTATTTGTATTTATTTGTTTTTGTTTAGTAAGATCTAGTCGGTTTCATAACTTTCAAGATGAGGAAGTTGAAAATTAAAAATCGCTGGTAGGTCTTACTCTACATGTAACTCTTGGAAGTACACTCGATACATATTAAATCTTCTTCTAAATTATAATTAATTCTATATTCTATCTATCTATTTAGCCCGTGTAGGTACCTACACCCACTGCTGGGTATTGGCCTCCTCTTTAAAACGCCATTCTATCCGGTCCTGTGCCAGTCTTCTCCATTGCTAGCCAACTACTGCGACTACCAATTCTATATTATATATTAATTCTATTTAATCGGTTAAATTTGGAGTAGGTAAGTCCTCTTAGCTCCTGTCGACAACTTCGAGAAAATCTTCATCTTAGGTAGAGTAGAGTAGTGCCCTTGCTGGGTATATTATGTGTATTGGCACCAAAAATTGTATCTAATCCTAAGATCTGACAATGTTAAACCTACTTACATAATAAGGCAATAAACATACTGAATACTGAATACTGAGTATAGTAGGTACCTATATCCTATATCCCTACACATTTGAACTAACACATTAGTTGTGGTGAAAATAGTTTGGCTTCGTTCCAGTCGGGACTTTCCTATAATGAAAAGGATAAGGGCGAGGACAGTGGGAGTTCGCCTGTTTTCCACCAACTTGTAATCTGGTTTGAGCCGAGATTCTAGCAAATGCTCACATTGTGGAGCCACTTTTATAGTCTCTTTAGATTTACGGCTAAACTTTGTGAAGTTGTATTTTGCAAGATAGTGCCGAACTGCGATCCCTAAGTATGTACCAAATGTACCATCTGGCTGGACATACCTCTGACTACCCTCCCCCTAGGTCGGAGGGAATATCTACCGTACTTGGGGAATAAAGTCGTGATGCTATTATTACTATTCTTTTTTCTTCCTTATTTTTTCTTTACCTACTTTACTTTAGGACTGGATTTGAGTGGTGGTAAAGCGTAGATACAACAGATTAAATAATGTTGTCCTGTAAAGAGATGATACTGTCTCTACTCGTCGATATGAAAATAACTGTTCTAATTCAAAAAATGTAAATAAAAACCAGCCGACCCAATATTTACAAGTTGTAAACGATAACTCTCCCTCTCAGTTCGAGTATCGTAATACTTAAGCGCAAGCAAGAGGATAGGGCCGAGCAACGAGCCCTGAGGGAGCCCGGACATTTCATTTACCCCACACACGAAGTAGGTAGTTGGTGATTTCTATGAGGGGAGTAAGGAGTAATGCATTTATTCGAAGGGTGGTTTTTCTGTCTTTGAAGTCAAAAGTTTCTTGTGTAGGGGTGAAGAGTTTTCGGGGTGTTCGCTCGTAACTTTACTACCTACGCTTACGGTTGCGATTAAACTCAGTTCTTAAAAAATCAAACAGAACAAATTGCACAAAGTACCATACATTGTGTGCCAATGTATGTGCAGCAAACTTAGACGAATAAACCAAGCGAGTCCACTAATCTCTAATCTAATATCCTGATCATATTATTAGTTCCACGCTGGAAGCTGAGACGAAGCTAATAGTCAGCGTTGATTCCAGGTTCTGAAGCCATGTGGAGCCCCGTGGAGTACGGCAGCGTGGGCGGCGGAGGCGACGGGTCCCGGGCGGCTCCGTGCGCTCGCGCGAAGCACTCGGCCACGCTGCTGGGCGGCCATATCTACGTGCTGGGCGGCCGCGGCGCTGGAGGAGCTGTGCCGCTGAAGGACTTCTGGAGGTACACCCTAGGTCAGTAGCACCATCTACCTACCCACCTCAGTCTACTAGTAACACCTTGCCTGTCGAGTACCAGCGTCTCAAAGGCTAATAGAACATGATTTATTATTAGTACCCCTCTACTCTAGTATTTTACAGGATCACAACAGTACTCAAAGATAGAAATTAGTTTGCTACAATTTAGCTGATAATCGCGCATTTTCCAATGTCTCTGTAAAGCTCTTGAGCTCGGAATTTGGCTGTTCATACAGCGTTTAATTTCTCGAAATCGAACAATTACAAGTTGTCTTTGACGAATGAAACCGGCTAAATCAATAATCTGATTGATTCGAGCACCATCGAGCTGCTTTCGCAAGCCGCTCTTATGTCAGCATTTTAGTAAGGACTCTCGTAAACTCTGTCAGTACCTTCTTATATCTACAGCTTCCTCATAAAAAGCAGGTTGTCGCCGCTTGTAATGGCATATGGGCAAGTGAACTTATCATTTCCCTACCCTATGACTCTTGATCGATGATGTTTTATTATATTACTTACTCTTCAAATACAAAATTGAGAATTGCAAATTTTTCACATCTTTTCCGCTAACTATCACGCCGCTTGATACCGCAGCGGCGATAATCGGTTTTCTTCTTGAATAAGTCATTTGCCGGTTTAACGTCAGCGTGTCAGCCAGAGAACTCTCTCAATTGCCTCACACTCGCCGTCAGCACCCTTCACTCGTTCGATACCTCATTAGGTCGCGTCGCGTCGGGTCGGGGAGGCGAACTCAATTGGAAGTCTTACTAGTTTTCTTTGAACTCGATTGCCGTTTCGTTCCATCTATAATTGCTTTTAGTTTTTTTCCACAGAGTTCTCCTCACTGTTCACAGAGATGTACCTACCTAGGGACCTTTATTAATTTATATTAATTTCACCAGTTCATTCTGTTCGTCCCCGTGTATTTGTCAGAATGTACTTAGTTAGCTGAGTGCGTCTCCTGTCCGTGTCCGCAGCGTCGGGCGTGTGGGAGCGGCTGCAGAGCCGCGGCTCGCCTCCGCCCGCGCTGCAGGAGCACACGGCGACGGCGCACGACGCGCGCCTCTATGTCTTCGGCGGAGAGGCCACCGCGCTATCTTCTGAAACTCCGCTTTGGATCTACGACACCGAGGTGATTATAATGCTGAATTCCTTCGACTGACTTGTAGGTACTTAATCTGAGAAGAGCTTCGGAGTATGTACGTGGCTGATGTGTAGTAAATGAGTTCTTTACAAATATTGAAGCAACTAAGTAGGTAGCTTGTATGAACTTTAGCCAGTCTTTGTTTCGGGGCAACTACATTGTTTGCTATAACCGCTACAACCGTTTGAGAACTCAAATAAATGACTCTTAATTTACCTTTCTAAATAAAGAGAACCCATACTTTGCCTTAAGATTAGTCTGAGCCTTACATTTAAGAAGTTCAAAGGTTCATAGTTAAGTGGGTTAGCCGTAGGTGGTGTGACCTAAGTTGACACAAAAATGTTTATGGGTCAGATCAGTCACTCAATTCAGTAGGTACCTAGCCATAAGGTCATTGTGCACGCGACGACGAACGTCGCGTGCATAAGAGTCGTCAGTTGCAGCTTAGGTGGGTATATTGCTGAGGTGTACTGAGCCACACTGAGTGTAATAACACGCAAGCGTATGGTAATCACCCTGCGATCTTGTTTTGAGGGCAATCATTGACCTATTGTGAAGCAGACTAAATAATCAATGGTTAAACCCATTATAAAATGATGCCTTAACACAAGCAAGTAACAAGAAAGTGTTAGTTTTTCGATACTGCTTAATCTCCTTTTCATCAGGTCACAATATTAAAATGACCTATGGCTTTACCTATGGCTTCCAGACTCAATTCTGGCGCAAGTTGCCTGGTCAGTCCTACACCGGCACCGTTAGACGCGGCGGTCGAGGACCAGGAGTCCGACCGAGCGCAGCTTCAGCCGGCGTGGGGCCCAGCGGCCGGAGGGGACACTCTGCGCATGCACTCAAGGACTGTTTACTCATCTACGGGGGGTACAAGGACCTGAGAGGCTCCACCAATGAACTCTGGGCGTTTCACTATGGTGAGTACACTTAAAAGATTTTTGTCTTCTTCGATTTTTTCCCAGTTCTAAACTTAGTAAGTATCAGAAATCATCCAGTGATCTTGTCTTGATGAAATTCATTTGTCTATTTTGATGTGACTTGCGAAGACTACCAGTTTATGGCGTTAGTTCCAGAAGTGAAATAGCAGAAATGCCTAAGGTGGAAATGCGAAGGTCGGATAGTTATTGACTATTGAGTCGTCCCGGGCACGTGACGGCAAGGCATCCACATCCTGCTTGAACATCCAGAACAGCTTTTGAAAAATTATCCTGAATGGGTGGGTGAAAAATTTCATAGGATACAATTTTGGGGTCGCCTTTTTTCGAAGAAGGTACCTACCTACAGCTCAATCTCTAGACATTACTCAAAGTTGGACGAGATCAATTTCTGAGATCGACGATGTCAGTGGTCTGGCTGAAGCCTAGGTAACGATGAGCGCGGATGCGTTGCAGAGTCTGAGAGCTGGCAGCAAGTGCGCACAGCCACCGCGGGCCCGGCGCGGCACCGGCATGCAGCCGCGCTGCACGACGCGCGGCTCTACGTGCACGCCGGACACTGCGACCTGCGCCTCTGCAGCGACCTCTGGACATACGACACCAGTCAGTACCCTTACCTATGTACTCCTCCTTTTTTATGTTTGATGTGACGATCCAAGGATCCATATCCTCAACACAAGTTAGTATCCTGCCTTATCTGTCGAGTTTTTGCGCGACTGCCTGGTCCAACCAGATCAAGGGGACAACACTTTTTCCTCCGTGGTCCCCTCGTGTTCGTGATGATCTGAAGACCTATGACGCTACTAGTACACCCTTGTAAGACCTACGACCCCGGCACTTCGGTAGTCTACGACGGTGACCAACGTCTTGAGGATCTACAGTCACCGACCATGAATATAACTAATGTTCCTTTCAGCTGCCTCGCTTGCTTATTTCACGATCGATTCATGTCCTCTGCATGTTTGTACTGAGTAGGTGCATTGCTAATGATATTTGCATTTGAAATCGGCTACTACATGGCAGTAACGTCCTCGGTATTGTGCAGTATCTCGCGTGTGGAGCGTGGTCCGGCCGGTCGGCAAGGCGTCCCCCGGCGCGCGGGGGGGGCACGCGGCGGTGCGGGCGGGGGCACACCTCTACGTATTCGGTGGAGACGCGGGCGCCGGTGACCACCACGCCAGCAACGACATGTGGCGCTTCCACTTCGGTATGCAACTTCTTTATACTCTCCTTCTCCTTTTAGTCAGGTCCCGTCTCGTGCGGGTGGGACCTAGTTCCTTCCTCGGCACCTATTAATTTCTTCATCGGAAGGACCTTCTTCGATGGGCGCTGATTGTAACCATGAATGTTTCAGCGACGGAAACCTGGGAGCGCATAGTTCCTTCCACGAACTGGCCGGCGGCGCGCATCGACGCATGCGCCCTGCTCGTCCCCCGCGCCCCCCTGCACTGCCAGCCCGCCCGCGCGGGGGCCACGGAGGGGGTCGAAGGGGCCCCGCGTCCGCCCCCCACGCTGCTGTCGCGGCTGTCGTCCTTCCACATGCGGCGCACCCCGCGCTGCGCGTACAGCGTGCTGGGGGAACGCGACTCCACGGAGAGCCTCCCGCGGGACTCGGCCCCCCCGCACATCAACAAGTCTCGGTCGGCACATCACCTGGCGAGGAGGCAGCCGGCCGACGGCGCCGACGACGGCCCGCAGTCGCCGGAGGCCCTGACTCGCGAACCGATCTCCGTCCCGGACTTCGCGGACATGGTGCTGCCGACCCCGGTCCTCTCCCCGGCGCAGGCTACCAAGCTGGTCTACCTGGACTCCGACGAGGAGGAGGAGCTGCGTCGGGAGCGGGAGCGGGACGGCACCGCGGTGGTGATGCCGAAGTCCGCGTCGGTGCGGTTCACGAAGGACGCGCTCGCCGCGGACGAGGAGGAGGGTGAGTTCTCGACGTCGGACTACGCGAGCGCTGAGCGCGTGAACCGCCTGTCCGGTGCCTCGCTCGGCTTCAGCAACCCGCACTACCTGGGCCCGGACATCCGAACCCTCGGCATGGCTCTGACGCCGGACTCGGGCGTCGGCCCGGGGGATATCGAGCTGCAGGACATGAGCGCGAAGCGAGCTCGCAGCGAACCCCGAGGGAGGGACGACCGATTGCATCTGCTGCTGGTTGGAGGAAAGGAGCCACCTCATCTGGCACGCCTGCAGGGACCGCTGTCCATGTGGACTTATCGACTCTTGTAAACGATATCTCCGGTCACGTCATCGCCAACGAGAGATGGAGCCAAATAAAGATGAAGAGAACGAGAATGTCTCCGTTCATGACGACGTTCTGATTGTTGCACGATGAATTACGAGGGGGTGAGCGAAGAGCAGAGGGAGAACAGAAGTAGAGCGTCGATCACCTCGGAAATACCTGAGTATCCAGGGGCCCGAGAGAGTACACCTCAACTGTGGAAAACTTGCTACCCTTTGGAGGGCACCTGAGTTGTATCTACTTACTGCTGAGTTGGAGTCAAAGATAAAGATTATTGATAAAACTTGTCTACGGTCGCAAGTGCATCGACGGCGCGGCGGTTCTCGGCGTCCATTATGTGTAAACGAGTAGAAAGCATTTATTGTAGCTTAGACTAATAGACGTTTCGACTAGCTCTATTTTTATGGATATAAGATTGGTATTTGTACCTAATTGTTTAGAGTTAAGGGAGCATCGTTCAAAATACTTAGAATCTACTAAATTTTAAAGAGACCTTTCTTACTAAGAGGTAGTTATGCAAAGCAACTGGGAAGGATGTTTACCTAGGTACTATTAAGGAGGTGGTATCCGCCAACGAGAGGTTTTCTCAGTGTTATTTCTCTTTGATGAGTGAGTAGAAATGTCCAAAAAAAATATATATTGCTTATTAAAGACTAAATTTTAATTTGAACAATTGAAATAATTCTAACTATATTATTACTATATGAAAAAAATATCCAAAGTGAAGCAATTTTTATTTTAAATTTGGTTATTTCTTCTAAACGGTATTGATTTTTAGTATTTTTTTTCACACAAATATCTGTCAAAGTATTTATCACAAAGTGAACAATTGGCAGTTCGAACTAATAATTCATTAGGTTACAAATAATTATTTCTTGAATGCGATATGAAATGGAATGCGCGCGGGTCCCTGTGCGGGCGACGGGCGGCAGTGCAACTCAGTATGGACAGACTCCTCAAGGTCGTTGGCGAGTACCACCGCCTTAAAGGTTTACTTACTAACGTGGTATTTCTAGACTTGACTACGGCGGTTCTAGACATGATAGATATTCTGTTGTGGTGTTTTGGCCAAATTTATTTAAGCCGACTAGGTACTTTGTTCACCTCTCAGCAAAGTAGGTTAATGCAATTACTATAGGTATGCATAGGTTACTGCTCAACATAAGGTGAGAGATTTGGTTTTCGTCACATTCACGTCATAAAAAAGCCACTCCGTAACTGCCCATCTGTGTGCGCGTCACTTATTGGTAAGAAAGGTCGTTATTGGTAGAAATTATTTAGGTAGTCATTTTACATAAAAGATGCTCCAGAAAATATTTGCAATTCAACCTTTTGGACTTGGTCAAAAAGTACATTAAGTATTAGAGATTCGTCCAATGTTTGACATTTTGTACAATTAAATTAATTAAGAACTTAGGATGACTGTTTGTAGATGTTGCATTTATAACGGTAATCTTGCTAAGGTCGAGCCACGTCTCGATGTAAGAGAAACGTATTATTTTCTGAGATGCCACTGGTATCGCTATTACTAGGTACTACTTACCCGCGTTCTCTCCGAACAACGATTGGTAGCTTAAGGCTACACTAGTCGGTACGTTGTCCATACAAACGCTGTAAGTGTTTAATGTCTACTATTTATTAACGTGCGTCCGAAGTTAAGTTTGATACTGAATTATCTTGCCGTTATCTAGGTACGTTACCCTATATAAAATCGGATTACCTTGAAAGTTACAAGCGTTACAGGATTTAGTACTAAATCTTTCGACGCTTGTAACTTTCAAGGTAATCTGATTTTACTGTAGCATATAGGGTAACGTACCTAGATAACGGCAAGATAATTCAGTATCAAACTTAACTTCGGACGTACGTAAATAAATAGTAGACATTAAACACTTACAGCGTTTGTATGGACAACGTACCGACTAGTGTAGCCTTAACACTATATTGAGCCGTTAGGACGTTCACACAAACCACGTTATTTATTTATTTATTTATTTAGATAATTAGAACGGCTAGAGAGCCAATTACACTAATTTCTTATAGGTACATTTTGTGAAATCTTAAAACAATATTTGGGAATTATAGTTAGGAACATTAATAAAATAATAATAAAATTCAAATGTAAAAAACAATGTCAAAAATTTACCTACCAACAGATTAATAATTAATTACCATGAAAAAGTCAAAACTAGTAATAATAATAAGCTAATAAAATAAAATTAATTCTAAAATACAAATCACAAATTAAAAATCTATATTATCATTCACATATCAGTTGCCTCACAGAACCTCAAGCATTCAAGCACGATTGTGTGCCATTCGTCTGCGAATACGTCACAGTCGGTGGTTTCCAGGAGTTTGTTGAGGGCGATGAGGGTCCGAGGTATCGGTGAGCCAGCGCGCGCGACAGTGCGACCCGACGGTGGGGCAAACAGTTTGTGCTTCCTGATTCGGAGATATTTGTCAGGAACAAAGAGCCGAAGTGAGCCATTAAGCAGACAAGGCGCATCGATCACACCTCGGAAAATTTTACAAATTGTTGTGAGTTGATCTTGCGCTCTTCTGGTCTTAAGAGAATTGTACCCAAGGCATCCCAGTAGGAATCGTGTTGGATACATGAAGGGGTAATATCCTAGTTTGTGCTTATACAAGAACCTGAGAAATGCCTTCTGGACTTTTTCCAATGGAAGAACGTAGGTGCTTTCGTACGGGTTCCAGACACAGGAGCTGGACTCCAGTTTACTACGAACAAGAGCACTGAATAAAAGCCTAATGACATGCTCGCTCTGAAAATCGCGGGCATTTCTCAAGACAAATCCAAGTCTCTGGTAAGATTCCTTAGCAACAGTCGCGATGTGGTCATGGAACGTGAGCTTCTGATCGAATGTTACGCCCAAATCCTTCATCAGAGTTGATCTAGGGATTGTATCCCCCTGAATATTGTAATTAAAAGTGATTGGGCGCCTCATTCGACCAAAAGTCATTACAGAGCACTTGGCAGAATTTAACTCCATTTTATTGTCAGAACTCCACTGACCCACCTCATCAATGTCCCGCTGTAATGCTAAGCAGTCCTCCAGAGAGTTGATGGCCCTGTACAACTTTAAATCATCCGCGTATAAGAGGCAATTGGAGTGTTCTAGACGAGTTGGTAAGTCATTGACCATCAATAAGAATAATAAAGGCCCCAATACAGAGCCTTGGCTTACGCCAGAGCGCGTGTGATAGGGCCTGGATTCGTAGATCCCAAGTCTGACATACTGTTGTCGATCGCGCAAATAGTCGGCGATGAGTCTGAGAAGATTAGGTGCAAAGCCTATAAGTTATGACGACTGCTGAAATAATTCTTGAATAATACTTGCGTTATCTAGACGCGAGTTGCTTTTTGCGTATGAAGTTGTCAGTGGACAACGCTTTCAGCTGGTTGGCTGGTAAACTCAATTGCTATGTTACATCGGGTAGTGGTTGATTACAGGGCACGAAACTTTCAGCAGGTAAGTGCTTACTGAAACTTTCTTGCTTAAAGTGCAACGCACTAAACGCTTCGCTCGTAAACTTTATCGTGGTAAATATCTGAAATCCCTGATTTTCATACAATAACCTCTCGCGCGTACCAAATCTAATTTCAGTAGGTACCTACCTATCTGTGGCCTTGATCCTAAGCCAATATTGTGCGTTACAATGAACTGGATGACATAATACTCAGCAGGTAATGTCGTTTTGAGTTACACTGCGCAGCATTTCAGGCAGCGACAACTTGACTGGAATGGGTTACCGAGGCCCCGCAGTGTAACTCAAAACGACACTAAGAAACTTTGTTTATAGTTTTCAAGTAGACTTGCAGGTTGGTATAAAATATAATATGACAGAAATTCGAAAGATAACGACCGTAGTCAACATTCTATTTGGCTTCTTTATTCTAGTAAGTATGTTTTCTTCTGCATTCTTGCATATTTTAAAATATGTAAAGGCACAATAAAGGCCAACCCACACCAAACGCGTAGTAGGCATGTTCGTTTCGTAGATACGCCTCTGGTGTGTGGTCGATATGATACGATCAATGTAGGTACGATTCTGTACGTTGATCACGTAGGTATTTTAATTTATTTTAGCACTTCGGTGTTGACTTGACATCGTCTGGTGTTGTCACTTCCAGCTTAAAACCCGTGATAGTTAGTTAAGCATCTTATCTAGCATTATGTCAACTAATCGTATTTTATTACTAGATATACCTTGGTACTAATTTATTATAATTATTTGCATTGCAAAGTTTCAAGTAGGTACAACTGTTATTGTACATTTTTGTTGATGTTTTTGTTACCTCCATATTCCGTAAGTTATTTGCCTCTAGGTATTGTTTTTTGATGTTTTTATGTTAATTTGATACGTACATCTAGTTTTACTAAGTATCTATAACGTTACAGCAGCGCAGCGCAGGTGCGCTAAGACTGAGTAGGTACATAGTGTAGCTGTTACGTCTTCGTCTTCTTTATGGATTGTCCCGTAGTTTGTTATATACCTATCGTAGTGAGGTTCAGCCATGCCATCGACAAAATATGTAAACCTGTCAGTAGGTATTTATGTATATATATGAAGTTGCGGTCACATTGGCAACCCTCGGATGTCGACGACACCGAAATATACAATTCAGGGATCATACCACCTGAAACATAAAATACTTTTTATAATTTCTCCACGCTTAAGTGGCAATTCTTTGTAATGCGTTGGTAACCACATAATATCAGGTGGGGTTCAATCAACAAGTAGTATTTCATGTTGTTTTTTATGAGTACTTATTTTGTCTATGGTCAGGCTTTAGAATAAAAGAAGCATTCCATGCCACCTTTTTTTAGAACTTTGTGAATTGATCGAGTATTTCCAATGTTAGTAAATGTAATGAATCCTAAATAAAGTATTTAATTTCTAAGTTCAACTACCTAGTTACTAACTTCCATTCTTATCAACATTATTTCAATTAAAACATCAGGTAAAATTCGCCCTGTTATAATTTGTTATTACCTGTTGGTAAGAGATGGCGATAGTTTAAGTTTTATCTTTTGACAGATTTTTGTCAGTAAGTGTCGTTTTCTGAAAGAAAAGTCGAATTTGATAAACCTATATTTATTTTGAAACGAATACATTGATACGTGGATTGCCTTACTAAAGGAACACACTACACGTTAAAGAACATAATTATTATTTAGATATAATGAAGATTGAAAAAAAGTGATACTATAGTATTTTCTATGATAAACTAAAACATTATAACAGTATGCAGCAACTTGATAATAACTGCAGTGTCATTGGCATTCCTAAGGGTCAGCGCACACTGGTGGACGGCACGGTGGAGGGTTTAAAGTCAATTCATTTCATATCTTAACCTTGCCAAAATGAAGTAAAATTTCGATGTTTTATGGAGACTAACGCTCGATCCTCTTATTCCTCTTATTATAATAAGCGACATAATTATACAAAAAGTTACGTTTGACAGCAGTAATTAGATACATCGCTGTATCATTCTATCCAAATAGCAACGAAGGGGAAGTGGATAGAAACGGTGCATGGAACTATTACTGGGCTCTTAGATAAATATTCAAAAGAAAATACAGTTTAAAACATCGACCTACAAGGGCCTCCGGGTCTAATACTAACTTTACGAATAACATATATTGATTAACCCACAAACGTGGATAGTATATGATTATAAACAAAAAAAAATATTCTGATCTATAATATGAGGGCCGATATAAGCCAAAGGACGGTCTATCAATGATAAAAAAAAGAAAAAAAAAGTCGTGTACCAGTTTGCGCTGACCTCTATAAAGCAATAAGTTCTAAATGCTCAGTATGAAAGTCTACTGATTGGGTACGTGGCCCAACGCCGTGTCAGAACCGGCCTTATTCCGCTATTTAGAAAACAGAAGAATAAACCCGTTATTGTCTATATAGACAACTAACGGGTTTATTCTTCTGTTACGGTATATACCGTAGATACATTAAAATATATTTGCAATCTTAGTATATAAAAGAAAAAACACTTGTGCTATCTAAACATAAATTTTGGTGTTTAAATACCTACAGATAAGGAAAAGTTGCTAAGGCATTGTTACTTTATGATTTTTAAAACAATATATGTATACCTTTGTATTTGTTGGTAATTCAGTTTCTTTTGTAGCACATGTATCTGGTCTGCCAAAACGGCTAACACAAAAAACGAAGCTGTAAGTGACGCATAGATTTAATTCTTGATCCTTAGGATTCATCTACAAAGCCATAATACATACATAATAATACATTGATTTTGCAAGTTAAGAAGTTTAACCGTTTTAGCACGGGACTGTGCCTAAACAAAATGTCATTTCAACTATAGCCATTAATTTTAAGGTCTATGAGAACGGTCTCAAGTTTCTGATAATTTGAGACTCCAATAATATTCATCAATAAATATATTTGTTACCTAAGTGTGCCTGGTTTATATTCTTAAAGCAAGTTAGTAGCAACTACGTACGTACGGATAATCACTCATCTTATTGGCTAATATAAACTGTCTTCCAATGAGATGAGTTTAACAAACGATTCGTAGTGCTACTAACGGGTGCTCGTAGGGGTAAAACCTGGCAACGGACATTGACTAACAAACACAAAGATGAATTATTTGCTACGCCTAAAACACTACATCCACACTTATACATTGCTTAGATTTTAACACTGATTAAAATTAGTTTTGTCACAATCTATCAGTATCAATCGGTAAGAGATGACAATACTATGGATAGTTTTTGATAGATTTAAGTCCGGTAGAGAACAGATTAGAGGACTTGTTAGATAGTGTTAAATGATTTATGATTTTATGATCTTTCAGGGAAATATAACCCTGTGTTTTGAATATCATTGTAAGATTTTGCTCTAATAAAGTAGCTTAACGGTTTTTCAATATGTCAGTGATCAAAGGTGTTTAAAGCGTAAAATTGCTAATTGTGGGTACAATACATATTGATCAGTACTTGCATAATTTAAGCTTGTCAAACTTGTCACAAGATACTTAATCAGGAGATCACAATCTTCACATTAACATTCACGGACCAATATCTTACAAACAACCGTTAGTAATACTAATCGTTGCTTGTTTGATAAGCCTCCATCTCATTGGTTAGTGATAGTTTGGACTGAACAATGAGGCAAGTTTATCTGACTCCCTTTGAACTGTTATTTGAGGAACCACGTGACGTGCACAGAACGCATTTTATAAATGAATTTTAATTCTACACAAGTGTGGTTCCTTAGAAAGTAAACATTTTTTTCTAAAGAGAGTGGTAGATAGGTATACGGTGTGGTTTTTGTAACTAGGACCTGTGTGGAGAATCTCGAAACCAAAGGGGATTGAGAGGAAATGTCTTAGGAAACATTTTACCAAATTTAATGAACTACCATCCCGATTTTTAACTTCCGATACAATAGATAAATGATTCAGGCCTGACTTTGTGAAAGTCCTTTGTAAAGTATAAAATAAACGATTAAGTAATGGTGGAAGAGTACTGTATATATTTAATTGATATACTTTTCCCGATACCATAAAATAATTATCACAATAAACGTAGTCGTGCAGTAATTAATTTTATTTTGTCACATTGTATATTTTGTATATAATTAATTTCTATGACAATCCACAGAAACTCACTTGATCAAAAAAGTATCAATTTCATCATCATCTCAAATGTCAAAATTATTTTTACAAAAAAAGATCTTATCTTATTCCTTCTACGCGTATCCGTTGAAAGCACTACGTCGTAGTCTATCATATTATCTGTCATCTCATTGTCATAACACACTCACGCAGTTAACATTAGGCAATGAGATGAGAGATTATTTCACAGATACGATCAGTAATGTTACTGCTGGGTGCTCCTAGAGATAAATCGGGTATTAGACAGAATCCCGGTTTCTCCTTGAGA
The DNA here is from genome assembly GCA_947095575.1 of Electrophaes corylata. NCBI lineage: Eukaryota > Metazoa > Arthropoda > Insecta > Lepidoptera > Geometridae > Electrophaes > Electrophaes corylata. Next base: position 12,239,809 of record OX352712.1, on the reverse strand, counting down.
TCTCTCCATACTGTACCAGTTAAAAAATTGTTTCTTTAGATGCAACGGATGTGAGTTTAGTTGGACGCCATTGTGGGGACGGTGCCCTTCTCGTCGTCGAAGGTGATCCCCAGGATGGCCTTGCAAGCCGCACGGGCAGCTGCCTTGCGAGCCTCCTTCTTGTTGGTAGCTGGAACAGAACAATACAACCTTATCTCTCGGGTCTAGGATACGTACTAAATCAAAATTGCAGTTTTTTTTATACAAGATGCTGATGGAACAAGATGACCCACCTGATGTTAAGTGGATACCATCGCCTATAACAAAGTATTGCCTCGTAGGTCACGCTCGTTAAGAACGTGCCCCCCACCCTTTTCCATCCAGCGACTTCCTGCGATCCTAATGTCGCCAGTTCATAGAGTAGGAGGGCGTCCTACGCCTTGTTTTCGGTTCGTGGCCGCCATTCGAGAACCTCCATTGCCCAGCAATTAATTATTGTTGACTGCGGTCACCGATCCGCCTGCCGAGCGTGGGGAGGACGGCCACCCCAGGCGCCCGTCCAGCAGTGGACTTATTGCTGATGATGAAGGTACAAATAGAGAAGGTGGCTCACCTTTGCCGATGTAAGTTTGATCATCCACGTCCAGCGCGACCGTGAACATCATGTTCTGCGGCCGATCTCCCTGCCGAATGCAAGCATCATGTTACTTGTAACACCAACTATAAAAATCTTTGCCAGATTTATTGACATATAGGCAACGCACAGCCTAAGCCCTTGCTCGTAGAGACTTCAGGGTATATTCTGCTTAGAGCGGTAAATTGTTTCAAAGCACACCATAACCATTACAGGAGCGGTTTAAGAAACTGTTGGCAGCAGCCAAAGTAGAAGGATATTTTAAAGTTCAACTGTCACCGTAGATCGAACGTCGGGGTATACTGAAAACCAGCCCTGCGTAAAAACCAAAGTTCTTACGCAGAATTGAGTGCTTCCCCGTTCAACCCACAATTTTTCTACCCAATAGGTATTTTGCACCGTTCGACCCAAAACATTTGATTCAAGTTCCCCGTTCTACCCACACCTACTTATTCCTAATTTCTATTGTTTAAATTCAAATAAATGACACAGTGAAACACTAAAGTAGAAGGGTCAGCAGACAAAAAAATGTAAATACTTTTTAAATTTTTTTTTTTATAAAATCAGTCTTTTTGAGATAATAGTCAGTCAAATAATTGTCTACTAGTCTAACAAAAACACGAATTAACCTTTAAAGAAACAAACATAGATAAACATATTATGAAAAATAGCACATCATGTTCAGATTCAGGTAGTTAAATATAAAGTTACATTTATAAGTAATCTATGTAGTATTTAATAGACTTGCACGTGCATTCATTTGAAGAGAGCATAAACAGTAGCCTAAAATATTATTATTGTTGGTACAACATTTGAAGTTACTGTAAGTAATAATTTCATTAAGTTCGATTTTTCATAAATATCACGGCGTCTGTACTGTTTAGAATACACTATGACTTAGATTTTTGGACTGGGTAGAACAGAGCATATGTTTTGGGTTGAACGGGGAAAAATAATACTGGGTAGAAAAATTGTGGGTTGAACGGGCAAGCACTCGCAGAATTACCGCTGAGATTACTCCTATTGTCAAACTTACAATTTAGTGATATTTTTGTACTCACATATTATGGATAGTTTTTATGACAATAAACTCATTTGTACTTTTTGTATTTGAAGATATGTAAGGTGCGCGGGGGTGGGTGGGTGCGCGGGGATGGGTGGATGTGCTTGGGGGGGTGTGGGGGTGCGTTACCTCGCATGCCAGCTCGCGATAGGGCGCGTGGGGGCGCAGGATGGTGAGCAGCATGGCGGGGTGCATGGAGCTCGCGTTCTGCGGAATCTTCTTAGCCTTGCGCACCTTCCCCTCGCCCTCCGCCCCCGCCGCGCCCGCGCCCTCTGCTGCCCCCGCCTCCTGGCTGCACGCGCTCATCAACTCATCGTCCTCCATCTTCACCTGATACACATACCCACGGTTAGCCCACCACAACACGGTTAGAATAGGAAGCCCCCCTTGCCGTACCGGGTGCGGTCCTGCCTCACCGAATGCACTGGACGAGGTGCGCCTGTTCCGGCCGAGATATCCACCGCGCAGCTCCGCCGGTCGCGCGTCCCCTCCGCCGTGAAGCCGGAGGAGGTGGTGGAGTACTCGAAGCCGAAGACCGGCCTCACCGTGCGAGTCGAACGGTCGGAATTTCGTCGGAGAGTGAATTTCGATTCCTTTACGGTGAGGGTCCCGACCGATCGGCTAGCAACTTACGAGGTCAAAGTCGAAAAGCATCAATTCGGTGGTGGCGAGGGCTGGATACCTGTGGGGTTTGCCTGGTGCGCAGCTGCGGCACGTGGTGTCCGGCGCCCTCCCACTCGGCGAACAGCTTGTGCAGCGCGAAGGACAGCAGCTGGATCATGGGCAGCGCCTCTCCGCCCTCCGTGTCCAGCAACGCGTCTACCGTGCCTGATGCCGTCGTGCCTGCACCTGTGCCATCCGACGTGCTCGCGCTCGTGCCTGCGCTGCCTGTCACACATAAGTCATAAGCATTTATTGATAAAATCATTTTACAGGTCAAGAACACAATAGTAAAAATGAAATAAAAATTAAATCTATCGCGAAGATACACCTGCAGCTACCTTTAGCTACTTTTTTAGGATTCCGTACCCAAAGAGTAAAACGTAACCCTATTACTAAAACTCTGCTGTCTATCTGTCTGCCACCACGCTGTATCTCATAAACCGTGATAGTCAGAGTTGAAATTGTCACAGATGATGTATTTCTGTTGCAGCTATAACTATTGATACCCAACGAAGGGTATGGAACCCTTCGTGCGCGAGTCCAACTCGCACTTGGCCGGTTTTATTTAACTATTAATAAAAATGTACACCTTTTTTTTGTCAAATAGATACAAGATAATACAATACATTAAAAATATTAAAAACCCCGACACCTAATAACTCCCGAATAAAACTAACCGAATAGAACTTTCAAACAAAAGAAAAACAAAATTAAAATCGGGTCATCCGTTCGGGAGCTACGATGACACAGACAGAGACACATCATTTTCCTGCCCTTATCCTACTTTACGTGTGGTCGGCACAACAAGGTTTTTCCATCCATTTCCCTCTATCACCCATCATCTCTGTAGCAACTCCTTTCTTACCCATATCATCTCTTAGACCCAATTATTTAGAAGTTAGGCGTATCTCTCTTATATTATTTCATAGAGCACTACCACCCACTCCACATCACACCAAGGTTAACTGGAAGAAAATGCTAATTAGCATTAAGTTTGTCTATGTACTTATTTTTTGTGCAATAAAGGATTTTCTAATCTAATCTAATCTCTCATATACAATCCATTCCTTGGCCTACCTCTACTCGGATACCCATCCACATTCATACTTAGCACTCTTCTCGTGAAATGTCAGAGACACGTGAAAGGACACGTATAGTTGCGGTCCAGCGTGCGCGGGTGCATTACCGTCTTGTTCGGCTTGATGCGCCAGCAGTTCGCTGTAGCGCTCCATCTTCTTGAGCACGATGTCGCGGATGGCTTGCTCGGCCGCCGCGTTGCGGGCCACCAACTTGTTCTCACCTGCCGATCACATATTCACATGCATCAACACATTGTGTAAAACTAGCAGCTCGTCCCGGCTTCGCACGGCTTTTAGCAAGGATCCCTAATTTCTTTGAAAATATAGTATAGCCTACGTCACCCGGGGATCCTGTAGCTTCAATGCAAACAAACAAACAATCAAATCTTTCCTCTTTATAACATTAGTATGTATCTATATATGTATATAATAGGGTCTCACCGTATCCCTTGTAAGTCACGCCGTCGAGCGTGAGCTCCGCACAAAAGTTGTGGACTCCATTGCTGAAGTACATGCCGTTCAGCGGAGCTGGTTCCACTTTGAATTGCTGAAACATAACACACACGGCAGTGAATCCCACGGCCTCCGCACTCTACTAAATAGTTATATTATTTTGCTATTTTAACTGCAAAAAACCTCCAATTAGTATATTAGTACGAAACCGTAAGCTTTTTAATAGTTTCTAAAAAAAAATCCTAAAAACGCTATAATGAGGCACATGAGGCTAAGCACCTGTATGCCTCAGGTTGATGGATGCAGAGCAGTGTATTGTAAGGCACGTTCCTAACAAACGTGACCTACAAGGCAATGCTTTGTTATAGGCTATGGTAACCACTTAGACTGCGTCATCACTTAACATCAGGTGAGATTGCGGTCAAACGTTTACCTATAGCATGTAAAAAAAAAAAAACCACTTTACATCAGGTGGGCCATAAGCTTGTTCCGTCAGCAAATTGTATAAAAAAACTGACTTATAGGCATAGGTTGGACTCACGTTGGTGATCTGTTCGTTGGGCAGCATCTCGTTGATGCACATGAGCGCATTCTTGGGCGAAGTCAGGCGCCGGAGCAGCGCGTTCTGTCGGCGCCGACGCTCCTTGTTCGAGATCTTCTTCACTGTTCAATATTAACAAATACCAATTAAAAGAATCATTGCCCTGACTGACTGATCGGCCGAATGACATAGAGACAACGCACAGCCTAAACCCCCGATCGAGGATACTTTAAAAATTTCAGGGTATATTCCTCTTGGTGTGTATAGAGACCTCTATCGGCCTTTAGCTTAGGAACCTTATAGTATGCCGAGCACTGGTTGGTATTAAAGGTATACTTACATCCCATTTTGGTCTTGAAGAAGGGCAGGCGCGAGCTACTGGTGGTGGTAGACGCGCTGTCATCGAAGCTCTGCGCGGAGTTAGCGTTCATTACCACGTCATCGTCATCCTGCTGCATTTATATCAAATAATAATACACCTTATATTATGCGACAATTGTGAGTATTTAGATGATATGCTTGACAGCCGTCATAGCTCAGTGCGTAGTAGCCCGGCCTGCCTTCTGTGCTGTTCTGTAGATGGTGGGTTGGATCCCCCCCGAGTACAAGCATTTGTGTCATGAGTAAAGACGTTTGTTCTATATCTTGTATTCTGAGTATGTATTCACAAAAAGAAAAGTTCAGCTACCTGGTTTACAAAGTATAATAATAAATGAAGCTTAGTTTGGGGTTAATGTTTGTAAATATATATTTGTGTAGTGTAGTAGGTATGTAGATAGGCACTGACCCTGAAGTCATGCATGGGAGGCATGGGAGGCTCGCAGAGCGGCGGCATCGGGGGCGCGGGCGGCGGCGGCACGAGCTGGGGCACGTCGTACGTCTGATGGTTCGGGTTCTGAATGTGGACACACATAGAATCACTTTATTTGAGTTGCGCAAAGACCGATTGGCATTTTAACCACATTTTGAGTTACACTGCGGAGTAACTCGGTGACCGTTTCACAGTCGAGTAATCGTTGCCTCGTATGCCGCGCAGTGTAACTGGTACCTTATTGCGTATTGTGGGTGACAATTACACAAATGATTAAAAATTATACAAACATCGGTCTCGCGAAAATCAAACCAGCGCCTCGTCAACATGTTTAAAAGTAGGCTTTCAAGACTAGTCTGGAGCTGGAGAAACTTCTTGATTTTTTCTTGCATTGCAATGTTTAAGAATACTAAGTCAAATTAATTATGGCAATCAATTTTAGGAATTTTTGGATCAAACATAATAATCTTGACCTAAATGCTCCTTAAAATACCTTAAATTAAAAACTAAGTAGTATTTGTTAACTGGGATTGAGTACTACACTTACATCTTAAGGTCCAGCTGAAGCTGTAGAGTCCAGAGATCCCACACTCGAGGCCAGCGGAAGCCAGCTGATTGACAACATGCTGACACCACTCACTCATTCACACCAACCATTCATAACATATGAGTTAGCAACAACAATTTTTTACATTTTAGTAATATTGTTTGTAACTTGAGTATTTTTAAGTTACTTCCAACTGAGATAGTAAGTGTTTTGGTGCAAATTGTAAGGTTACTATCCTCTAATTATGATTTTATATTGAATTGTGTGCAATATGAATTTGACTTCTGTAGTATTGTAAGTTTGAATTTATGTATGTTAAATTAAATTTAAAATAAAAGGTAATGCACAGAAATAGTGTGTTTTACTATCAGATGAACTATATTTTTATTATGAACCCTCTTGAATTGTCAGAATAAATAAAAATGTTTTTATATTGAAGATATTTCAGGCATTCAACATTCACACAGTGAGGGTGGCACACCACCCTTATTCCTCTCATGTGGGCCGCAAAGTGAAATTGCACTTCCCTTAGTCTACTCCACAACTCGCAACAACTTCAGAAAGCACCCACATGTTAGAAGCAGAGCAGCTAGTCTAGTCTAGAGAACTCTGTATGTACACGAGAGGGCTGTCTCGTAATCATAATGGTTTCTCAACCCACAGGCTACCCTCTGACCGGCTTGCATCTATATCTTTTCATCCAACTATGGAAAACCAATTGCATTTTAATCTCATAGTTCTGGCAAATTGGCATTCCAACATCAGATCTCAAATTGCTACCATCACACTTTTATACAAAAGTGAGTGAAATCATAGCAAAAAACTAACTAACAAATAATGTTTTGTGTTTATCCCATGCTATGATTGGTAGAAGATCTTAACCCAAGCTCAGTCAGAGAGCATCCCTTTGACTTTCAGCTGGCGCCAGGGCTTGCGGTCGCGCCAGCTGTGGTAATAAACTTCAGTTAGGCTGGCTGATTTGATGAATTATAAAATAAAACAAGTACTAAAAAATAAGAAAATCAGGTACTTTATTACCATTGATGAAGCAGGTACAAAGCTGCCAGGACGATTGAACCGACCAGACTGTCTTGTGTTATCTGATGACAAAGAACAGGTTAGATGATGATAAGTATCACTGGGGTGAATGACCTAAAATATTACTACATAACTGTAAGGTGCTGCTTTATTGCTATATCAGCTAGGCAGACTACATCCAATCCAACACTATTCACTATAGAACTTGCTCAATGAGCTTGCTATTTTCAAGGCGTCGGCTGCTGGCGTATGTAATCATGTTCTCGCCATGGAAAGCGTCGTGTCGGCTGACGGCGCATGTACCTACCTAATCGATAATGTTCTCGTCATGGCGGCACTAAACCGATGGTGACGGACGACAGAATATACTTACAGTAGACGTATGCTCTAGTTCTCCTAATAAAATGTACAATGCTGAATGCAAACGTTAGATCAGAAGTGTATGTTGTTTATCAAACATTATATGAAAAACAAGAATATAATGATTTGCTACTAGGTTCGTTGATAAAGAAATTGGGATTTACAAGCAATTACATTACTCACAGTTTCGTGGATTGTTATAAGACATCTTGTTGACACTGTGACTAAAATAAACTCTCTTTTCCAACAGCGAAACCCTGCTTTCACGATTATTTAGCAATTAGACTTTCCGAAATCAATCCAAACCAATGCACGTAAGCACAGAAAAACAATACCACAGACCACATATATATATATCCTAACGGAAGCAATACCTAGAAAAAGTAGGTAAGCAATCACCACAGTGTTTTTATTGATAGCAAATACAAGACCACAGGGTATAATATAAAAAAATGGTAAGTAATGGTATAATATAAAAAAATATGATACAATATAATAAAAAATAAAACAACACAGTATGTACATAGTACAATGGGCGCCTTATCGCTAGCAGCAATCTCTACCAGGCAGCCGTTAAATGGACTGATTATTATTTAATTGTTTGTAATTTTTTATTTAATTTATTTTATCTTGTTCGTTCCCTTTCGTTTTTCAATTGATTACAACTGAAGACTAGAAATGAAATAACAACGGTAAAAACGGTAATCAAAGATAAAAATCAATAGTTAGCATAAAAGAGTAGGGTGGTGAGTTTGGTGTGTGCTGTCACAGTCCACCCCCATCATTCATGTTCCACTCAGAGATGGGCTCGTGAGTAAATAGTATTCTGTGGAGATGGGCGCTGGGTAGGTAACCCCTAGTAGTCTGTGAGGTAACCCAAAAGGTACTAACCCAAATTGGGTAATTCCCGATATATACCCAGTGTTTTAGTTTTAATGAGCTCCCGTACCAAGTCGGAAAATGCATATATTATCTATGTAATGGTGTTCCTTTTACTCGTTTAGGTACGATACTTTTTAAATCATTGAAATCGTTCCATTGGTTGCGAAGATATTACACATTTTGTACCAGTCAACCGCGGGGCGGCCGAATAGCTCATGTGACGTCACGATATCTTTTCCGCCCGCGGGCGCGCTCTCCGCAATTCATTTATTAGAGTTCACTCGATCTGCGCGGGTCGTGTTGTGGTTTTTACGTGAATATGCCGAACTATAAGTACTGTATAGTACCGAAGTGTACTAATACTTCAGTTAGTACACCTAAAAAACTATTTTTCAATGTGCCAAAGGTCCCGAAAGTGCGCAAAAAATGGTGCACTATCATGAAGAGGGATGACAAAATTCCGCTTTCGTGCCAAACTTCAAGATTTTGTTGCGAGGATCATTTTGATGTAAGTAGGTAGGTACCTCCATAATATACCAACTACCTGCCTACAAGGTACCTACTTACATCAAAATGATCCTCAATCATTACTCGTGTGGTAAACAGGTGCGTAGGTAGCTTAGTACAGCTTGTTTACGAATGTTAAAGAAAAATACAGGGTCGTACCTACTAGGTATATTTCAATGAGTAAGTAAATGATAAAAAATGTAAGTAGTGAAGTTTCTAATAACCCTTCCTCGGTAGTCGGGTTAAAACCAGGGTCGTACTCAAGTCTAACTACAATAAAATGTGCCGTTCCCGGTAATATTCCCCAATGCGGGAATATCCCACAAGTTTCCCGGGATATCGGTGATCATTTTGGGATTATAGAGGAATATTTCCGTCTTGGGGAATATATATCTATCTCATCATCATCATCATCAGCCTGTAGAAGTCCACTGCTGGACATAGGCCTCCCCCACACGTTTCCAGGAAGAACGATTCTGAGCCCTTTCCATGCATCGACTTCCCGCGGTCCTAACAATGTCGTCAGTCCATCGGGTAGGAGGACGTCCTACGCTTCGTCTTCCGGTTCGTGGTCGCCATTCGAGAACCTTTATTCCCCAACGGTTGTCGGTTCTACGAGCTTTATGGCCTGCCCACTGCCACTTTAACTTGCTGATTCTGAGAGCTGTCGGTGACCTTGGTTATTCTACGGATTTCCTCATTTCTGATTCTACCTCGCAGTGAAACTCCCAGCATCGCTCTCTCCATAGCTCGTTGTGCGACTTTAAGCTTGTGTATGAGACCAATAGTTAGCGACCACGTCTCAGTGCCATAAGTCATCACTGGTAACACACACTGATTATAGACTTTCGTCTTGAGGCTTTGCGGTAACTGTGACGAGAAGATGTGCCGTAATTTCCCGAACGCTGCCCATCCGAGTTGGATTCGTCGGCTGACCTCCAACATATACCGGTACGGGTGCGACATGAGCATTTGACATAAGTTTCGTCTTACTCATATTCATTTTAAGACCCACCTGTTGGGAGACAATATTGAGGTCTCTAAGCATTGTTTCTAGGTCTTCCAGCGATTCCGCCATTATGACTATATCGTCGGCAAATCGAAGGTGACTTAAGTGTTCGCCATTGATATTGATGCCATACCTATTCCAGGACACGAGCTTGAAAATATCCTCCAGTGCAGACGTGAACAGTTTCGGAGAAATTACATCTCCCTGTCTCACTCCTTTTTGCAACTGGATAGGATTTGTACTCTGGTCCTGGAGTCGGATAGTCATGGTGGCATTACTATATAGGCCTTTCAACACTTCGATGTACCGATAGTCAATTTGACACCGCTGGAGTGACCGTAACACTGCCCAGGTTTCGACTGAATCGAAGGCTTTTTCATAGTCCACAAACGCTAAACAAAGTGGCTGGTTATACTCTTCGGTCTTCTGTATAACCTGCCGGAGCGTATGAATGTGGTCTATGGTACTGAAGCCTTTTCGGGACCCGGCTTGTTCGGGAGGCTGAAAGTCGTCTAGCCTACGAGCGAGACGATTAGTAACTACTCTCCTTCAAAAGGGTGTTATCACCTTTCTTAAAGAACAGTACCACCACACTCCTGCTCCATGCCTCTGGCGTCGTACCCTCGAGGATGAGGATATCTATCTATACATGTAATAAAACTGTAGCCAAAGTGAATGAAAAAGAAGTACTTACCTATGTAAATCTAAGCGCGAACGAAGTTGCGGGCAAAAGTGATATATAATAAAAAAGAAAAAATATTTACCTGAATTTATTATATTTTTAGGTGGAAGCTGATAATAATAATAATAATGCTGAACAATCCACGCAGCATCATCTAGCCCCAAGCTAAGCAGAGCTTGTGTTATGGGTACTAGATGACTGATATACTTAATACAATACATTACATGCATACATATTTTTTATTTTACATAGAAAACACCCAGAACACCCGGAATAAATATTAGCAGATCGTACAAACATTTATCTCAAGGCGGGAATCGAACCCGCAACCTCCGCGTCGCAGGCGGACATTCGCCAGCCGCGCCACATCGGTCGTCATATGGAGAACTACGTCAAGTATAGGCTTGTGGGAGGAATGCTTAGATTGAAGAAGGAAGTATTGCATTCCTGTATTGTATTCCTGACCTTGATTATTTATTGTATAATTTTTAAATAAATCTGGGTATAACCTACGACAAAATATAATTTAAATTCTTAAGGCTTATTTTAAACTTAACATACCTAACGCTTTCGTTTATTCATAGCTCTAAATTACGTGTCCAAAGAACTTAGGTAGGTACATTCCTGTGAAATTAAGTATTTAAGTCTAATTTTATTTATTTTATACCTACATAATATTTTTCTTTAAACCTTTAAGTTTCTACATACTTATCTACATACCAATGTTGAAAATAACAGCGTAGGTAGTTACAACAACAAACACAACTTCCCTGGCTGACTAACCTAAAACTTTTAGGTATTTTATAGGCTAGTCCAAGTATGTGTACCTACCTACATATTATCCTGTTATTCTGATTAGGTTGATAATGAGATTTGTTTACCTCTGAAGTTTCCAACCATGAATTTCAGCGGTTGTATAATTTAAATGATTACTAAGATAATCAAATACCATGCAGGTATCAATTTTAGGTAGATTATCGGATTGCGCTTGCTCAAAACCGATATCTACCTTATTTCTAATACTCATTTGTTATATTAAAATAATAACCTTCTAATAAAAACCTAATCAAATCACTTGGTGACGTTACGCTCCGTGTCGGACGAGTATCGCGAACAGAAACGCGGGGCGCGCAGTGGTTTGGCGGCTAGCGCTGGGCCATTGTGACGTCATCGCTTCCGTTCGCGCGGTCAGTGAATCTCGTTCGGTATTTTGCCCATAACTTAGTCAGTTTTGGCCGTAGAAAAAAAAAATTTGCATTTTATGTTTTAGTTTCTCAAGGCCTATAAAACTGCATTCATAGAAAAAACTGTGACGGGTCCCCATTGTTTTTCTTGGTTTTTCTATTGTTCTTCTTCTTTCTGTTGTGTAATTTCGGTGATAGTTTTCATCAAAAAGAGGCAGCACCGAGAATTTATTATTTGTTAGCTAAAGCTGGTAACACTGCGAAAGGCCATTCAATCAATCAAACAAGAATTAAACTAATTAAATTTGAGGTATTCTAGTAAGGTACATACCTACTTATGTAGTTTCTGGGGTTTTAATGATTGTAAAGTGAACAGATACAAGACCTTATGATAAAGGAAAGGACACACTAGCGAGCTCAGCATCCTGTTTTGAAACATAAAAATGTTTTGGCAGCAGAAAGGTAACTTCTTTAAAAGTTTTCCGAAACTTTTTGTACACCTTGTTTAGCTTCACAAGCAAAACTTCTACTACTTTCTGCAGCTTTACATGCAAGAAAGCTTAATTACTAAGAATTTTCTTGCGATTGAGTTCATTGAACCACAGAATGATTCAAGCTAAGGTAAACAGTTTCTTTCTGATTGTAGGTACCTACTAAATTTTATCAATAAGCAAACAAATTGACAATTAGTATTAATACTTACCTTACTTCGTTACGAAACATACTTGCATTGCATGTTCTTGTTATTTCACGCTAGTTTCGGAATTCAAACTGCCTGAAAGAGATTGTTTCTGAGTGGTGGGTAAGGTAAACAATTGTACTAAGCTCTATGTAAAACTGTGTTTGTTTTTACTATTTTCTGTCTGATGTACCTATTTAAAATAAAATATTTTATATTTCGAACCACAAGTACCTATATCTATTTAAATATATACATAAGTACTTACCTACATTGTTTTCAGGAATGAGATGACATGAATCCTGACCCACAATGTCATCAGTCCACTGTGTTGTTGTGTGGGAATTTCAATCAGGAGGACAGTGGGTGCCACACACTCCTGGGGTTACTCGGACCCTGGAAAGAGCCCATGCTAAGAAGTTAACAAGAGTGGTATTGTCTGATGCAGACCCAGCTTTGAAAGGACACCATGTAAACTTGAGAACATTGACACAATGTCGAGACATGCCAGGTTTGTGGATACAAACTCTACTAGATATGCTCAAATTCTAATTACCTGATGCCTATTCGTTGTACTGGCACTACTATCCATTACTATATCAGGTCGCCATTCAAGAATCCTCATTACATAGTTTATTATTACAGTTTAATAGACAAACTGTATCTAAACCCTGTCATAGATCAGACATAGGTCAGATGTATTAGTCTTTTATATTTGTATACTATTCCAGATGGAGGTACAATGGAATGCCATGTGCGCAGATCCTGCTACAGCGTGCAGTCTGTGGGAGGGAGGGGGGCTCGCTGGGAGTGGGCTCGACTCTCAGCCCCTCCGCTGCCTGCAGAGTTGCATTATGAGCCCATGCCTATGGAGGTATGTTGGTTTTAGTGAGGGTATTTATTAATCTTCTAATTGGCTTCCTTTGTATAACCAACGTTCATTAAGTAATAAAATAATGACAATCGCTTTTACGAATGTAAATCAAATGGCACTTTCACATGATTTTATTATACACATCAATGTAAATTGAAACCTTCTCAGAGTTTAACAACCCATTCAAGAATTAGATGGTTAAAAATCAGGCTCGGTATTACGCATCGAGACAGACTTTCCTGTAGCAGCGAAATAGCATAAGATGATGATTCAAAGACTAATCGGTGTACATACATAAAACACAAGACGCATGTATCAACTTTTTTAAGGCGGTTAATCTGTATCTGTTGTTGTGTGTAGATGCAATGCAAGGTGGAGTCGGCGTGGTGCAACGTGTCGGAGCTGGTCTCGTGGTGCGGGTGGGCGGTGTCGCTGGAGGTGGGGGCGGGGGAGGGGGTGCGTCGGCGCGCGGGGGGAGTGGCGCGGCGCGGCACCGCCGTGCGCCTCGTGCGGCGCGCGCACCAACCCCCCTACCCCCTTACCCGACCCGCACCCGCACCCGCACCCACCCCCCCGCCTACACCCGCGTCCGCTCCACCACCCGATACACTACACCATCCTGGTAAATAACACATTAAATTCATTATTATATTTTACCGATGCCATGGCCATGGTCTTTCAATAGGCAGGTTTCAAACAAACAATATTCATCCTCTTGCGTCCTAGGCCCTTCTCACATGGAGCTACTTCAAAAGAACTAGTCACAAACTTAAATTACTAACGAGTTGCCTGAGCGTCACAGCCCATACATGTTCTATGGAGGTTTGCAAACGACGCGATTAGTTACTAACTGGTCAGTAACGCGTTAGCAACCGATCACGCGCGACGCGTCGTACCGGTCTCCACGCTACTGGTTTCCCGAGTTTCTTTGTTTTTTGTGATAAAAATGAACGAGCAAACATTAAATATTTAATTTATTTCAATATATATATCGGCGCAATGGCGACATTGGTGTCAGCAAGACGCCGGAGCTACTTGAAATCACAATGTTTTGTTTCAGTTTTAAGTGAATTATTAGTTAATTAGGCGTTGATTCATTATTTAAAGGTCAACAAGGTCATTAATTGATTGTAAAAACAACAAGACGCGTTAAAGCAAAACACTCTTAGTGGCGAGGTAGCTTGCGCGCGGCTGTGTTTTGCATAAATACGGGCGGTGCGCTCCACGGCGGTCAGTCTGGCTCGAGCCGCCGCACCGTTCGGACCTACTGTAAAAATCAGATTTGTTTGGTGCGGAATAAACGACAGTGACAACGTTCTTGGTGTTTCTTTGGCTTATTTAATGTTTCTTTGACTCGGTTTATGTTTTGCCGACGGTCATGAGTCATCACCATAATGAAGACAGCTGTGACGTCATCAGTGCAGATATCGCGGACGACCAGCTGGACCATACTGGAGCAGCGTCTCCGTCATATATATTTTTTTAATTCTTTCTTCTCCGCTTACACACTCCCTCATGTTAGTATTTTTTTTACAAATAAAAGGAGATACTAACTGCACCAAATTTAAATAGCTATTTTTGGACATTCTATAGAATCCCAAAAAAAATTTATCTGTTTCACGCAGCTCTCGGGCTGCAACTGATAATCTGCAGTTAACATTATTTCGAATATACGGATGAACCCAAAACCTGCGAATATTCCTTCGACGTCTTTTATAATAATAGTATAATACAATATCGTCGTCGTCCTCGCTCGATCCAGTTGACATGTTTACCACTTGTTAACCGTGTGCTTTTGTAAACAGAAATAACAGAAGTGACTGAAACCTTACAACTTGAGTAGCGTCGTGTGTGAGATACAATTTATAACTGGTTTGTAATCGTAATTACTGATTATTTTTAAGTAGCTCCATGTGAGAAGGGCCTTAACCGCAAAGGCTTCCGTAAAAGCGGACCGCAGGATTTCTTCACAATGTTTTTCCTTACGTTTGAGAGTAGAAATATCTATTAGTGCAAAACCAAATAATTTCCAGGGCGTCGTCCTCGGATACCTCAGCAGCACACGGGCTCCAGCGTGCACTCCCTGCAGTCCTGTGTCTCAGCGCACTCGGCGCACTCGGCACAGTCGGCGCACTCGGCGCAGGCTAGCCGAGAGGTGCGGGGCGGGGCCCGCAGCGCGTCTCCGCGGGATCGCAAGCCGAACCTGGCGCGGCAAATCTTGCATAACTTGAATATATTCAGTAAGTACTTTTTATTACTAGTTGAAATTCAGTAAACTTAGTACACCTCTATGCAAGACGAACCCAATGTGAAGTTGAAGGACATTTATTCAATGGATGCTTAAGGATCACTTAGATGGGTCATATGAATCAAGCCTCCAGTTCTTCGCGAATAATAGTGACCGAGCTTAAAAGTCAGGAAACTTAAGGCTTGATTCCTGCAGATTTTTTCTTATAACTTATAATGTAACATTCAGTGGTTCCAACTTAGTGAGGTGTAAGCAAAATTAAAATAATGTTTAAAAAATTATTTAAAGTACAAGTATGTGATAGATCAAATAAGCAACTAATGCCTGTTGATAAACGGGAAGCTTGTAAGTAGGTATATCCACTTAATTATAACTTGTGAAGACACCAACTGTTTCGACAAAGTAAACTACACTCTTGCAGACTTCTGGATGGCAGGAGTAGTATACCAATGGTATAGGAAAGCACTCTTGATGATAAAAGTGCCCTTACGAAATTAACATTTCCTCTTAGAGACTAGCATTAGTCTCTAAGAGGAAATGTTAATTTCGTAAGTTATTTATGAAACAGTTACCTAGTAGTATTTTCACTGGAGTAGGTGAGTACAGTCAGCTGCACTAGAATGTATATATTTTGTAACTTTCAAAATGGTTTCACAGCGGTGCTAAAAATATTTACATGACAATTATTCAAAATATAAGTGAGGTCATCAACTAATTTCATAACATTTTACTTTTTGAGGTGTAAGAGTTCATTGATATGTTGTAATACCGTTGTAAAAGTTACGAATTGTATACATTCTAGTGCTGCTGACTGTACATGAAATATTTATAATCTATATTATAACTTCGAGTTGAGTTCGTTTATTCGTATAATAAAAAATATCTATGTATGTAATATATTGTATTAAGTATATCAATCATCTAGTACCCATAACACAAGCTCTGCTTAGCTTGGGGCTAGATGATGCTGTGTGGATTGTCCAGCATTATTATTATTATTATTATTATTATTATTATTATTCTCTAACCAGCATTATTAACATGTATTATTTTGGAAAATCACACTAGTTTGGGTAGTTTATAATGTTATAACAGCGACACAAATGTAGATACAAAAAAAACTATGTAAATTAATTAAAAAAATAAAAACTAAAAGTATCGATCGACCGTGACAGGACTCGAACCTGCAATCTTCGGATCCGAAGTCCGACGCCTTATCCATTAGGCCACACGGTCTGTATGAGAAGCCTTCGAATAACGCGCCGCTCTCGGCAATACTGCGCGCGCAATGCTCAGCTCTGCCGCTGCCGCTGCCGGGTCAACAACCTCGCAGCCGCCCTGTGACCTCGTGCCCTTTGCGTGAACTTCACATGCTTACGATTGAGGTCATAGTATGGCAGTCGCACTAGGTGTTTCATTCCATTGGGATGAGTAAGGAACAGTGACTCATTTATTATATATCTCCGTGCGTTCAGCTCATTTAAGTAGTTATCTTTTCATATCTGTTTCCGCACGTAGGTAATAATAAATAAAATTGACATTTTTACACAATATCATCTAGCCCCAAACTAAATATAGCTTGTGCTTTGGGAACCAAATGACTGATAGAATACTCATATACGATTTTTTTGCAAATACAAATGTACTTATTAATAATACAATATAACACCCAGACACAGAACAAACATCACACAAAATTAAATGTTGGTTCTAGGTGGGGATCGAACCCACCACCTAGGTACAGCGCACAAGCCAGGGCTACTACTAAGCTGTAATGGCTGTCAAGTACATATGTTATGTATGTACTTACAGAAGACGAATGGTCAGATGTGATAGTTCTAGGTATTTTTGGTAAAAAAGCTGTTTCGGTTTTATAATGCTATGTTACTTAGCCGGCAATCAATCAATTTGAAAATAACCTCGGCCATCATCATCAGCTTGAAGACAGCTATTACTGGACATTATGCCTCCCTCATATATTTCAAAGGACCAATGGCCATGTCGTTGGTATTCGTTCTACATTACGTTCGTTTACGTTCGTGCTCAGAAGTTGTTATCATTTGACAATAGAAGTAATTACATACCAAGAGAAATATGAGAACTGCTAAAATGAACATTTTAATTAAAATTGTAGGTACAAATTTAAATACTGTTATTATGACTTAAATTAATATTTTATACATTTAAATTATAATTATTAACATGTGTTTTATGTGTGACATCTAAAAATTTAATTAAAACATTGTATAGTATGTACTTACTAACTTCAACACGTTTATTTTATCCTCTGACATTGGTAATCCTTTATATTTTCACTACATTTTATGCAAAAAATTTGATTTCATTTCGATGTGTAGCAGTTTTCATACAAACTTCATTCCCCCCTTTAGGAGTTGAATATCAGAGCACCTTTTGACTCTGAATTATTTGACAAATACACCTTTATTTACCACATATAAAATACACCCTGAATGTTTTACAGCTCTACAATTAGTGGTTTAGGCTGTGCGTTGTCTATATGTCAGTCAGTCAAGACAAAGAAATATACGTTGTATACATCATTATAAATATATTTGTTCACAATAAACCTCCTGGTGTTACGATTACTTATATATTGTCTGTAGCCTCTGATATTAATGATAGTACTTTGCGTGTTCAGGTAACAAGCAGGCGGTCTGTCAGACCGACACGAGGCACCTAACGGAGGCCCACCTGTCCGAGGAGCCTCGCACCGACACCGAGTGTAGCAGTACAACGTCCAACAGACGCCACAGTGTTGATACCGTGTCCACCTACCTCAGCCATGAGAGCAAGGATAGTCTACAGGTAACAAGCAGTCGGTCTGTCAGACGGGAAGCTCAGGCTTATATTAAGATTGCTAAGAAGTTTTTTCGTGGTCCATTGTGTCATATTTTTAAACTGGCATTAAAAACTGGTGTTCACCCGGTGTGCCCTACGATGCACTGCTCAGCGTCCATCAACCTGAGGCGTACGGGTGTTAGCCTCATGTGCCTGTGATATAATACAAGCTTGTGAAGCAGAGTGGAATATGAATATTTATAATAAAAAATCGGCCAAGTGCGAGTCGGACTCGCGCACGAAGGACCGCACTGGGACCATTATCTACCTATAATAAAAACGGCAAAAAAATCACGTTTGTTGTATGAGAGCTATTACGGGGCCTATTACTAGGTCCCGTTATACCCTTTGGGTACGGAACCCTAAAAGTGAATGTGTTGTATGAATATTGCAGCAAGGATCAGTGGGGGAGCTGTTGAACTGCAGCGGAGGCAGCGACGACGTGTTCGAGTCCTCGCCTGATGAAGATGTCGGAGATGATGAACTCGGTCAGTTATTAAGTCATTTATTTAATTATTAAAAAAATATACCTTTCGATAGATATAATATCAAAATTCAAAATAATTAAATCAAAATAAGTAAAAAAAAGTAACCAAGTAAAAATTGAAATCGGTTTTACAAGTTTTTTAAAATCAGTGATCTGTACTTATTATCGTTATTTATCTAGTATTTTAACTCGGCACTTGTCCAATGTTTACATCCAGACGTGGGCTCGCTCGGCGTCGACGTCGGCTCTTGCTCGTGGGTGCGCAGCGTCGCGTGTCCCCAGTGGGGGGCCGTGTGCCCGGTGTGCATGCAGCCGCTAGCGCCCGCGGGGGGCCGCCCGGCGCCCGGCGCGGCGGCGGTCGCGCTCGCGGCCTGCCAGCACATGCTGCATCTGCACTGCCTCGCTGATCAGCTCAGGACTGCGGTGGGCAGGGCTTCGCATGGCACGGTAACTATCTGCCTCACTCTACGCCCACGCCATTACGATACTCTAATGTTTCTCAAGTATAAGTAGCGTCACTCGAGCAAGTTGTGACGGAGGATGTGACCCAAGAAAGGCGTAACGTGAATTATGCTAATACCCGTGAAAGATTACCTAACAATCGGTCGCTATGGTTATTTTGCTCCGTAGCGTTTTTGGCTTAAAGTATTTATTGCACTGATACAACACCCAAGAAAAACTTAAGCGAAAAATAATCGAACCGATGCTGCAAGGTCTTGAATAGTTTTTTAAATTTTTTTCGTTGAGTATTTCGTCAAACAGAGGTATATAAGACCGTTACACTCGTAAGAAAATGTAAAGAGCAATAATCTAATATTGTTGGTGACACAGGAAGCAGTGTACATCGAATGCCTGGTCTGCGGTCGCGCCTACACGGCGGAGGCGGGCGCGCCGCGTCCCCCCGCGCCCGCGCCCGCCCCCGCGCTCGCTCCCCCCGTGTGCCTGCCCCCCGCCCCCGCCCCGGCCCCCGCGGGCCTGGGCGCGCAGCCCCCCGGCAGCATGGCGTGGCGGCTGCAGCACGCTGCGTTGCCGCAGTGCACGCCGCACACCGCTATACTGGTCACCTACAAGTGAGTGTGAACTGCGGGCACGAGCGACAACGTCCAAATGTGTTAATCGTCTTAACTACAGTGCACAGCGAGTCAATTCTTCCTGAGGATGCTTCTTAGAGAAGCGAAACACGTGCCATCTTATTAAGTTTGGTGGATTATAATTGTGCTTTTAATTACGATATTAATACTTTGTTGCGGGTGCTGTAGGAGTTGCACTTACACGTTTTAAATTTTTTGAACTTATTGGAGTTAAGTAAAGTGGTTGAAATGATTTTACTTTGTATTGTTTTGAATTGTTTCCTACTTTTATAATTGTAAATAAAGTAAATGATGCATGTTCCAGTTTCCAGTCGGGGATCCAAGGGCAGGGCCACCCGGCCCCCGGGGAGCAGTACTACGCCGTCGGCTTCCCTCGGCACTCCGTGCTGCCTGACGACCACCTCGGACGACAGGTATATTGCCAAGACCCTTCCAATACTCATCCATAAATATATATATAGCCGTGGTGGCCTCGACTTAGAATGGAACCCCTGTATTACCTCCCATGGATGTTGTAGATATGACAAAGGGAGTGCACCAGGAGTCTGACAGTAGGATCTGGAGTGAGGTAGGATAGTATAGGATGGGGTTGCGTTGTCGGCAGGTGCTGTCGTTGCTGCGCGCGTGCTGGTCGCGCGGCGCGCTGTTCTGCGTGCGTGCGTCGCGCACGACGGGCCGCGAGCACGTGGTGGCATGGCGCGCCCCGCCGCCCGCGCCGCCCTCCGCGCCGCACCACTACCTGCCGCCCGCCGCGCCCGACCGCCTGCTGCACCACGTGCTCGCCACTCTGCACCGCCTGCTCGACGCTGACGCGCAGCTCTGCTAGCCACCCGACGACATCTCTCCCTCTCGCTTCCATTCCTCGCGACCGTGTCTAACAACGTATCCGACCTACCTCCCGCGCGTCTCTTGCTCTCGTAAAGACATCCCCACCCGTCACGTCATCGCCCAGAATACGGCCGCTGCTGCACATCCGCCTCCCTCATATTTGGGGAGGGAGTTGCCGTGGTCACCCCGCTCGGCGAGCAGGTTGGTGATCGCAGTGATGGTGCTTACAATTCGGGAGATCCTCCTGCCTACGTCTGCGTTCCCTTAGTCGCCTCTTACGACATTCGTATAATTTAATGGCGAGGTTTCTTAGCCGGAACCGTTACGGACGGTAAAAATACCGGGTGTAATAAGACTACTTCCGGAAACTGAAACTGCGCATTCAGACCATGATTCTAAATTAATTCTAAATTAGAATCATTATTTATAATTAGAATTTCTAATTATAAAAACGCGAAAAAAGTCGACACTTTTTCACCGTTTTTTCCGTGTCGGTATAAATATCGACAATACACAATAAAATAAACATAATTAAGTACCTAATTATCTTATTTAAAATGCGTAAAAATTTTGGAAATCGCGATCATCTAAACGCATCGGGCGTTGATCTAGCGGTCACCGCCCCGCCGCGCGGTCGTTTGCCGTTGTACGGAAAACATAGCTGGTTGATCATAGGAATTTCAGACAGCTAAACTTAATACTCTAAATGTATTTGACTGTCAATTCTCTAGGACCTTTTTGTAGGTAACTTTACACGTTCCTGGATTATTCGGAATTACACCCGGTATAAAGTTAATTATTTACGCTCAAGAAGTAAAATAAAAGACATTACTATAAGATATAGATAGAGTACTTTATTTATACAACGAAGCTATTAGTTTTTATTGAGCTAGGTAAGTAAAACTACTATTTGATATTACATACGTAAGTATATTTATTTATCTGTAAATTTCTTTGTCTTCCAATTGCATGCAATGTGACATAACGTCTTCCATAACAGAGATAAGAAGTGGGTTTATTTTATAGTATAAAATGTATGCTAGTTAATTGGAGACTGGTACGCGGTCATAAGAAGCGAAGAACAAAATCTATAGTGTCTTCTGATTGGTCTTTTACAGGGGTCTACTTTTTGCTTCGAATCTCTGGTTTCGTACCGTCCATCGTTTTGTGTAATAGAACCCCACGGATATGTTGAAAGCCAAAACAAGCAATAGTAAATAAGTTATAAGCAGCCAGCAAATGTAAATTTTACCAATAAAAAGGCAATAAGAGCCTGTTTTGATTAAAATGATCACATCCGATCTGTCAGCGAATGGCTGTGCTTATTATAAGCTAGCAATTTCAAAGCCCAAGATATCCTCAGATATCGAATAAGGAAATCCTATCCTGAGAGTAGTCGGCCAGAGAGACAAACATTGTGCGCGGCACAAAGCAGCTCCATGACAAATTATATATAATCATAGCCTTATTTAAGTAGATATTAGGACAAACCTCTGGCAACCACCCTTAAAAATCCTCAAATAATCGTAACAATTTAGGTCGATAAAACTGCTACGAAGAGGTTACAATAAAAATGTGAAACTATTTTTTTATAAAAATAAAATATCGATCACTGTCTCTCAAACAACTAATATAAGTAAGATGTTTTAAAAACCAGAGCAGTATTTAGTATATTGTATAATTTTACATTTTAAACAAATATTGTTATATTACTCTTGCCAGTAAGTGCCTTATTCTTATTAAGTTATCTATAAGTAGCTACGTTATTATTGTAAGGTTTTAGTTTAATTATAAAGAAACTCTATTCGCAATTTTTAGTTCTATGATTGTACTGTCAGCGACGGAAGTTGATGAACACTTTGGGTTTTGATTTTTAACTATTTTTTTGGTCAGTATATTTTGAAAAATCAGCAATTTTGTCTACCGCTTTGCTACTGGGTGAATCTAAGCGCCTGCTCGCGACCAAGCCTGGAAGAACCGGCAAGAAACTTACGGCTTGGTTCCTACCGTTTTTTTTATGATCCTTTTACAAGCTAGGGATTCTTTTCCACCAAGCACCAAGTATCCAGGCGGTGACAAATAATGTAACAGTTGTAATGCGCTTAGAGTTATCTTTACATTGGACTTCCATTTTGTCTTCCGAAGAGATATTCCATAACGAGCTTTATTGATGAGAAGTTTATGCCAAAGCTTCACATCTTATCGTGTTATACGTAAAGACTATTTTAGCACTGTATGTTATAGTTATTAATATTCTGTAGTTATGTTTATAGCAATAAATTGTATTATTAAAGTATTTAGTTAGTTTCAATTGTGCGACATACTATCTATTTTCAGCAACTATTTACATTCTTCAAGTTTTCTTCTGACATTATTCTGGGTAATTTTTTTTTCAGTTAAAATAATAATAATAACTACCTACCTACTTACCTTAATTTGATAAAATTATAAACATATTTTTTATGCTATTGCTGGTGGAACATGCCTAAGGCCCACCTGATGTTAAGTGGTTACCATCACCAGTAACAAAGCATTGCCTTGTAGGTCACGCACATTAGGTAGGTACTTACGTGCCCTATGATGCACTACCCTGCGTTCACGAACCTGAAGCATACTGGAGTTAAGCCTCATGTGCCTTTAATTTCACCTGTAAATTTTCAGTATAGTATCAATCTGAAAGTATACACACACCTTTCAAATAATAAAAGATTAATTCAAATCTGCTTATAAATAACGGAGATTTGAGGAGATTAATTATTTTTGGTTTGAAACAAATTGAAACCCTCTTCATGAAGTCTGCTAAAGAACATAGTTCTTGGTACTGAGATTGAACTTCCGTACCGTACCTATGAGTAACTAAGTTCAATCTTAGTACCAAGAACTATTTTTCTACCTATCTACAACAGTATTGTTCCAGCCCGACGCGTCCTTTTTTTTTATACAACTTGCTGATGGAACAAGTAGATGACCCACTTGCTGTTAAGTGGTTACCATCGTCTATAACAAAGTATTGCCTCGTAGGTTACGCTCGTTGGAAACGTGCCCTACAATGTACTGCTCAGCGTCCATCAACCTGAGGTATACCGGTGTTTAGCTCTATGTGCCTGACGCCTGTAATTTCAGGACACCCACAATCTTCAAACCGGTACACGCTGCGCTGCTTGGCGACAAATAGGTAGGTGGCCCTGACGACGTGCCCTTCACAAAGAACTCTACTACTACTACTCAGCTGTTTGCGTTCAATATAAACGTGATGAAGTTTTCCACTAAGCAGCCGTGACCTGAGAACAATCACCTGCCTGAATCAATATAATTTAAGCCCTATACCAATGAACATGTGATTGTACGAACTATTTCAAGTCTTCAAATAATTATACATTATAATACTTATGTACAAACACAAATAGTAATTTATTTGTCTTCAACATCATACTAAGTAACTTTTGACAACTGTCAAAAGTTACTTAGTGTGATGTAGGTAAGCGTAACTACGCTTACCTACGTTTTGATAAAATGTAATAAGTTTAAAAAACTTGTAAAGCCGACATCAACTTGAATAACATATTTTTTCATTTATTTTGATGTAAAGACCATACTCCTGAATTGATTTTGATGAAATTTTATGGATCAAGCTGAAAAACCTAATTTTATCAAATAAAATTATCGGCGGCAAATAAAAAGATAAAGTGAAATATTACAAAACCGGGTTATTAAATGGAGATTTCTAAGGTAGGTAAGTACCTAACAAAAATATAAAAATTAAATTAAAAACCTCGTCCTTTTTAGATGTTGCTTTAAAATGAAGATCTACTAAAGAAAGTAGTTATTTTATTATTTATCGTTAAGAACCTCTTGGTGTTCTTCTGCAGGTAAAAGTCTCCCGGATATAGGCTACTGTGTTATCTTATGAAAGAATATAAAATATTTTGTAGCTACCTAGCTGTACGTAGCTATATCGTTCGTTTCATTTGTCGGTGTATCTGTACGTTTACATTAAATTATAAAAACCACCTGTCAAAAGGTACTTCATTGAACTGCACTGTACCACACTATCGCAATTAGCTACATTTTCAGTCAACCAAACTACTATTTTCAACCCAATCATGTCATGAATTAGGTCGGTTTTATGACTGTAAGTTTAGATAGAACAAGGGGTGATGTTTGGATTCGCGTAAGTATAAAACATATTCCATTATTACTACATTCAAATTAGTCAAAATGGTTGGTAAAGACAGTCTGAAACGCGGTTACACTATTGAAGAAATCCTGACAGAGAAACAAATTCAATACATTATAGAGAAACATTGTAATGTACAGAAGTTTGTAATCATAGGCAGTGACGCCAAGCCTGCCGTGGAAGGCCTCGCTGGTTTCTTAGCTGATCACATTCGGGTGGTTATAGAAGTGAAGTGTGGTGATGAAGTGGAGAAGATTAGACTGTTCGTGAAGCGAATACCCGTGTGGAACAAGCCTAAAGCTGACTTTATAGATGGAAATGACTATTTCAGGAGGGAAAAGCTGATTTTTGAGCTTCTGGAAGAAATGAAGGGAGGAGAGGGTAAGATTGAACTACACAATTACAATTAAAGTAAAGCTAAAGTTTTATGAATGTGGCATAAATCTACTTTGCACATTTTTTATAGCGTATAACGGGAACTGATTACACTCTAAGAATTACTTACCTACTTAGGTAAATTTAATTGTGAGTAGGTACACCTGCTTTTTTTCTTTGTGGTTTTATCCTCATAGTTTCTCTCACCAGGTCCTAATCCGTGGTGCGCGAGGTCTTTTGTGAAAACGGATTCTTTGGTCGTGATGCCAGACTTGGCAGCTGAGGGCTACATCCTGCGCCCCTTGCTCGAAACCCTGGACTTGCAGCACGTTCTACTCACTGTCACATCCATCGCGCGCTTCCACGCGGCCTTCGCCAACTACGAGACCAACAAGAGCATCGATGTAACCCGTCCTTTCGACTTCTATGGCGAGTTCGGGCACATGCTCACGGAAACTACATTTCAAGACACACCGTGGGTCCGAACCGCAGCTAAGCTAACTGCCAATTTATTAGATGCTTTCTCTACAAAATTCAATAATATGCCAGGTTTAGAAGGTAAATTGGCTAAGTTATTCGTAAATGCATGCGAGAGTTTGGACATAGCAGAAGGCACGCTGAACGTAGTGGTGCACAAAGACCTATGGATCAACAATATTCTGTACAAATATGAGGATGGGACGCCAACCAACGCGTTGCTGATAGATTACCAATGTGTGAGATATGGACCTCCCACGTTCGACCTCACCTCCTTCCTCTACTTAAACACCACGAGAAAATTCCGAGAAGAACATGAAAGTCAGGTCTTCAAGCATTACTTTGATAAATTTTCCGATGCTCTAGAAGATGCTACAAGGAAACGTTTAGAATGCTTAGGCTACGACGAAGAGGTGTTCCTGAGCTGGTGTGAGAAAAGTCGCATGTTTGGCGCGTTCGAAGCCGTAGGGATATGCCCCACAGTGCTGATGGATGCGCAGTCCGCGGCGCGAGTGTTCGACGACCCCGACACCTATATGAAGATAGTTGAGGAGGACAGATCGAGTCCAGTAATTGAGTATGCGAAGAAACACCCTGTATACAGAGAGAGGAACCTGGAAATATCTGAAGAGTTTGTGGAGAGATACGTTATTGGAAACTCTCAACTTTAATACACCATCGACCTCATAATGACGTCATCGACGACCACGCTTTGCAGCGTCTACAAATTGTAAGCAACCTGAAGGTCTGCGGTGTAGTTTGCGAGTCCACAAAGGGGACCAACCAACGGTTTTGTAGGTAGGTACATGGATGTTTATTCTCTACTTGGGATTTATACATTTATACTTACATATTTATACATTTTTTTTTTTTTTTACATTTATACATTACCTATATAATACACCTTATACCAAATTTGTATTTACAAAAATGAATATTTAAGTACTTATAATAATCGCGGGAAATCGATGGATGGAAAGGGCTCAGAATCGTTCTTCCTGGAAACGTATGGAGGAGGCCTATGTCCAGCAGTGGACTTCTACAGGCTGATGATGATGATAATGAATAATCTTCTTCAAATTATGTAAACTGTGTAAACATACCTACTTATTAGGTAGATGGTATCTACCTTCCTTAAGTACCTATAAAAATACAGTGGTTTTGG
Organism: Electrophaes corylata; assembly: GCA_947095575.1. Classification (NCBI taxonomy): domain Eukaryota; kingdom Metazoa; phylum Arthropoda; class Insecta; order Lepidoptera; family Geometridae; genus Electrophaes; species Electrophaes corylata. The sequence continues at coordinate 12,213,117 of OX352712.1, read as the reverse complement.
CTTATTTTAGACTTGCTTTACTTATTTTACTTTGTACTTGACAGCAAGCTGTTAGATGCACATATTGAGTGAGTATTTAGTAAGTAAATCATCCAAGATGTATGGATTAGTTATGAGACCTAGCACTAAATTTGAACGACCGTGAAGGTAAAGACAGGAATCTTTATACCTTTATAAATCACTAATCCGATCACAACTTGAATATTCCGTACCCATTTGGAATCCACCGTATAACGAGTATAATGAAGCTCTTGAATCAGTTCAGAAGAAGTTTCTGCGCTGTATGCATTATAGAACTATATGTGCCATCACAGACGCATGTCACATGAATGATGTATGCCACCTCTCGTCGCCCACAAGACTGTAACCAGTCAATATAATAACATTACCCAGAACCGCTTTCTATCCTCATCTACTAATCCCTGATGATGCAAGCAAGTGTCAAGCAACTGACCATATGGCCAGCCATGTACCCGCCATATGGTCCGTCGCGCCGGGAATGGAGCGCGAGCGGCCTGCTGACCGTGTCACACGAGCGGTATTGCCATAACGAGAGGTGCTTTACCCTGTGTCGTGCTCTTTGCTTGATGGACGACTGACAGACTCGTTGAATACGTATAGGTACCTACCTACTTACCACCAGCGACAATTGGTGTCGAAAAATACCTTTACATATAAATATTTGAGGACATCTTTACATAATATCATGTAGCCCCAAACTAAGCATTGCTGGTACTGTGGGAACCAGATGTCTGATGGAATACTTTATACTTTTTTATATTGAACACCCAGACACAGAACAAACATCAATGTTCATGACACAAATGTTTGTTCTCGGTGGGGATCGAATCCAACACCTACAGCGCAGATGCATGCATTCTGCACTTTCTGCCGTTCGTTCAGGAACCTAATAGGCACTACCTACTGCACGTTTACTACGCTAATAAGTTAGCACGCAACTATGAAATAGCACCACAACATGAAGTAGGAAACTACGTAAGTAGGTCAAACAGGATCCCGAAGGCCGCCGTCCAGCAGGTTCCGTCTCGCATGACGACACCACAATGCCTGGACAACAGACACCTACTCGTATCTACTTGGTGAACTCATTACGGAAGACTATGTTACATGCACACCCAACCTTTATCTTTCATAAACTAGCTTAAAAGTTTCATGTAAGTATGGTACATTTACATAATACTATACAATATAAATGTGTAGGTAGGTACAGGTATGTATATTGGTAAGGGGTCCCTATCTTTGCATCATCGATCGTTTTGATTTTTAAGCTGAATGCTTCGTAAGAACTTCATAAGTTTCTAAAATACGTCATTAATGTTGTATGTAGTGAATACAAAATAAATGACTGATCTACATACAGTGAAGTGTAAAATATCAAGTGAAAGTGACTGTACCTAGGTGTGACTATTATTTATTCTGTAGATAAGTACATATTGCATAATTCCACAATAATTAATCCTGATATTAACGGAGCATCGGATTATACGGCGTTTAATGATTCAGCATTCTTATAAGCAGGGCTGTGCTGTGCTGACCCGCTATGAGACAGCTTCATGTTAGCATTTTATACCCTACTTATATTATATAAAGAAAACAACTGTTATAATCGCTGAAAGTGTCGCACAACTTGCTATAGAGAGAACTAAGCGGACAGATTGTGTAATAGAATCAGAAATGAGGACCCCCGTAGAAGAACCAAAGTCGCCGACACCACACCGCAAGTGATCATGGGCAGACTATATAGCTCATAGAACCAAAAATCGCCGGCAAATACAGGTTCTCGAATGGCGACCACAAACAGAAGTGTAGGACTTCCTCCCACCCAATGGACCAACGACATTGCTAGGAACACAGTGTCGTCTTTGGATAGAAATAACTCAAAACCGTTCTTTCGGGAAACGTTATAGGAAGGCCTATATTATAATTAACCCCTAGATTTACCGCCAATGAAATATGAAACTCCTTTGGTTTTCCGCATACTGTACAAAAAAAAAAAAAAAAAAAATGGCGGCTGAGGACATATGTTCACTAAATTGATTACCACGCAAAAACTATGGCACCAATTAGAAAACTGTTTGTATTACAAGAATTTAGATGAAATTTCCAACAAGACTCTTTTTATTTCAACAGGCAAATCTAACTGGAATTGATGATTGGATTACCTAATATAATTAAAATTAGTATTCTATGTTCAGTGACGTTCTTCAGATTGACGAGAGTGTTAGTTGAGTCGCTAAAGTTGCAATCGCCTTGAGTACTATCTTCTAGGCTTGGTCGCGAGGAACTGGCGCTTAGATTCACCTAGATTTAAGACGTTTCAAGATGATCCCTGCGGATATTACTGAATAAATGCCTTTTGACTTTGACTTACGAACGACATGACATACTGATTTCAATTTCAATTTCAATTTCAATTTCAATTTCAATTTCAATTTATTCACTTATAAAATAGCATAACAGAACTAATTCTATGATGAAGCGTGCGTGGCAGCCCTGTCGTCCACCCCTTGCTTCGTGAGTGGGACAAGGGCGGCATGTCTCCCAATACGGAGCGACAATGTCTGCCAACTGTACATACCACTAACCTACAAGGTATACCTACAGTCACAGGAGCTACTCATTATGAAGAATAGTTTTTATTTGACTTACTGATGTAACAAGCTTATATCCCACCTGATGTTAAATGGTAATGATCACCTGTGACAAAGCACTACCTCGCACGTCACGCACAATAAAAACACACCGTAGAACTGAGTCCATCAGCCTGAGGCATACAGGTGTTAAGCCTCATGTGCCTGTAATTGAAGTACATACTCTTCAACACTTCAGGTGGTTGTATTTGCTGTTAATTTGTGGCAAGGAGTAAGTAATTATAACCGATTGCCTGTTGTTGCACTATACAATAGCTTCAAAACTTCAGCTGGTTGTATTTGCTGTTATATTTGTGGTAGGAAGTACGTAAGTAGCCATGAGCGTAAATGTAACCAACTCTAGGTACGTAACGTGTGGAAGACACTTTACCATTTCAGGATGAACCTTTAGCTAGGTTTTTAAGGTCAAGATCGTAGGTTAACCATGTTTGCATGTAAGCTTGCATACTAGGCGCGGCCTCCTGATTACGTATTATGCGACAAGCTTTAAATAAGCAGCAATTTAGGTTTTATAAAACCGTGAAAGTTATGCACCCTGTGGGATCTTTATGCACCTAAAAGCACACACAAAAACCTTAAAAAATTATAAATAATTGCTACCAAACGTAATTTTTAGCTTAGAAAAGGACCCTGTTATTTCCTCCCATGCATGTCGTAAGAGGCGACTAAAGGAACGCGGCAGAGATGGGCAAAAGCATCAAAGTCAAAGTCAAAAAACATCTATTCAGTAACAATCTCAATCTCAAATCAGTCTCAAATCTAGGTGAATCTCGCGACCAAGCCTACATCCTATTCTCCATCCATCTTCTGCACTAAACACCGACAATGCGGTCACTTATCCGCCTGCCAAGCGTGGTGACTATGGCAAACCCCCACAAACATGGAGGAGGCCTTAGGCCAGTCAACAGTGGATTTATTTAGACTGATGACATCACATTTACACCTAAAAAGTGCCATTTGATGGCATTCATTGCTTATTACGGAGCTTACCTACACTAACTAATCAAACGTTCTAGACTCAGAATACTGTTACTTCTAGCAAGGAGGTAATCAATTCATTATTTTCGCGATCGCTCTGGCATCTTACGCAAGTAAAAGGACAAAAAACTGTACTCCCATATTGCGCTGGTTTTATGTAATAAGTGCTAACCGGAGCTCATAAACATCACCAACAAGCCATATGGTTTGTGTTTACTTCGATAATTACAAGAATTAGCACCAACAGCTTAATGCCTAGTGGTTACAAATACCCAAGTAGGTGAACCTTACTATGTTTTGCTTTCCATTTATGGACTAAGGACTAGGCACTATCAGTTTGCAAGAATTGCTAACGCAGTTTAAGGAAAATACGCCTTCGTTGGTGATATCAGCGACCATGACATATTTTAAGTGAGCATTTTTATTGAATGATTGATGCGGCAATATTTAAAGTTGTAAAACGATGCCAACAAGGACAAGGATCTACCTAACCCCTCTGCATCATACTCTCATTGTGTTTTTAGCTTTTTCACAAATAATGCCTGACATGACAAAGCGCAGCTTGCTATGCTCCGGTTTGAATGGTGCGGGTGCCGCTGACATTTTTTTAGAGCTGAGACGAGGTTGATACTAGCATTTTATTGTCAAAATTGGGCTTGGCTGAAATGTCAGTTTCGAAGAATACCATTTGGAGATTGACATGATCGAATTTTGACGTTGGTGATATTTCATTACGAGAATTGATTGGGCCCCTGAATGCCTCAGTTTGATGGAACTAGAGCAGTGCATCGTAGAGCACGTTTATAACCAACGTGACCTGTGAGGTATTGCTTTGCTATAGCTGATGGTAATCACAACATCAGATGAATCACTTTCGTTCCAACAGCTATGTAGTTGTAGAAAAAAATAGCCAAAAACAACCTACATTAGGCACTTATGTTGGTTGATATACTCATAGTTTGTTATATTTGATTAGGGGAATTTTTTTAATTTTTTTACGCAATTTGCTGATGAAACAAGCAGATGGCCCACCTGATGTTAAGTGGTTACCACCACCTATAACAAAGCATTGCCTCATAGGTCACGCTCGTTAGGAACGTCAACTACGATGCACAACTCAGCGTCCATTAACCTGAGGCATACAGGTGTTAAGCCTCTTGTGCCTGTAATTATACCGGCATCCACACCCTTGAAAACGGAACGCAGCAAGCCGCTTGGCGGCAGAAATAGGCATGGTGGTAGTACTGCCCCGGACGAGCCCTTCACTAAGAGCTCTACTAAATAATCATTGCGCAAGGAACAGCAGAAGCGGAGAGATCCCGATTTTGCCTTTCATTTGATAACTCTGCTAGCTCTAAAGCTTGATTTCAAAGAGGCTATCTTTCGATAAGCGTTTTGGGACCCACAAGGTTGAAGTAATTAATGATAAAGAACCATCTGTTCACCTTGACCTGTGATAAAATATAAATAGAGAGATGCACTTACCTATTGCCAAATGAATCTCGGAGACCGAGGTACCGCATCACTTTATGAATACTTTATGATCGGGGGCTCGACTCTCGGTATCTCGAACATGAAACTCCTAAATTTTACGCAAATTTACAAATACTGTGAATGTAAGGAATTATTCTTTAGGTACTGAATGGAAAGTAAGTATAACAAATATATAATTGCCTGATGCTGTAGACATATGTAGTTACATTTTAGCGCTATTTATCGATACGAGTTTTTATTGTAGAAAAATCCAAAATGTATGGAAAAAATTAAAATAGTAATAGCACCTCGACTTAATCACAAGCACTGTAGATATCCTCTCCGATCTCTTAGTACCAAGTACACTCGAGATCCTTCGAGGATGTCTGAGGGAGGTAGTTAGAGGTATGTCCAGATATTACATGCACATTTTGCAGTAGTTAGTATACCATACGTGACAGGTTGCAAGCCTATCGCCGCTACTAGAATAATAACTAGTTTCCTTACGATGTTCTCCTTCACTGTTTTAGAGCAATGGCATTGCGCACATACAGTTTTCGAACGGAAAAATCCATTGATGCACGACTGGATTTGAACCCACAACCTTAGGATCAGAAAGCGGGGTTACTACCACTAGACCACCGATATTCAAGGCAAAATGTATGGGCTTGACATAATAATACTTCCGCCACGTCCAGTGGTCTATTGATTGAAATTGTCTATGGGCATCTGAAAAAAAAACTTTTCCAACCCTTCTAGGTATGTATCTTCTTGAAACTTCTACTGTAAAATATGCATATTCAATAGAATATGGCAAACCTAAGCTAAGGTTTGCAATCTGAGGCATTGAAGCACATATGACGTACAGCTACGTAATAATAAGAAAATTGTGAAATGTGTAAGTTTTCCCGCGCTGTACTTGTGGTCAGTGCAGTGCAGTGTTGCGGTGTAGTGCATGCCCGTGTAATGCACACCGTTGCAACATTGCCGAGCCTGCGCCGGCACTTACAACATTGACAAATATCATAATATAACCCAGGTCTTAAGATTTATTTACAAAGAAAATTACAGCTTGTATTTACATTGGTATGTACAAAATACATTTGAAATAGTTAAGCTATCTACAGACCGTTGCAAACGATCTAAGATAGTTTAGGATGGGTTCCGTGGAACTGGAGCCTAGATTCACCTCTGGCTAAAAGATGGTTCAATGTGATCTCTGATTAGTGAATAAAATAATAATAATAATGCTGGACAATCCACACAGCAATCTAGCCCCAAGCTAAGCAGAGCTTGTGTTATGGATATACTTAATACAATACTATATTACATACATAGATATTTTTTATTATACATAGAAAACACCCAGAACACCCGGAATAAATATTTGCAGATCGTACAAACATTTATCCCAAGGCGGGAATCGAACCCGCAACCTCCTGCGTCGCAGGCGGACAATCGCCCGCCGCGCCACTTCGGTCGTCAAAAAAAAAATACTAGCTATAAACTGCGGGAATCGAAGTCACTAGCTCTTGCATCTGGGCTGAGTCGGTCCTGAGCTGAGTCCGGACTTCTGTGTATGCGAGGCACGACGAGGCGCCTACTCCTGACCTTACAAACCTAAGTAATAAGACATTTACTTACTCTCGCACGTCTGTCTGTTCTCCACCCACGTCGATTATCTCACTCTGATTCTGACTTCATAATCATCATCAGTTGTTAGCCTCCATACGTTTTCAGGAACAACAATTTTTACACACTTTCAGCATAGCTCTCCCCATATTTGGTACCTACTATTAATATGTAATCAATATCTTATCGTAATAAATAAATTCAAAAGTTGTAAGCCATACAATACAATTGCCGTCTGGTTTATATATTTATCTTTTCAATTATTGACCAATTGCATCGTTGTTTTCGTCAACATACGCGCTCTACTCAATGAAAATTGGTAATCTAACACCTTTACTTCCTATTAGATTTATGACAGGTAGCCATGCCATATTTTACGATAGTAAGTCGTAAAAATGTCATATATAATGGATTTAACGTCTCAATATATTTGAGTGTTCGCACTTACTGCAGATTAGGCAAATGTTGATCACTTATTTATTTTGTAACTTTCACAGTTATGTAATAGCGCGGTGTCGAGTTCTAAGAAGTTTATACTTTTCTAAAGTAATTACGAACGTCTCGATTTGGCTGACGATCGATCGGGCGATCTATCGAGTTGTAATTCCTAACCACCAACATTCATTAGATTGTAAGCATTACTATTAGTTGAAGCGTAGTGTGTGCGTCTTTTCAGCTTCTTGTATTAGAGAGAATATCAATACTAAATATGACCTCTATATTCTAGGTAACACCGTTCAAATCAAGGAGGGCTCATCATCAGGCTCTTAGGGCACTAAACAAGATCTTTTCTTCTTATACATATTCCATCAAATCTGTACAAAAAATATATATTGTTGATATAAGCCCGTAAGACAAAACTATAATTTTTTGATAAATGAACAGAATCGCGTTGAAATCTTTTGCATAGAGTATTATAGAAGCGCTACGTAAAGCTACGTGGCATACTATTAAAAAAAAATCTAGCTGATAACTGTTGCTGTGAGGTTGACTGGAAGAAATTGCTTTTCAGTATTAGGTTCAGCTTTGCGCCTACGATACAATTTCAATTTTGTTCATTATATAATTTTCTAGCTAGGCGCCTATAGATTTTCGGCTATAAGTAATAGAAGCAGGTTACCTACTACATACAGAATAAAGGCCTTTGTCAAGCCTATAGCCGTAGTTGGAGTAGCCGCGTACTCGGTGCGTGCTGCGCGTGCGCACGATGTCCACGTGCGACGCGTGAGTGACACTTGCACTTACCAGTAGGTACCTGATAGTAGTACGTGAGATTCTGGCTAAACTACCATAACACACATTTTTCTATTTTTTGACACTAGAGGTCTACCTGAAGGTTCTGTTCTCACTGCACTGAATCTTTCTAAAGATCGTTTTAGGGCTAGCCACCAGACGTCCATCCGTACGCTAAGGTAGAGTATAAAAGGACTAGTGAGGGGACAAAGGAGGTTCAGAAATTACTTATTTTGGAAATGAGCATTTACATCGTGAATTCGTGACTTCATTCGCCATTCGATATTCGCAAAGCTTATCTCTGAGTTTATTGTTAGGGGTGCGTGGGCGCAGGTGACGTCAACAAGCCCTTATATGGATCTGGCACTCGCATGTAAATGTCTTATAATTAATGTGGTAGTTGGCTTTAGATATTTATGTAGGTAACTTTAGTGAGACACAGGAAAGCCTCTTCTTCAGTGAATGTGCTATAACTGTAAACAGTTCATTTGATTCAATGCTTCTAACAAGCGAAAAGCAGAAGATAGTTTTTTAAACTTCGAACTCGTGGAAACCGAACAATAAACTAACCTAAGCCACCTAAGCGGACTTACTTTTGCCACTAAGATTTCTTTCTTTTTGAAACTTCTTGCTGATGAAAATATGATCCAACATCACCTGTAACACACTGACTCGCGGGACACGCACCTTCATGCCCTGCATCCACCAACTTGAACCATATAGGATGTTCAGCTTCTTATTGCGCCGGCACCCATAATCTTCATCCGGAGTGCAGCAATGTGAGCATCGCTGTTTAGCCATAGTACTTACTTGGGCAAACTGTTTCACAAAGACCTCTACTACTTCTAAACCAGGGTTAAACCAGGATATCAATTTGGGGGAGGCTCTCGTTTCTCGAACTTCAGAAAAGCTAAGTGAACCACGAATTTTCATACGCTATGACCACATATAGAACCTCCTGGATCCCCTTCCTGGATTCAATGAGCACCACTGTGTGTGCGGCAGGTCCTATCAATATCTTGCAACATAATAATAACACTTACAATCCTAGGTATTGCTTAATTTTTCTATAGCTGAATGATAAAACACGTTAAAAGATAGAAATCTAGATAAGACTGAATTTCTAAAATATCAACCTTGTGCAATAAAGACGTGATTTATGTTATTCATTTTATCTTTACATCTCCCTGCGTTATGTAAATGTATTTATGAAAGGTCAATGCCGATATTCCTAATTGGCAAAGGGAGATTTACCTCGCGTTGATAAGATTTCGGAGCAAAAAGTGTTGTTTCATAAGCTTGACTGATTTGGGCAGGACTGCTATTGTGAGGGCGAAGGAATCGTAAATATGCTTCCAAGGTTTCTCTGCCTTTCTATTTATTTTAACAAGCTGATAAATGACAACACATGTTTTAATTTATAGCCTACTATAGGATTAAGTCACCGACATAGCTCTCAGAATCAGCAATTTGAAGTGGCAATGGGCAGGTCATATAGCTCGTAGAACTGACAACCGCTTAGGAGTAAAGGTTCTTGAATGGTGACTACGAACCGGAAGACGATGCGTTGGACGCCCTCCTACCCGATGAACTGGACGACATTACTAGGGTCGCGGAAGTCGGTGGTTGAAAAAGGCCAATTGGCCCTTTTCAACCACCGACTTCCGCGACCCTAGTAATGTCTCATTCTTAAGAATGAGGCGACGCTCTACGATAGAAAACTCAGCCTTTTAATAACTCGGAATGCCGGGCACCATTCCTTAAAATCGTTCTTCCTGAAAACGTATGTCCAGCAGTGGACTTCTTTAGGTTGATGATGATGATAACATGCAAACTGTGCAGTTGAATTTCTTTGAATTTCGGTCGTAGAGACTTGAATTTTTCAGGGTGTATTTGTCTTAGTGGGTAAAGGTATACTAGGAAGGAATTCCCGAAATTTAACCCCTAAATGGGTTCAGCGAGGGTTGAAGTTTGCATAAAAATAAATTCACGTGACCGAAGTCACACGTGTTGCTGGTACTTATAAAATAATTTATTCATTCTTTTAAATTCCTAAAAATAAATAGTGGCTTCGCAACTTAACAGATTTAAAATGTCGACAGTCTGTCTCCTAAAGTTGCTGAACTCATGGCAAAGCAATTTAAAAAACTCTGAATAATCGTAGATGAGGAGGCGTAGTAGCCGCCGTGTATGGAGCTGGTGATCTCAATCTTGGACAGTTTCGATAGTCTGGAATACTTTCAGAAGAAAAATGTGACATTTCTGTCTTTGCGTGGTGCATTCCTATTTGGCACTTGATGATTGTTCCAAGGTTTGTAATAAAATAAAATATTTAACTTAGTACACCTTTTTAACACGCTTTTATTAGCTTCACCTGTATGTATGTATGTACAGGGCCGTCTTAAACTAGGCTGGGGCCCTTGGGCACACAAGAATTTGGGGCCTTTTTGGAAAGTTAAAAAAAGTTAGTTACAATGACATTTATTTACTAAGCATGACCATTTATTGTAGGTAATCAAATACAGTATGAAAACAAACGTGTCAAAGTGGGACAGATCTGGCGTAGTAGTATGCCTTGTAATAAGATTACTGATTTATGAAAAAAGTGTAATGTGCCCGACAAAAATGTTTTGAGAATAGGTAAGTGTGAGAGAAATTGTCGGTCCTACGGGGCCCCCTGAGAATGGGGGCCCTGGGCACGGGCCCCGTGTGCCCTTATGGTAAAGACGGTATTGTGTATGTATGTAACCGACGCCTTTGAGCTCGATTTTGTCCTACTTTTTTAGCACTGTTTTTATCATTTCCTTGTCGCTGTTAACTTAAATGATATAAATCCAGAGGTACACGACCAGATTCAAACCTAAGGTAATTAGGATCGGAAGGCGAGATCAGTCCCACTAGACCTCCGGCGCTTTTTATTATAATTTATTTGAGAATTTATTTATAAAAAACTGTCTTCAGGCACCACAGTGCGTTTTGAAAATAGGGGTTCAAGTGACAAAGTTTGGCAACTTTGTTTAGATCATTACAGATGCAAAAGCCCGAGGCTCAACAATCCTCGTACTTTTTTTGAGCTGAGACGAGATTGAAACTAGGATTTGATTGTCAAAATTGGGCATATTTAAAATGTCAGTTTCGAAGAATAACCATTTGAAGATTGACCTTGAATTTTATGGTATTTTGTTACAAGAATTGACCTTCTGTTTACTGTAATCTCAGATCAATTCATATTAGCATAGAAACAGACACCAAAATGATTAAATACTCCTATTAAACCTCTAAAAGGTAATTCGCCGATACATTTATTATCCGCCAACGCAGGCGACAGCTTTGAACTTGCCCCTTACATGTTTGCAATAGATTTATTAGTGTTTCTTTTTGTTTTGACAAGGGTTTACAAGGCTTTTTTATACAACTTGCTGATAGAATAAACGGATAGTCCACCTGGTGTTAAGTCGTAACCATTATATAAACAAAGCACTGTTTCCAGGGCATGCACGTTTGATACGTGCCCAATGATGTACTTCTCTGCGTCCATCAACCTGAGGTATATAGCTTACCTATGTACCTGTTATGTCACTGGCACCCACTTCCTCGGACGGGCCATTCGTAAGGAGCTCTACTACTGCTAAATATACCTAAGTTTAAAAAAAGTAATGAAGTTTTTTCGCTTATAAATAAAACGACTGCTTTTGATGAAAACTTTATGGGATCTATTGATGAAAAAAAACATCAGATCACAACTAACGGCGAAATCGGTGAACTTACGTAAACAATATAGGAAGTCGCACATAAAACCTCTTCCTTTTTTGAAGATAGTTAAGGCTTGTTTTTGAACGAAACCTAATGTAGATCACACCTACTTATATCATAAACCACCTGGTATGGTGCGTTCTAATAAAAAAATATAGGTATAATAAACTCGTAGGTAAGTTCTGTGTGACTGAATTTTACGTAAAAATGTTCACAAAAATATTTTATATTTCACTACGATACGTATTCAAATATCCATTTGAGTTAAACAATCGTGTGTTTACATACACGTCCACCGGACGGACCAAACAATGACATCAAATCAATTGATCACATACACACTCCTGCGCAAACAGTACGACTACCAGTTAGGTATGTTACCGCAATTTAAGCCTTAGAATCTAGATAATAAAGTAGATTGAATTATAAACTCGTGGTTTCGTGAGAACAGTAGACCTCGCGGGCCCTTATAATGCTACAGCAAATTCCTCCCCTTTTCCCCCTATTTTGATTTTTTTTGCAACATCTTATGATAAACGAAGTATGCTTAGTATGCCCCTTAAGTTCAATTGAAATGTGTCGATAAATAATGCTACGGCAATCTTACCCCTATTTTCCCTCAATCAAAAATCGCGATCAACAAAAAATTTTAAATAAACCGAGAAACATGTGTGCCAATTTTTGACAAAAACTGTTAAAAAACGACCTGCGAGGACAGACAGACGGACAAAAGTATTATTTGACAAATCTCGAAACATTTTCAGGGCCATCAAAAATTTGCCATTATTCAAAAATAGGTCACCATGATCCCACTTTTGAAATTACTTAGAACTAACATTGGTACTTAGAGTCAGAATAAAGACTTCTACGAATGATTCAATGTCTCGCTGAGTAATATGAGACATCTTTTCTATTTATAAAGCTTACTGAACTAGGTACTAATAGCGATAAACCTTCGGCATTAGAGGTTACACAAATATCAAGTCATTTGAGGATAATGCACACACTGACACACAAATGCATAAAAATAAAGAATAGAGGTCCTGGCACCAAATGTCAACAGGAAGATTAAGCGTATGACGCTCTATCTAGGTGCATGTATCTAGGTATTCTTTTAGCTATCTGGTTCCTATAGTACAAGCTTTGCTTAGCTTGGGGCTAGAGGGCGTGGTGTAAATGTGTGTCAATATTTATTTATTTATTTACTTATGCCTAGTATCTTCTAGTAGTTTAATTATCAAACGAATCTTGCGTTTAAAAATATGTTTGATTCGCAGACAAAACACACAGGACTCAATATATAAAACTTATTATAAACTTGGTATTGGGCGAAACCTTCAAGATCTGTGATTCATTGCAATAAGTTCCATTTCTCGGACCTTGCGTGGAATATGCAAACCGGTCCGCGCCACTGGCATTGGCACCCACCCATCCATTCAGTTCAGAGTGACGTCATCGATGTGCCTGTGCCTACAACACCTTATCTGCATGATGCTTTCATGACTAGATAGGTACTACCAACTTTTTATGGGTCAGCTAAACCTTATAATATATGTACTAGGACTAATACGTATCAGAATAATTCTAAAGTAACATTATTCTCTACAGAGATTTATATCAAACTTAGTGTTATCCATATTCGCAGTGTATGGTTAAGATTGGTTCCATTTGGTAGACAATAGTGACCGTCGCCACTTTGGCGTTATATCACCGCCACCGCCACCGCGCCACCGACACCATTGTCTACGGTATCTCAGCATCTTCATCTGAACTTTCATCTCACGAAACTTATCCTGCGATATCTTATACACCACAGATCTACACGTTTCTCCCAACTGGACCAAGGTGTTCGATTTTATCAGAGCTCGGTACCATGTTTGTGTTTGTGTTCCAAGTCCGATCGAAACAGGGTGTTATCGCCAAATAAATAACGCAATAACGCTAAGCGTGTTTCTGGGAAGGCGCGGTAAGTGCAACAAGCCATGAGGGATGAGAGGAGAGAAGGCACGATGGGCAGGGTAGGGCAGGGCAGGGCAGGGCAGGGCAGGGCAGGTTTCGCGGCGAGGTGAGCCGCCGCCGGTGTTGGTGCTGTCGATGTGGACGTGATGCCAGTGATCGCTCGGCCAGCAGCCGCGTCGCACGCCCTAGCACTGCAGCCTCCGCATCCGCGCGCACAGACCGACCCCGAGTGACCCCAGTGCATACCGAGCGGACCAACTCGAACGAAACGACTCGCGATTTTTTTATTTATAAAGCAACTAACATAACATCCCGCTTTAATATATAACACGTAAGCTTTTTAACGTATTTTAAGTTAACACGGTGGATCAAACTGTGCACTGGAAACTTTGAATAGTTTTAAATGTTAACGGGTGAACAGTAGCCGGCATATCGACCTCAGGTGAGTTTATTATAACTTTATTATTATACATTATGTTATACTTAGTTATTCCCACATCGTCCACAGTTCTCATAAGAAATGACGGTGTTTTTGACAGCTGTTTTTTGGAACGTGTCTTAGCATAAATTAAGATAACCTACGGACACAGCCTCTTCGTTCCCAATTCAGCTATGAACCTTATCGTTATCGTTCAAAGCTCAATATGGTTTGACCGCATCGTCGAGGAATTTGCTTCGGTTGTATAGTTATGAGTTCCTGTGTTATCTTGGCTGTCTCAGATGTTTGGGTGTTGAGTGTCGTTGTTTTGAATATTGCTAGGAATGCGCCCGGCTTGGCTCGCTTGCTGCCGTCATCGTATTGGCGTTTAGGTATGCTGCGTGTTTGTTTGTTCACCTGGCCTGTAAGTTCTCATATAGTTAGTGTAAGTTAAATGTAGGCACCTAGGTAGGTACGTGTATAAATAGTCTAAAATTTGTCTTATAAAATTATGATAAATCAAAGATATTACAATATAATTGTTATAAATGTATTTGTGTTGATTCCACTCTGTTCTTTATTATAATGAAGTAGGTACCAACCTAATAGTTACAAGATAGTTGTTATAAATTCTAGTATAGGTAAATAATGTTGCATGAGTAATTTACATACTACATTCTCTCTCTTCATCCTTGGTACAGTTTTCCGAATAAGGGTTAGGTACATACATAGGTTTCGGACCTTTTAGGTACCCTACTGACTCGTTACTTGGGGACATAGGAAGTAACCCACCTATTTTCCTATGGTCCTTGTGGTTATAAGACCAGCAGGAATGCTTTCCCTCGTGGCCCTGTCTTAGCAATAACTTTCTACACGTTCTTTGTTCAGTGAATGGTTTAAATAAGTTATGATGAAGAATCAAAGTCAAAATTTAAATCCAAGAGGTTCTGGTTTGATCCCATAGAATCAAAATGATCACTAAAAATAGTCTTAAAGCTATGTGAATCTGGGTACAGTTCTTTGCGATCAAGCATAATCTCTCTCATCTTACTGTTTTGAGTGCGATACTTTTTACAAAATAATATACCTACTTAAGCTCCAGTATGATTCCATCCCAACTTAGTGAGGTGTGTGCTAGGATGTTAAAATGCATCACTGCCGATCTTTCATGATAAATAGCCATAAATAAACAGTCCTATTCAACGATGATATATGCGACCTAGTGGTTTGCTCTCGACTTCGCCTGGAATTTATTTACCTGTGTTTATTTATTTAAATAATCAATCCAAAACGGCCGCAACTAATGACCTTATCTTATTTACTAAGCATATTAGATAGGTACCAATCACCTAGGTACACAATATCATGAAATAAAATAAAGAAATAAACTACACTACAATTGAAAAGTTCAAAATAGGATGGATAACAATCTCTGCTCCTTTATGGAGAAAACCCGAAAATTTAAAAGAAAACATTTCATTCTGAGGCCCATAGGATTCGCATTTCACCCTCAAAGTCAACAAGCAGTGGCTTAGGCTGGTTATCTTTTATATCAATCACTAACGAACGGTTCTTTTAATATCCTAAACTTCAATCCTCGAGCAACTTTAGTACCAAGTAGCAATTTAATAAACAAAATAACTTCACAACTTCTGAACAAGCACGGTACGTACCTCTGACTAACCTCTTTAGATGTCCTCAAATAACTTCGAGCCTGTACTTACTGATGAGTACTTATTGATGAGGTTAGTGGTTGAAGTGCACTTCTTTCACTTTTTCCTTTGTCAGCACGTTGGCTCACGCCATAAACATACATCCTATTGTATGGTTTTACAGCACCATAAACTTTTAAGAGGTGACGCCTCTGATTTCACTTCGTTAGTATCTCAACGCAATAATACATTGTACTTTAAATTGTTGTTATATTATCCAGTGATTACCCATCTTGTCATCTATACCAATTACAATCTTTGTCCTGACATACCTATAGCCTGAAATTCTCAGAGTATACGAGTATTTGTCTTGGTGCGTGAAGAGTACTAAGAAAAGAGTTCCTGAAATTTAACGCCTAAACGGGTACCCAAGTACCCTACACATAGAAAGTTAAAAAGCATTTATATAACAACATCCAAAGGATAACTTTGGAACGTTTTAAAACTCTGAGAATAGAGAGTCAAGTGACAAATTGCTAGACAATATACTACCACACGACCACGCTATCGCACTATTGTCGATTGCTTACCAAACCTCGTATCAGTCTAACGTTCTTGCATATTCAGTTCCAGATTCAGAGCCGAATCGTTTAGATCCGGGAAGCTGGTTTCCCCTGAAACGAGTTATAAGGGATGTTGGATTATTGCGCAATACTGGTGACATTCCATAGAGTGATTATCTTAAGCACGATGCTGAAGCACGCGATGATGTGCATGACCCCTGAGTTCCACACAAGCAGAGGTGGTAGTCACGGCGCCAGCGCCGCCACGCGCGGCTATCTGCGCACACGTGCGCTATCGCTCTCACGTCTACTTTGTTTAATATTTCCCATTTAGGCTATTAATGTCCGTAGCATTACCTTATTGGATTCCCCGATAGATATGTAAATTAAAACAATTATATAAAGAAACTGAACCGCCGCTATCGCGTCCGTATATTTATTTGTTAGTGTCAAATTGCTACTAATTATTCTAAATACCAACTTCAAATGTTAGAGCCAACTTTCCTAAGTCATAATTACATAGTGTTTTTTTACACAACTTGAATGAATGAAATTGATTGAAAAATACTTTATTGTACATTCACCAGGCAAGTGATACAAAATAAAATAAAAAAACAAGCATAAAATGAATAGTACAATGAGCGGCCTTATCGGTCACTAACGATCTCTTCCAGGCAACCTTAGGATGGAGAGGATTAAGATAAAAAATTGAGTTAAAAGTTTGCTTGAAATAATGTTTATACTTACTATCATTGAACAGCGACAGGTGGGTTCCAGCCATAGTTTAGATAGATTATAGGCAGATTATGTTGTGTTGAAAGTAGGGGGTCCGTTACAATCGATTAATCTCTGGTCGAGTAGAATTACAGCGCGGCTGCGGTACCACCCAGCGAGATAACGACTACGATGCTCGGCAATTTGCTAACCGACGCGCGATGACGCTTCCAATTACTGCTCCAATACAACTATGAATTAAATCTTTACTATGCATATTGATTGAAAAACAAAACAGCTTGCAGTTTTTTTCTGGAACTAAAATCAGAGTATGATTATATCATTTGCCAACACACTAGTCATAAAATACACTCAATAATAATAACATTGATGACCGATGTGGCTCGGCGGGCAAATGTCCACTTGCGACGTAGGAGGTTGCGGGTTCGATTCCCGCCTTGGGATAAATGTTTGTACGATCTACAAATATTTATTCCGGGTGTTCTGGGTATGTATGTAATTTATTGTATTAAGTATATCAGTCATCTAGTACTCATAACACAAGACATTAAAAAAACCTTAAGTTTCATGAAAAAAGGTTATCTCAGAGTAGGTACCTACCAATAGAAAATACGTATTCTCGACTACAAAGGCTTTGTACATGGGCCGTCAAGCAGAGGCTTCAATCTCGTATCGAGCGTATCGTAACGAAGTATCATCTAACTTTGTACATGGGCCGTCAAGCAGAGGCTTCAATCTCGTATCGAGCGTATCGTAACGAAGTATCATCTAACTTTGTACATGGGCCGTCAAGCAGAGGCTTCAATCTCGTATCGAGCGTATCGTAACGAAGTATCATCTAACTTTGTACATGGGCCGTCAAGCAGAGGCTTCAATCTCGTATCGAGCGTATCGTAACGAAGTATCATCTAACTTTGTACATGGGCCGTCAAGCAGAGGCTTCAATCCCGTATCGAGCGTATCGTAACAAAGTATCATCAAACTTAAATTTCGATCGTGCCAATGTCCAATATAGTATTCTTCTATAATAACATTTCACCTAACACTTTGACAATCAAACTCAAAATACGTTAAATTTGACTCGTTTATGAAAGATCCTCTATTGACCGTTAACTTCGGACTGATCAAAAGAATTAACTAACGCTCATTGGTTAGTTCATTGGGATTGTCCAAGTCTTTAAAAAATGGAGAGTGTATAAGTTGTTGCGCGTACGCAGTTTGTAATCGTGTGTGGCCGCTCCCGCCATTAGGACATCACCTAATGGCTCAGATTACGGCTATACTTTACGAGCCGAGGTACTGTCAGCGTTTATCTATGGATTAACTATGTTTATGAAGCCGACTGTAGGTGCCGAAACACGACTCGGATAACGAGATACTTCCGAGCAGCATCATTACTCCGAAGTTGAAGATTGTATTATAGAGTACAACCAGACTACTTAGCATCCTAATCTTATTGATCTCTGGTTGTTTAGATCATCCATATACCACGAGCCGGAAGACGAAGCGTAGGACGAAGTATGGACTAAAGACAGTAAGAGGAGAAGTCGGTGAACGGAAAGTGCTCAAATCGTTCTTATCTACAGGTATGGTCACTTCGAACTGCATATAAAAGTTGTCTTCTTTATATTCTCTACATGTGAAACCTTCCTTGAACTTCTACAAATATTTTAAAACCAAAATTAGGCAAATCGGTTCTGTAGTTATGGAGTTTTGGTGAGACTAACAAGCGTAAATTAATTTTTATACACAAATAAATAAACTCATGCATACTAAAAAGATAGCCTAACTGGAATCCTAACTATTCTAAAAATAGTACATGTATACTACCTATACCTACTTTATAACCTAGGCCTGGATCCATGTTACTATACCCTATTCAGTCCATGTGATATCTACTTACACATAAGAACAATGTTTGTATCCAACCTAAACCATGTGAAAGCAATAAATGTATTGGGTATTGAGTAGGGGGCCTCTTTTATAACGATTTCGAACCTATGGGCAACTGTGAAATTCTTCAGGCTGATGAAGATATTGAATACTTCTAAATTCTTAGTCCAAAAGGGCGACATCTATATTATTAGAATTCGTTTGGTGAATGATACTTGGCGCAATAAATAAGCGATACGATGGTAGAAGACACCATCGTTCATCATCAGTACCGGTTCTACTCATCATAGTTACGGAGGAGTGGCAGGTGCCTGTTGGCGGTGATCTATCACAGTTAGCGCATCAAGTGCCGCCTGCGCCCACGCGCTGCCATTTGCACTGCACTACACTAGTCTAGGGCTTGCAAGCGTCCATTTCACATCCTTGTCAGTTTTTAGTTGGTTTCCTTGATTTATTAATACCAAGTATTTTATTATAAATACATCAGCGGCATATAAAACTTTTAATTTCAAATCAAAAGAATGCCCTCGAAAATATGTATTAGACAATTGAGCTATCTCCAGACCGTTGCAAACGATCTAAAGATAGTTCAACTGATCCAACAGAACCGATCAGAAGATCTCTTGAGGTTAGGTAGGGGATTGTATTTGCGTGCAAACCCTGGAGAAGCTAAATTTTCTGTTCAGTTTGAAATCTAAACGCAGATCGCGATTATGATCGCGAACGAAGAATGGCATCACCTTTATGGACGTGGGACTTTGTGATGGTGAGGTAACGATTTGTTTTCTATGAGACGATTCAGGACTTTTAAGTGTTGAAAGTCCTTTTAAGGTTGGGCATTTAATAAGAAACTAATAAGAAAGAGTATCACTAGGGGTAATCCACAGAAGCTACACGGATAAATATAAGCTCACTACGAAATAAGGAATTATGTCCTTAAATAGTTGGATTTTTATGAATACTTAAAATTTTAACGCTCGCTGTGTCAAGACGTATAAGGTAAACAAAGTTACGTTCTAATATAAAAGTCCAAAATATCTTACATATATCAAAGAAAGTTGTGTTAGTTGTACCATTTATAACTCGAGAACGGCTGGACCAGTTGTTATGATTTTTGTGTTTCTGGATTTATCTTTTTCCGGAATAGGATAATAAGTAATAAAAATAATGAGGAACGAAGTTCGCGGGATCAGCTAGTGATCAATGAACAATATATGATCGATATAATACCTATACTTAGTATAATATGTATTCAAAGCGAATGAAACATAAACATCGTCTAGTCTAGGTCCTCTCTGTGCAACAAGTCGTGTGGGAAGAAATGTTACTCGTAGTTTTAAAAACCATATCTTTATCTATCTGACGTAGGTCTTGCTAATTGAGTTTGCCTCGCTGCCTACACTTGGCGAGTTTTGGCATAAATTCATTATTTATCATGAATTTTATTTACAATAGAAACATGCCCACGCTAGATTAGCTCGATACAAAGTGCTCAAGCAAGGAGGTAATTCTCATGTTGAAAACATTAGATGTATTTCAACTCAAAAATACGGTACTTTTGTTGAACAAAAGTCGAGTCTAATAAAACAAGAAATTGCTATCACAGAAGTGGCTTCACTGTCGTAAGGTCTAATAATAGTGTAGTAAACATAGTGAATTAATTTCGATTATTACTAGAAGCATTATATTAAGGCCAAAAGTTATATACGCCGATAGTACCGATACCTTTCACTGTAGTGGTCGAAGCTTATTCATCATAGACTGGCTAAATCTTCGATCAACAATGATAGATTGGCTAAATAAAAATTAAAAAAAAGATGATGATTAAAATTTGTGTTAGGTAGGCATGCGCGGGGGCACCCGTACGGGGCTGGGCAGGCGGCTATAGGCCGTGACAGTGGCTTCAATAATAATTAAAGCACGCCACTCGATCATTACTCACTGTTTGCTTTAGGTCAATACTGTTTACTTTGAAATAAGTAATTCAACAAACATGTAACCTTCCAGCAATGTTTTACGTAATGAAGTTAATAAATTCGAATATACCTATTGGTTGACTAAAGGAAGCCTTCAACAGCAGCTGCGTTGGTGAGGTTTTTTATAGGAATGCTCATGGCTCACCTGACGTTAAGTGGTAGCCATCACCTATAACTAAGCATTGCCTCACAGGTCACGCACGTCAGGATAAAAATAACTTGACGCAGACAGGCAACTTTGTTTTGTAATTACCTATGTAAAAAATGGGAAGTTGCCTGTTGCCTCTACAGTTGCTCCGTTTATGGAGTTATGCTATAACAGGTCATAAAAAAATTAAATACAAGTCTCGACGTGGTTTAGTCACAGCGTTAAAATATAGCTGAGTATATAATATAGCATGACAAAAGAATTCATCAATGACAATTTTCTCAAGTCAAAACACCACCCCACGCTCAAAAATTATAATTTTCCGCAAAAAGCCGCAGCGTGTCAGCCACACGTGCGTGGGCGCACATTGTAGACCTGGCTGGAGTCACTTGCGTGCCTTATCTCACCGGTGCGGTCTAGTGAGAAAAATTAAAAGTTTCCGTAAAAACTTAGCCATCGCGATATTGTCAGCGTAGGCGCACGTTTGCAAGGAGCAGCGAGTCACTCGCGGGACCCCTGCCTGCCTGCCTGCCTGCCTGCCTGCCTCGCCGTGCGTCGGAGCACTCTTCATTCACCAGTGGATCGGATAGCGTGGGATCCGTTTATTTATATCGGTGAGTGATCAATACAGATGTCACTGTTTTCTATCAGTTTTTTTTTGTGCTTTTTTCGTACAAAGTGGGGACGAAATCAACGTTTTTTTTTCAATAAAAAGACCTTTTGTTTTAAGAAAAAAATGTTAAAAATAAAATAGTGAATCGGAACTATAATTTCACATAAGTTTATATACCAAAGGTTTTTAGTTATGAGTCGCATTTAAAGAAATTGGAACAGAGTTAACTTACTTTAACTAACTTACTTTATAAAAGTAATTAATTGGTGATTCGAATAATATATTTAGCTACTGTTTTGCAATTACATTATTAACCTACTTAGACCAAACTCCAATTGCATACAAATTGCTGGATAAATACAGTCAATTTACCAAGCACCACTCATCGACTATGTTATCACATTGTCCCCGTTTTAATAAACAAACGGTTAATTCAACTAAATATTTACATACTCACTTTATTTTGAGAACCAACGTTATCAATTCGTGACTACTAATTTCTAGGTATCAAGGTATCTACCAGTTTATAGTAGTACCTACTCGTTGAGGATAATATTACTAGCATCTACCGCGGCTTGGCGCGCCTGCTACCCAAATAAATAGTAGCATTTTAATAAACTCCATCTAAATCCCCTACCAGGCACTACAGTGTCCGTAAATAGTGAAAAATATAGACATAGACATAGACAATTAGACATAGACAATTATTTATTAGCCACAAGAACACACAGCATTATAATTAAGTACCTATACATACGATAAAAATAAAGAAACAATATTAATGTAGGTAATAACAATCAAAAATATTATAATTAATATATAAGTGAAAAAGTTATCCTAACGTTGTATAAATCATCTACAATAAATGCTAAGTTCTGTTTACTAGAGGAACACGCGTCGCTTCATTTGTGTGAAGTATGAAAATATCATACAAACTTCAACCCCTGTTACACTGTTACAGAGGTTGATCTTCAGAAGCCTTTAGACATACGCACTAAGAATATACCCTGATAATTTTAAGTTGCTACAGCCAGCTGCTTGGGATGTCCGTAGTTTAAACTAGCTAACTTTAAAATTTTAAATGTATGTTAGTTTGGTTTTTTAATTTTTTCGCAACGTCCAAAAGTTTTGTTCTATGCTTTTTTTACATTAATAAATTTAGTCAACATTGTTTTTGTAAATTACATCATCCGAGGGGTCAATCGCAAAATTCTAACCTTGACATCCTAACTGCACCTGAATCATGATCTATGTCGATGAAAGACATAGTCAATGTGGAACTAAGCCAAAGGGTTTCTTCACGATGTTTTTCTTCACCGTTTGAGAGCACCAGGTTGGTTTGCATACATTTTTACATACACAGCCGCCATATTACGGCAGCCATAGAACGGTCAGAGTACATTTGGAAACAAGTTTAAAGAGCTATTTAAAGAAATGATGCGAGCGATTCAATTGGTGCATTTACGATAGTGTCCAGTGTTCAGAGTATGGTGTCATCGTTTCCTATCACATTTATTAACCTGGAGACAGAGGTACTCTATACCTACCTACAGTACCTACCTAGATGCAGATAGTTAATGTCTTGGAGGTGATTCTTCTTTGACTCGCTCGCATTGTTACTAAAAGGAAGATCTTAACCTTGTTTTCAAATCGTTTTAGTTTGTTTGTGAATACTTAACAATATAGTAAGTATGTCATCTTAGTTCTGAATGTTCAGTGCACTGGAGATCCATTATTTTACTTTTCTGTGAAAAGAGATCGAAAAACGGTACGTACGAACCATGCCGTAAGTTCCTTGCCTATTTTTTTAGGCTTGAACTGGTGCGTAGATTCACCTAGCTGCATTATTTTTTAAGCTAATCCTGAGATGTTATTAAAAATGGCTTTTGTCTCTGACGTGTAGTAGGTATGTTTCTGACGATGGTCGGTTACCACATCTCTGTTTGATCATCCCCTGGTTTAAGAGTTTGGCACCTATCTACTATTTTTTAGACCCAGATTTGTTTTTTTATGTCTGATTCTTGTATATAACCACTATGACAGTGTTTTTTTTTCAAAGTATAGGGGGATATTAAAATATTTTTATTTGATTTCTAAAATAGAAGCCTAAAAACAAAATCAATACTTTTACGATAAATACATTATGACATTACCTACTTATGAAAATTTGTCTCTTACTGATGGGTAATAAAAAACAGAGACAGGACTAGTTACATGTATAGTCTAAGATACTTTAGCACTTTTGTTTCCGTCACAGCAACCTAGTACTTATTGTTGTATCTTCTCTGGCTTTAGTACAGTGTTCAATAGCTTTAAGCTCAGTAATAGCTTGAATATACCATCAGAGCAGGTACCCCTGGTCGAGGCACAGTGTGTTGTATACCTACCTACTGTGTAATGGTAGAGATGTGGAGAGGCTGGCCAGAACAGGTTTGCGAGGGGATTTGTTTGTTTTATACCTCCAATGCAAAGCTTAGGCAAATTGCTTGAATGAATAATATTAAAGCAATTGGCTTTTATGTTTTATGAGAATTTTAATTGTTAGGCCATAGACAATGAGCTCCCGTACTAAGTCGGAAAATGCATATATTATCTATGTAATGGTGTTCCTTTTACTCGTTTAGGTACGATACTTTTTAAATTTTTGAAATCGTTCCATTGGTTGCGAAGATATTACACATTTTGTACCAGTCAACCGCGGGGCGGCCGAATAGCTCATGTGACGTCACGAAATCTTTTCCGCCCGCGGGCGCGCTCTCCGCAATTCATTTATTAGAGTTCACTCGATCTGCGCGGGTCGTGTTGTGGTTTTTACGTGAATATGCCGAACTATAAGTACTGTATAGTACCGAAGTGTACTAATACTTCAGTTAGTACACCTAAAAAACTATTTTTCAATGTGCCAAAGGTCCCGAAAGTGCGCAAAAAATGGTGCACTATCATGAAGAGGGATGACAAAATTCCGCTTTCGTGCCAAACTTCAAGATTTTGTTGCGAGGATCATTTTGATGTAAGTAGGTAGGTACCTCTATAATATACCAACTATGATAATAGTGGGTATATTATGGAGGTACCTACTTACATCAAAATGATCCTCAATCATTACTCGTATGGTAAACAGGTGCGTAGGTAGCTTAGTAAAGCTTGTTTACGAATGTTAAAGAAAAATACAGGGTCGTACCTACTAGGTATATTTCAATGAGTAAGTAAATGATAAAAAATGTAAGTAGTGAAGTTTCTAATAACCCTTCCTCGGTAGTCGGGTTAAAACCAGGGTCGTACTCAGGTCTAACTACAATAAAATGTGCCGTTCCCGGTAATATTCCCCAATGCGGGAATATCCCACAAGTTTCCCGGGATATCGGGGATCATTTTGGGAATATAGAGGAATATTTCCGTCTTGGGGAATATACCTATATCTATCTCATCATCATCATCATCAGCCTGTAGAAGTCCACTGCTGGACATAGGCCTCCCCCACACGTTTCCAGGAAGAACGATTCTGAGCCCTTTCCATCCATCGATTTCCCGCGGTCCTAACAATGTCGTCAGTCCATCGGGTAGGAGGACGTCTTACGCTTCGTCTTCCGGTTTGTGGTCGCCATTCGAGAACCTTTATTCCCCAACGGTTGTCGGTTCTACGAGCTTTATGGCCTGCCCACTGCCACTTTAACTTGCTGATTCTGAGAGCTGTCGGTGACCTTGGTTCTTCTACGGATTTCCTCATTTCTGATTCTACCTCGCAGTGAAACTCCCAGCATCGCTCTCTCCATAGCTCGTTGTGCGACTTTAAGCTTGTGTATGAGACCAATAGTTAGCGTCCACGTCTCAGTGCCATAAGTCATCACTGGTAACACACACTGATTATAGACTTTCGTCTTGAGGCTTTGCGGTAACTGTGACGAGAAGATGTGCCGTAATTTCCCGAACGCTGCCCATCCGAGTTGGATTCGTCGGCTGACCTCCAACATATACCGGTACGGGTGCGACATGAGCATTTGACATAAGTTTCGTCTTACTCATGTTCATTTTAAGACCCACCTGTTGGGAGACAATATTGAGGTCTCTAAGCATTGTTTCTAGGTCTTCCAGCGATTCCGCCATTATGACTATATCGTCGGCAAATCGAAGGTGACTTAAGTGTTCGCCATTGATATTGATGCCATACCTATTCCAGGACACGAGCTTGAAAATATCCTCCAGTGCAGACGTGAACAGTTTCGGAGAAATTACATCTCCCTGTCTCACTCCTTTTTGCAACTGGATAGGAGTTGTACTCTGGTCCTGGAGTCGGATAGTCATGGTGGCATTACTATATAGGCCTTTCAACACTTCGATGTACCGATAGTCAATTTGACACCGCTGGAGTGACCGTAACACTGCTCAGGTTTCGACTGAATCGAAGGCTTTTTCATAGTCCACAAACGCTAAACAAAGTGGCTGGTTATACTCTTCGGTCTTCTGTATAACCTGCCGGAGCGTATGAATGTGGTCTATGGTACTGAAGCCTTTTCGGGACCCGGCTTGTTCGGGAGGCTGGAAGTCGTCTAGCCTACGAGCGAGACGATTAGTAACTACTCTCCTTCAAAAGGGTGTTATCACCTTTCTTAAAGAACAGTACCACCACACTCCTGCTCCATGCCTCTGGCGTCGTACCCTCGAGGATGAGGATATCTATCTATACATGTAATAAAACTGTAGCCAAAGTGAATGAAAAAGAAGTACTTACCTATGTAAATCTAAGCGCGAACGAAGTTGCGGGCAAAAGTGATATATAATAAAAAAGAAAAAAATATATACCTGAATTTATTATATTTTTAGGTGGAAGCTGATAATAATAATAATAATGCTGAACAATCCACACAGCATCATCTAGCCCCAAGCTAAGCAGAGCTTGTGTTATGGGTACTAGATGACTGATATACTTAATACAATACATTACATGCATACATATTTTTTATTATACATAGAAAACACCCAGAACACCCGGAATAAATATTAGCAGACCGTACAAACATTTATCCCAAGGCGGGAATCGAACCCGCAACCTCCGCGTCGCAGGCGGACATTCGCCAGCCGCGCCACATCGGTCGTCATATGGAGAACTACGTCAAGTATAGGCTTGTGGGAGGAATGCTTAGATTGAAGAAGGAAGTATTGCATTCCTGTATTGTATTCCTGACCTTGAATTTATTGTATAATTTTTAAATAAATCTGGGTATAACCTACGACAAAATATAATTTAAATTCTTAGGGCTTATTTTAAACTTAACATACCTAACGCTTTCGTTTATTCATAGCTCTAAATTACGTGTCCAAAGAACTTAGGTAGGTACATTACTGTCAAATTAAGTATTTAAGTCTAATTTTATTTATTTTATACCTACATAATATTTTTCTTTAAACCTTTAAGTTTCTACATACTTATCTACATACCAATGTTGAAAATAACAGCGTAGGTAGTTACAAAAACAAACACAACTTCCCTGGCTGACTAACTTAAAACTTTTAGGTATTTTATAGGCTAGTCCAAGTATGTGTACCTACCTACATATTATCCTGTTATTCTGATTAGGTTGATAATGAGATTTGTTTACCTCTGAAGTTTCCAACCATGAATTTCAGCGCTTGTGTAATTTAAATGATTACAAGATAATCAAATAACATGAAGGTATCAACTTTAGGTAGATTATCGGATTGCGCTTGCTCAAAACCGATATCTACCTTATTTCTAATACTCATTTGTTATATTAAAATAACAACCTTCTAATAAAAACCTAATCAAATCACTTGGTGACGTTACGCTCCGTGTCGGACGAGTATCGCGAACAGAAACGCGGGGCGCGCAGTGGTTTGGCGGCTAGCGCTGGGCCATTGTGACGTCATCGCTTCCGTTCGCGCGGTCAGTGAATCTCGTTCGGTATTTTGCCCATAACTTAGTCAGTTTTGGCCGTAGAAAAAAAAATTTTGCATTTTATGTTTTAGTTTCTCAAGGCCTATAAAACTGCATTCATAGAAAAAACTGTGACGGGTCCCCATTGGTTTCGTAGTTTATGATCGTGTTATGAAGTAACATCTAGACAAAGTATCATTCTTAGCAACGATATAAGTTAGTTGTAATCTGTGGTTTGGGTGTTTTTTTATTTCATTAATGAAAATATATATGAAAATGTGGGTATGTACCAAATGCACTATCTGAACGTACCTCTAACTACCCCTTAGACATTCTCGAAGGATATCGAGTAGGTACATGCTACTAAGAGATCGAAGGGGATATCTACCGTGCTTGGGGATTAAAGTCGTGGTGCTATTTCTTTTTACTAATGAAATAATTATTTGTGGACATTTTTACACTACATGATATAGCCCCAAACTAAGCATAACTTGTACTATAAGAACTAATCCTAAACTAAGATGACTAATAGAAATATATTTTTTTGTAAATACTTAAAATGCAATATAACATCCAGACAGAGAACAAACATCTTCACACAAATATTTGTCCTCGGTGGGGATCGAACCCACCACCTACAGCACAGAAGGTTGAGCTACTACTAACTGATCTGTGAGGTCAAAATGAAATATAAAACTGGTATGTTGTATTAGTACTACTAACTACTATACTCTTAACCAAACCATCGTATTTAAACTTCTAGAAAAGTCTAAAAATAAGTAAGTAAACCTTTTTGGCCTCTATCGTTTCAAACATTCAACAAAGTTACGAAATAGGAAGATATTTTAAGGCATTGCAAATAAAGTTTTATTGAACAAATTCCAAAATGAGTGGTAGATACCGCCTTTTGCGGCTGATCGGTTTACACCTACGGACATGGTGATCTACTTGTGCATTCACATACGTATATTATGTTAGATACGTAATTTATGTTGTTTACCTAAATACCTGAGAAATGTCGTTGAACTGATAGAAGGACTAATAAATAAATAAATAAAATAAATAAAATACTTTTATTTCGAGCACAAAACTCATATACAAAAGAAATACACTAACTTAAAAACTAATTGGATTGCTGGACAGGTGTCGCTCACAGCAATGCCTTGTATAAGGACAGTCGACCCTAGTGGCTATCATTGCCAGGACGATGTTGGAGCTAGTGAGCTAATGAGTTTAAATAAATACTCGGAAATAATTTTGTTGGTTTTCTCGAAATCAAATTCCGACTGCTCGATAGTCTTAGATTATTATTTAAACAAACTTTGCAAAACAACTGCAAAAAACTCCAAATGCTGTTCTCAAAACAGCATGGGAATGTTATGTACGATCGATTCTGTTTATCTACTGCGCCAAATGAATGTCTTTGAATTCATGTCGATAAAATAGAAAAAAGAATGTAAAATATGTAACTCGCTATTCTAGCGTTTTGAACGAAATTGTGACGATAGTAAAACTAAATTCTCGTGGCTAATGCATATTAATAATATAAGAATAATACTGGACAATCCACACAGCATCATCTAGCCCCAAGCTAAGCAGAGCTTGTGTTATGAGTACTAGATGACTGATATACTTAATACAATACATTACATACATAGATATTTTTTATTATACATAGAAAATACTCAGAAGACCTGGAATAAATATTTGCTCGAACAAACATTTATCCCAAGGCGGGAATCGAACCCGCAACCTCCTGCGACGCAGGCAGACATTCGCATCATTCGGAAATCTATTTAAAACGTACCATGACAGCGAGCGCGTTGAAGTCTTTTGTACTAAAAATTAGAATGAGAAAAATCTCCTTTTTTTTTCAAATTTTAAAGTGACTTTTCTCTCGAACAAGAATACCACCAAGTGACGTGATGAGACCACGTAATTATGATGTAAATGTAGCAGCCTTCACGGTGCGCGCGTGCATCAAGTAGCGGCGGCGGCTCGGAGTGGAATAGCTCGCCTCACGCGTAATTGTTTGTGACTTGGATGGAAGCCTTACTAGGCTGTGTAGTGGACTTAGGTTACATGCTGTGAAGCTCAGGCTCCATTATTTGGAAGCATTCATCGTGCAATATACATTCTAAAGTCATCTATAGCTGTTAAATATAGAACAGTAGGTAGACCTCGCATGCCTATATTTGCATTTTTTAGCAAATCTCTAAAAAAAAAAGCTTCGCTCGCTCGGTCAATGACATATTAGTTATTTGTGATGATTATAATGACACAAGTTCCATAATGCACAATACTTATAGTACGTATAAGATGATAATAAACAAGGAAAGGTAGGTACTACTGAAATCAGTAATGTAGGATATAACGTGGCGAACCTTGTCAAAGTCAAAAGTTCAAAAGGCATTTACTCATTAGAATCCTAATTCCTAAGAATCATTTAAAATGCAGGCACGGAACTTGCAGCTTGGTTCCTTGTGAGGAAGTGGGTCATCTAATCCACCTAATCCACCTGAACCGAAAGATGGGATAAATAAATAGACCTACAGAGGGTAGGAGATTTCGCAGCGGCGACGTGGCGGGAAGTCAAAGAATGTAGAAAAATTGCGAGCGTAAATGCAGGTCTCTCAGATGTTTTAGAAGCAGTTTATTTATTTTGTATTTTTAATTATTCTCTTTTTTATTGAATTTTCATTTATAACTTTTAATGTTTACGTAAACAAACCATTGTTTTACTCAAACAATAAAATGGCAAGATAAAACTACTCACTCTTTCATGCCTGTGAGTGGTTATACCAATCAATCAGCAGCAGCGGATAGTGACAATAGATGTGTGGGCTCCCTGACTCACTCGTCATTTTGTTTACCAGCTTTGGAAATAGGGCTGTCAATATGACCGTAGTTTCTTGTCTATACTATTACTTAGTAAATGTATTTGTGGGCGTTTCATAAAACACCATCTACCTTTATAGCAGCAAAGTACTTATATTTTTTTGTACATACATACTTAGAACCAATTCATCGCACAAATGCTTGCAAAAAGTAGGCTCACTGTCATAGGCCAAAAGGCCTAAGAAAGCCTTTCGACCTTCATTTCCTCATTTCTATTCCTCATTTTTTTTGTCATGTCTAACGTTAATTAATAATTTCCTTTTCCTAACTGGAAAAAGAAAACTGGAGAAAACTTGAATTTAATCTCTTTATTATTAAAAATATTCGCTTATAGCAATGTTATTTAGTGTGCAGTGTACTTGTGCAGTCGAGATCTTATCATTGAAGATATCATTGATATCTTATATAAACAAATGTCTACTTCCTGTACGTCTGACGAAGCCACAACCCTACGTAGATATTTCCTGTTTCCTAGAGAGTTTGTTTAAAGAACAAACTTGTAAGATCACTAGCGCTGGCACGTGGGTGCACGTGGGTTTGGTGAGGTCATCGCGCGCAGTTTTAGGCTTTTTATTACAGATGTCTTATTGCTAGATTTACAATCACTTAGCGAATCATGTTGATTGATAAATTGTTCCGCAAATATCCCTGAATGGAGTCTGCGTCCCGCGCCCATACTACTCCTTGCCTCATATTTATTTCTATTGGGGGTCTGGTCTACATGCTTATGTATACAGCTACTTATAAAACACACCCCGGTTAATAAGTAAATTTTTATAGAAGATTTTTTTAAAGTTTTTGTACTAGTCCAATACAAACAAAAATAAAAATCTAGTGTAAAAGAGACAGCGAAGTGATCGAAGTCAATCTCTGTGACTTGAGGATTTTGTTTTGCATGTTTGCATGTATGTATGTATCTATGTATGTTTGTTTGAGCATAACTTTCAAACTCTTGATCTGATCTGCATAAAATTTGGTGCGTCTACAGTTAGAATATTACTGAAAAGAGATATTGTCTGGTATACATAACTTAACTATTTTGATTCAAACAGTCTATTAAACATTTATTATAACGGAAGTAATTTAGTATCTACAAATATTTTACATCTAATATTTAACCTATCTACCTTATATCTACATATTTTATCATAACTTTTTCTACCTATAGTAAAGTGCGGGTCTTTACTATAGGTAGAAAACAGAATTTAAGTCACTGACCACAGGAAGTGTGCCCAAAAGGCTGGCAACGTTACCTCTTTGAATAGCTAAACTAATTCTCTGTCCAAGATAAGCGCCAGCCCTTTGATCGGGAGTCACATCCACCAGTCTCTTGGAAACATTTATTTAAATTATTTTATTTACGTAGCTCTCCGGCTGCAGTTACTTCTACGGCCTAGGTGTCCCCTTAAACTCTTTCTTTCGCTTTTCTACACCTGTTCCGGTCGTATCCAAGAGTAAAAATATCTCTCCATCCCTTGTAGGAGAGAGATTATGTCGTAGTTAATTTAACCGGTCAGGTTGTTGGCTCTCTGCAACAGCCTGACCTTGCCAAATATGGAATTATTTAATTAACATTATGCAACAAAACAACTCCGAATATTGTCACCTTGTCGCCCTTGACAAGGAGGTAAACAGTGCAGCAGACATGCGCAAGCGCAGTGATGTCATGCGCACAGACTGTTTCTATTAGATGTGTATTGATGAGATAAGTGGACCCACACGACTGTGAGTAAACTCTTTCAAGTGAGAATATACTTGTTGGAGACTAGCTCATGCCAGCGGGCCTGCTTGTTTACGTGGTGAACACCAATCAAATTAACTCATATTTTATGAACTGGAGAGTAGTAGGTACTTGAAAAAAAAGTCCCAGAGTTTTTATTCAACATGGTAATAGGTTGTAGGAAAACTAAATCATCTTTTTTTATAAGAAGAAACAAAGAAAAAAACAATTATTTGCAATGGACAGATAACACGAGGAACATTAAAACAAGATGGATTACTAAGATTAGATATCTACACAAACACTGATATTTCCAATCGATTTGTATTTAAATTAAAAACAATTAGGTATAAGCGTTAAATGTCTTCACGAGAGCTGTAAATAAATTAAAGATTAGATAAGTATCATCTCGCCACTTCGGGGAACCAGATCGAGATGTATTCTGATCATTCGAATATAAATAAATAAAGGTCGCCTGCAAATATGGATCCGTATTCAGTTCAAAACATGTTTTTTGGTCTTAATTATCAATGTTTTGTAGTTCGATTATTTTTCGAGCCATAGATTGTAAATAGGTATCTATAAAAATAATTTGAAATTTACTCTAGATAAAATTAGGTACTCTATCTATAACTTGGTCGCGAGGAACTGGCGCTTAGATTCACCTAGATTTAAGACGTTTCAAGATGATCCCTGCGGATATTACTGAATAAATGATTTTTGACTTTGACTTTAAAAAAGTTTGGTTTCATAATTTGTTAGTTTTTATAGTGCTGCACTTAAGAAAATCACAAAGATTTTTATATTATCCCACTCGAGGGAATATTTTTTGGGATAACAATATAAACATTTTTGAAAGTTCGGGTTCGTTTCTGAAGTGGATAAAAACGTGTGAAAGAGATGATAACAAACCACATTGACACAATTTTAATGCATGAACATGAGTGAAACCCTACAATGCTAAAAATATAATAGTTTTTCAGTAAGATATTTCAAAATTACACATTCATATCAGATTTGTATATTAATTTTCTAAGGCAAGATATACCTACTCATATCTACAGAACCGAGGCAAAATAAACCTGTACAGTTAATTTTATAATCATCGTAAACAATTTAATTAGTATTCTGCACATAAAGTTAATTAGTTGCATTACAATTGAAGTTTACGACAATGTTTATGTGACATCCTGAGTGACGTCATTGTCACTTTTCCACAAACCGGTAAACTGTACACTCGCCCTGCATACATCATGCTGTACGACTACCTACAGACGTGAGGAGATTACATTAGAGGTGACAGTGAAAGTAATAGAATTGGGTTATTTGAGGGAAAAGTGTAAATTACGGATGTGGCTTTAGTTTTCACTAAATAAATTCCAATTGTAAGCTGACACACATACAGGAGTACCTACTGAATAATATCAAAAGCCCATCTCTCGTAACGATTTATCGTCAGATTCATGTTTTGATCGTGACAATCTCCAAATGGTATTTTTTCTAACTGACATTTCAGCCCAATTTTGACAATCAAATTCTAGTTCGTCAATTTCGTCTCAGCTCCAAAAAATATAAGAATTGGGCCTTAGAGGACACAGGAGACTCGGTGCCATCCTGTATGCTCATGCCATGATTACCTTGACATTTTTTCTGTGCTGCCTTTTCTTCATTCATTTCCTTTATTTCATTTCTTTTACATTATTATTATTTTTTCACTCCCTATTTTTCTAGGCTTGGTCTCGAGGAAATGGTGCCTTATCATCTAGTTATAGTTCATAGTTAGTTCATAGTTATTTATTCCATTCAAAAAAACAAATTACATTGTATGCGGAAAACACAAGTAACAAATTAAAATTAATAATAATATCTAATAATAATAATAATAATAATCCTACCTACATGTTCTTAGCCGTAGTCAAATTAAAAAAAAAAGAAGAATATATTAGATATTTCAAAATGATATCAGAGGCCCAAGCACGAACTGGCTAGCGTGACGCTAGCGTCACGCTAACGTTACCAAAATGTATGAGATTTTGCACAGCGCCTCTATCGTGCGTAAAGAGAACTAAAATTGGAAGCACGAACACTTTTGGCATTACGTACGTAAAGTAAACGATAGCTAGGTCCGTAAAGTATAGTAATTCGATAGGAAATTAGTAAATCGGTTGTCATTCGTGCTTCCATGTATCGTCTCGGTCCGTAAACCTAACGTGAATTACGTTAGGTTTACTGACCGTTACGATACGAAAGTGGAATTCGTTCGTGCTTACCCCCCTGATCCCTGAAAGTTATCCCTGGATATAACTAAATGTCTTATTAACTTTGACTTAAAACTAAGCAAAGCTTGTGGTATGAAAACCAGATAACTGATATAGCACATACTTTTTATTTAAAATTACTTGATCATCAACTTAACATCTTACATAGTTTGGGTACGAACCTACAACCTACAACGCAAAATGCAAAACTATCGAGATGTGATTCCATTGACAGGTAGCATTTCTTTTACCATCAAAACTCTCAAGTATGTATAACTCATGCTTTTAGACACTTCAAACATAGCTAAAACATTATTCAAATTCACCATCTCTATTTATTCAAATGAGCAATTTAAATTCGTATAACTTGTATAAATATTCTTTGAGCAAGGATTATGTCACTTGTATGGTTTGTTTAGCTATATATGCGGTTAGTTTAGGACTTTTTAGCATGATTGCTTAGTAACATAATTTATCGTAGGCTTCATCGTCACTTACCACCAGGTGAGATTGAAGCCAAACGACTGTCTATAAATGAATTAAAAAAAAAGAAAAAAATACATATTATACGCGCATGGGCTACACACGTACCTCAAAATAAATATTCCCGCACTGTTCCTCGTGCTGTTGGCAAACTGAAGTTTTTTATATATTTTCTTAATACTTCTTGCTGATTGAACAAGCACATGGCCCACCTGATGTGGTTACAATCACCTTTAATAAAGAAACCTATAAAAAGAACGTGCCCTACCATTGCCATACATTGCTCTACGCTCATCAACATGAGAGATATAGGTGTTAAGCCTCATGTACCTGATATTTCTACTCGCAATTGATTTGTGATTTTGACAAGTCTTCCGATACTTTCAGGTATAATACTTATTTCGATTTTGGAGTGGCGTAAGATATACATCACATATATGCGAGTATTATTTTGTAAGATTGTAGTTTGTACTGCGCCTATAGATACACTACTGGTAAGACCTTTTAGGTGATTTGGTAACATTAGTGTAACTTTCAAACTGACAGGCGGGCATTAGGTGATTGATGACGAGGTGGTACCCACTTTGTCACTTATCTTTGGTCTGCTTTTATATTTCAATCGGCAGGCGGTTCACTCTAAATCTAATGTGACCACTAAGCCAAGCTATTGAAGATTAGCTGAAGGCTCCGTTCTTACCAAGCCTATAATTGAGCAGGCCTTCTACCGTAAGCTCCAGCACGACTGCAAACTGTCAAAACGACGCCTTACTTTTGTGCTCGACAGCTATGATTGCTTTAGATTGTACCTACTAGAAGACAACCGTTTCATAACACGAACTTTCAGCAACGGATATGTACGAAGATACCCTCGTATCCATTGTTCGGGTATGTTCGAGCCTGTTCGGGTCTTATAAAACAATTATTTTGTAATTCGAATGCATAGCTAAAATGCTAAACATGCATGACATTTTGGAAGCTCACAGTACGGGTTATTAATCAAGCGAACAACCGAGTTGACGGCGCTAAGTTATTATTTTTTAGTTTTCGTTTATTTCGATTGGCATTAGATAATTTATACGAACAGGTAGGTATTAAACTTGTACCTAATTTATTTATTATCGTATTTTTCTTTATAAACTTTGAAATACGCTCCGGTTCTCATACATTGACATGTCAACCACTTTATTACATTACTAAAACGTCTGTAATTGGAACGCGCCAAGATTCAAGTGAGAAAAAACGACTCCTTATACGATGTAGCGATTTGGCACAAGGGCGGCGGCTGTGGTGCGCTCGTTATGGAGCTAGGCCTTTACATGTGCTCATACTTACAGAGCTTATGATACTGCAAGTGAATCTTATTAGCAGTTAAATGACATCCTTTTCCTTACTTATATTATGTTTATTTAAAAAATAATTCAGCTTGTTTGCAACTGAAATCTTCTAACCATTGCATTCTTCGTTTTAATCAAAATTATAGACTCTTTCTATTTACATATATTGTAACGTAAAAGTATAAAAATATATAGGTATTCTATCAGCCATCTGGTTCACTGGATGAACCAGTATAAACTGGCCTTTGTAGATGTAGATTATGTAAACAGCGTCAGGAGTAACTTTTTTTAATCACCCCTATTTACGGGACGCTGTAGTGCCTGCGACAGGGTTTTTAAATGGTGTAGGCTTACCCAGCACCTATACCATCCTCACACCTTAGTCAGCCTGTTCCACAAACATGCCACGGACTTCCTCACGATGTTTTTCTTCACCGTTTGAGAGCAGTGGCATTACTCACGTAAATATCCCAAACAGCAAAATCTATTGGTGCACGACCGGATGCGTAGCACCGAATACAAGTATTTTTAATAGGTATAACAAAATGTTGTGTATCTTGTTTTATTGCGAGTACCTAGTTTGAATACATCAAGGAAAACCACTGCTAAACTAAAAAGCACTTCAAAATTATTCCTTCAACCAGAAGCTATAAAACGCATAGATTATTCGTAGAGAAATAAAACTATTATTTTATTATCTGTGTTGCATTATTCTGCCTACGCGCATGTTGATCCTTGTGCGATTATTCAATTGATCGCCCACACTTTGATAATGTCTACAACATTGTCTACGTACAGACAAATAGTGCTAATTCGTTATAATACCTTCGGTTAACATTGAGCCCGTGACTGACATCCTCGGAATACATAATTGGTGTGTCATCATTACGTATGCCGCTCGTGTATTGAAATGTCAGCGAAAGATTTTTATTCCTAGACTAGGAAAATAGATTGAGGTATCTCTGGAGTGTTTGTTTCGTATGTATTTTGTAGGTACAGTCAGCTGCACTAGAATGTATTTACAGTACAGCAAAACAATGAAGTCTTACACCACAAAAACTAAAAAATCATGAAGTTAATTGAAGATCTCATTTCTTTTTTGAATAATTTGTCGTGTTAATACATATATTAAGCACCGCTGGCGCTACTGAGAAACCATTTTGAAAGTTATAAATTGTACTTATATATCGTAGCTGACTGCCCAGTTGAAATGTATTGGAATAATTGTTTTTAAATTAATGCACTGACTAATTAGATACAATTTCAACTTGTTTTGGTAATATAAACTATAAAGTTTGACATCAAAAATCGTAATTCCCAATATAGGTACTAGTGATTTTATGAACGAAATTGTATGATTACATTGTATTGTATCGATTACACTTTTTACAACTTTGTTAGTATGAGAGAACCAAAGTGGTGAATGGGATGAGTAAGTCAAGAAGGGTCGACGTTAATTCTCTATAGGTATTATCATCGTTTGTGCAATTTGATCTAAATTGTTTGATTGTTGTGCGTGTAGCCGAGTGATGATTATGAGTGTGAGGTCGTAGAGAAGGTCGGAGTAAATTTGACAATGACGATGGTTACCCACCCATGCCGGGATAGCTAATAGGACAGGTGCTGCTAGTTATGTATCTCTTGGTACTTAGTTGTGTCGCAAGGGTTTTATCCGAAAGGTACCTTGTCACGTCAAACTTTTTTCCCAGATTAAGTTTGGTAAGGAACGATAATCGTTTCTAAAGGTTTATGAAAAGTGTTCAGATTTACAGTAGTATATATAAGTAAGCTTATATTCTTGACTGGCAGCACAGTTCAGTTAGTAGTAACTTTGCCTTCTGTGCTGTAGGTCGTGGGTTTGATCCCCATTACCACCCACCGATGATAAACATAGATGTTTGTTCTCTATTTAGGTGTTATATTATATTCTAAGTATGTATTTAAAAATACCGTATGTCAGTATTCTATCAGTCATTGTGTTAATAAAAATATTCGTATCAGTAGATAATCTAATCTGA
Organism: Electrophaes corylata; assembly: GCA_947095575.1. Taxonomy (NCBI): domain Eukaryota; kingdom Metazoa; phylum Arthropoda; class Insecta; order Lepidoptera; family Geometridae; genus Electrophaes; species Electrophaes corylata. The sequence continues at coordinate 12,174,815 of OX352712.1, read as the reverse complement.
CGACCGATGTGGCGCGGCGGGCGGTTGTCCGCCTGCGACGCAGGAGGTTGCGGGTTCGATTCCCGCCTTGGGATACTTGATAAATGGGATAAATGTTGGTACGATCTTCAAATATTTATTCCGGGTGTTCTGGGTATTTTCTATGTATAATAACAAATATCTATATATGTAATATAGTATTGTATTAAGTATATCAGTCATCTAGTACCCATAACACAAGCTCTGCTTAGCTTGGGGCTAGATGATGCTGTGTGGATTGTCCAGCATTATTATTATTATATTATTATCTAACCGTGCGTTTTTTTATTTCCAGCATGTCAGAGGCTGACGTGAACCTGATTCGAGACGAAGACCAACTGCGTCGTATGGTATGTCTAATTTTAATAACACATAGCATAGAGATCTGCACAGTTGAGCACTAATCATTCAAATAGTTGCTAGTTTGATGGCAGGAACGATATAGTTTATGTAAAATATATAATCGATAAATATAGTCGATTCTATGTTACATGATATATAAGAAAAAATGTAAATCCGTTATTGGCTATATGGTATGTATGTATGAAACGTTTTGTATTTTCTATGAGCTGTGGATTTTGTTAAATAAATAAAATAAAAAATAAAATAAAATATACAGACCCATTACATGTAAAAGGAAGGTTATATACATCTTTAGAGGCCCAATTCACAAATTTTATAAATGTCAGTTTTAAAGAATACCATGCGGAGATTGACACGATAATCGGAACATGAATTTGATTATATTTCGTTATAGTAAATTGTGCCTCAGAGTGCAAACTATACTGTATGTATAGGTATATAGTTTATAATATAGTGGATGTACTAGAGGAAACGCGTGTGACTTCGTCTACGTGAAGTTATTTTCATATAATCTTCAGTCCCCGCTGAAGGGTTACCCGTTTAGGGGTTGAATTTTGATAACTTTTTTCTTACACCTTTACGCACCAAAACGAATAAACCCTGAAAGTTTGAAGTCTTTACAACCACTGGTTTAGGCCGTACGTTGTCTGTATGTCTGACTTGATGTCAGCCAGGATAAAGATTCTTATAATTGTATAGATAAATAGAATAAGACCTCCTAATAAGTTTTTGACTCGCTTTTTCGTTGAAAACTTTTTTCAAGAGTTTAAAAGCTAGTATGAAAATAGGTACCTTATTACACAAATAAACTGAAGTAGGTGTGTAGATTTTAAAGCAAAAACCTGGAATTTAAAACCCATTTACAGTAAAAAGATAAAGTGCGCCTACTGTTACAGTTCGAGCAATCATCTCTGTGCTCTGTAGCAAAAGACCAAGGACGTTAAAAAAATGCTTACACTGATAAATTGTATAAGTCGTTCGAATACATTAAAATTCATGTAGTGGGAGCTTTTCCATTTCTGGTCCTATGGTTGTGGGTTCAAATCTGGTATGCGCAATGTCAGTGCTCACAAACGGTGAAGGAAAACATCGTAAGGAAACCGGTTAGGTTTGCAGTACTAAACTACTGCAAAATGTGGGCCCTGCCCCATTCTCAAAGAATCTTGAATTGGTACTTACTACTTGTTAGACCTTAGAAGTTACCTAAGATATCCGAGGGGATGTCTACCGTGCCTAAGCATTAAAGTCATAAGGTTGTTTCTGTTTTCCATTTTTTTTCTTTACACTGCAACTTTTAACAAGTAATTGTGTAGAATACTGTGAGATCCTTATCAGAATAACTACTTTTCGAAAAAAACTTACAGTCGTCTAGTCGGTGACTAGGAGATTAACTGTATATTTTATACTTAGAATTGATTACCAGGCTGTTCTTATAAAACTAGGCAGTATATACGTTTGTATCGTTCCAGTGGCAGCAGACCGAAGACTTCGGCCGCAAGAAAGAGATCCGCGCCCACATGTACCGTCTACGAGAGGAACGCCTGCGCAACCTGTACTCGCCTGAACCCACACCTGCTAAAGGTATTACATTCATTTTTCATGCATATTTACTTAGCTCAGATAGTAAAAACAGGATGCTGAAAGATCGCAAACATGACAAGCAACCCTCTCGGTTGCTTGTTATGTTCTTATTACAGTGCCAATAAAAAAAGCTAAAAGGCACTATGCAGAGCTCTTGGCCAATTAAAGAAGTTGAAAAAAGGCATGTGTAGGTGTACCGTCCTCAGGCGCGGTAGCCGTCCCTTTTGATTTTTTGCTGCCTACTCAGTAAATAGGTCTGCTTCTATCTGACTAAAAATCCTTCTAGGATGTCTAAGATCATGAGTCTATAGATAAAAGACTTCAGATTTTGAAATATAATGCGTTCTAGAGCTATCGTTGAATAAATTAAACTACTTTTATTTGATAGCACTAAAATAAGCCAACCTTGTCGTTCCAGTTTATAATAATAAAGAGATGGCTTTTTTGTTACACACGATTGCATAAATTAAGTTGGAGGAATAAAACAACGGGAGAATTGACATTATTGTTAGTTGCACGTTAGAAACGCTTAAACATTATTTAAATGTTACCTTCCCTGGGATTCGACGACTAGTAGCGCAGTGAGTAGCTGGCACGCAGAAGGAGTGGGTTCGAATAAATGTACTGTCTGGTAATGTTCACAATTTGCAAATATTTGTTTCGGCATGTGCACTGAGGTTACACTGTATTTTGAGGGCTGTATTGTATGAAAAACCTTTCTAAGTGCACTTTTACCTAGACTGGCATTTGAGCTTTATTATGAGAAGTCATTTTATTGAATGTTTGCAGCAAGCTTTTTGTGTATTGTAGATTAGTTTTGATAATTGGGAACTAGCGTAGTGTTGCCGCTTCAACAGGTTGTGAGTTCTCATCGGGGCAGGCCCACGTCGACTCCTTCGCGGACCAGACCTTCCAGTCTATGAAGAGCAAGGAGGTGCGCGACGCGGGCTCTCCTCCCAAGGAGTTCAATTACCGCGGCCAAGGTGCTCCCCCACACACACCATTAGTCTAACCCGACTAACGCTTATTAACTCCTAATCCAAAAACCCAGAATCACCCAGATACTTACATCTAATTAAACTGTTTTCAGATCTGAACGAGCTGTCGAATGCTGGCTGGAACGTGGAGTCAGAAGACAAGACCACGGATGACGGGCGTACCCATGTGAAGTCTGTCAACGCTAATATTGAAGGAAGGTATGACGTGGAAGGCGGAAAAGGGCAATTTGCAGCCGTTGACCGTCAGCGCCAAGCCGTTACCGAGTTCCAAGATGACACCACCAAGATGCGTCGCGACGAAAGCTCCACCGACACTGCTGCTCACGAGCATGTCGTTCGAAAGACAGATGACGGAAGTACGTTCTCTAGCACGACCAGCTCGTCTAACACATCCAGCAAGATACAGCAGGTATCTTCCACGGTACACGAGACGCCAGCGATTCACGACTATGACCAAACACACGACACTAACCGTAACGAAAAAGTAACCAGAATCACTAATACTGAGCAGAACCTGAGGAGCAACAACTCCCAGAATGGAGAGTTGATCTCACGGAAGATTGACTACCCCGACGATAATACAAAAGTTATTGTGGAGACGAGGTGTCTCCCTGATGGTACTAGAGTCACCAGTACCAGGCGTGAGTTCCGCGCACCTGCGCAGAATACTCACTCAGAGTATCAGACTAGGAACGAGAGTAAATCCTATTCGTCGCAACAGAAAACTAACTCTAGAGAGTCCACGTCAAAGATCATTCGGCATACCAGCGATAGTCATGCCAACGATAACGTTAGTGATTTCAAAACAATCCAACGCATGACCGACAGTCGTACTGACGACATAGTTGATTCTCAAAGACATTCCGATGATACTGATTTTAAAAGGCAACTACGAGAGTACACTATCGATGATGATACCAATTCAGAAACTCATCGCACAAGTCGTCGCCGTGACGCCAAGATCAGCAACGTTACTGATCACTCGAAAACCGAAGAGGACTACTCCCAAACTCGCTACGAGACTCGAGTCAACAATAAAGTTATTGACCGCTCTGTAAACGTCAATGACGATTATTCTCGTGCCCAACACCATACAAACCAACGATATGTCGATAGCGTCGATCAAACTGATCGCCGTGAAATCATTGAGACTTATGACGATTGCAACGTTTCACACAAAGATGTTAAGGAAAATCACCGAGTAATCAACGAAAAAAACCTCAGTGCCAGCGGTGATTTTACTCCGAAGGGGTCAGATGAACTCATTCGTAATATTCCACAGGATACTAACAAGCCTATGCGCTATGCCCCAACGGACACCATCGAACCGAGTCAAAAAATCTCAAAAGATACAAACGAACGAGTTTACAGTACATCTAAAACCACTGATGAGCGAACCCACAAGATCACCAATGACACAAAAGTGGAAGAGCACGTTGAAAGAAAAAAGAGCAGCGATAACTATCAGACGACGTATCAGTCTGACTTCCCGCAGAGTAAAGTAAGTAATGACTGGAGCCCCACTCACCAAGCTTGGGCTAGCACGCTTCGCGCAGATACTCCCTCTACTACTCGGCCCTCAACCAGAGCCTCATCTCCCGGTAGCAAAACTTTTAAATCAAGCACATCATCTTTAAGAAGCAGCGTAAGCCCTGATAAAACCTTAAGAAAACCAACCAGCCGCGGAGGCAGCCCAAGCAAAATAGATCGCTTTTCGCCGACTCGCTCAGTCACTTCTGACCGATATTCTAGCACTTACTCTACACATTCCACAACCGAAATGAAAACTAATAAACATATGAGTCCCGAAAGAAAGCCACCTTCTGGTCGCTTTCCGGCTGGGTACAGCCCAGAAAGAAAACCTCAGGATAACCACCGTCAGAGACCTAGCGTCAGCCCGGACAAACGACCACCAAGCCATGGTAGACCAAGTGCGAGCCCTGAGCGCAAACCACCTCAGAAAATATCTACTGATAGTTTACCTAGGAATGCGTCCCCAACTCGTACTGCAGGTTTACCTTCAGGTCCTCGACAAAGTAATGAGAAACGACATTTTCAACCGTTAAAAGATAAAACTTGTCCTGATATTGGTACTGGTACTTCACCTACTACTCCGCACAGATCAAACACGAGTCCTGAAAAAAATACTACAGTTAAAAGCATTAAGCCTACGTCAAGCCCTAGATCAAGCCCAAGTCCTGATAAACAAGGACCGGAAGACTTAAAACCTGACACCAACCCAGAAAGAGAAGAAAGTTATAGGAAACCAACTCCATCTCGTGAGCAAGATTCAACCAGGCGGCCGAGTGGTAGCCCCGATAGACAACCCGGCTACATGAAACCGACTGCCGCTAGCCAACCTACATCTAATACAAGAATGCCCTCCGAACTAGGAGATGAACCAAGAAGTTTGTCACCATTAAAACCTACACAAACTCCTGACCGCAATTTTTCCAAGACAGTGACTCAGGTGAAGCAAGATCATTATAAGTTTATCGATGAGGAAACTAAAATGAACACACGTAGTGATAAAACTAACTCTTTATCAAGTGGCAAGACTCCAGACCCGACAATAAAAAGCCCTGGTAAGAACACCCTTGATTTTACTGAGTCCCCATTACATAAAGGCAGATCACCTTCTCCTCAGAAAAAAACAGTACTTGCTACTGAAAATGACGACCTTTATAGGCGAATTGATAAAACCGTTGAACTAGTCGATATTACCTCGCATGATAAACAGGCAAAACACATCCATCTTGAGAAACGTACTCCTCTAGATACTCTTGGTAATAGAGATGTTCCAAGCAGAGAATCCTCTCCAACTAAGTTTGGTACATGCGATAAAAAGAAACTACAAGACGCAACGGAAACCACTGAGATTATAACAGTTACTTCGACGAAGGACATAAAATATGACTCATTAAATCGTCACGATAAGACGTCTTCTAAAAATTTCCCAGAACCTACATCACCAACTAAAAAGACCCCAAGAAATAGCACATCACCTGTTAAATCTCCTACCAGAGACACTAAGTACAAACACGCAAATGACTTTATAAGTACTGAGAGAAACACAGAAGAAGTAAACAAGAAACCTGCAAAAGAACGTCCTCGACAACTACAAACTCCGTCCTCAAGCCCAACAAGGAAACCACAGGTAGAAACTGAACCTTCTACTGGTCAGAGCTCGCCCACTACGTCCGTAAGTGGTTTCGTATACTTTGGATCCCCTCGAACAGAAAGGTCAATCGTGACAGATTTGGATGAAGACTTTCGACCTGCAGCTGTTTATCCCGATGAGCCACAATACACGAGACCTGAGAACTTAGATCTGACCCGCTCTACATCACCTTCTAAGGTACCATGTCGGTCTCCGTCGCCTGATAAACGTGAATCACCAACGAAGGAAAGTATACCTAGGAAAAGTTCTTTGAAGAAGCCCTCAAACTTTGTCAATCCGGCATCTCCGATGGACAAACCACCGTCCAGTTTTCGAGTGTCACCAACAAAAGATAAAATCGATATCACCGATCATAAAGTCGTAAAGAAGAACCTTAGTGAGCCTGAACCTAGTTCGTTGATAAAGGATAAACCACCGCTGACAAGACGTGAAACTTACGATGATCGATGCCGTCTAATTCTTGGAATGATTGATACGACTACAACTGAGAATGTTATTAAAGAAACAAAGAATCACATGAAATCTGAATCCGATAAAAGTTCTCCTAGCGTGTCGCTGTGTGATAGTCCGATTCCACAAGAGCCTACTTCATTCTCTGACTACACAACCCAAGAGAAAATTGTCAGCACAAAAACTGATGTTACTGACTTTATAGCTAAAGAGCAAGAAGCTATTATCATGACCACAAAAACTCATGATTCTAAGTCAAAAACACCATCGCGAGGTAGCTCCCCGACTAAACAGCAAGACATTAAAACATCGTCTGTAACCCAAATTGATAGTACTAAACAGAAAAAAGAAAAAGATGTGACGACAACCGAAACCGTTAGACCATCACCTGAGAAGATTATTCAACATCCTAGAGAAAGCCCTGAAAAACAGATCAGGCCGAAACAAACTGACGAGAAATTGAAATCTAAAGTACCTCAGATAGCCGATAACAAACCGCGAGCCACTTCGCCAACTAAACTTCCTCGTTTGTCAGTGAGCCCTGAACGAAAACCAACCACGCCTGTTCGAGAAAATTCAGTAAAACAGCCAGATGATGAACAACCCAAGGAAAAATCACCTACGAAGACAGTGAAAACAACATCATCCAGCAAAACAATCATGACTAGTGATGTAGAGTTTGATACTATATCTACAACTGAAGATATTCAGGAAGACTATACCAAAAGTAGTACAACTATAAAAGAAAAGTCTCCTCGTACTAGAGTGTTGGAGTCGCCTACACGCCAAACTCCAACAAAATTAATTCATCCGTCTTTTGAATCTTCATCAAAACCGCACACGATTGATAGTTCACCTACAAGGGAGTTCCAATCACCAAGCCGTACATTGAAGACTAAAGTTTACAAAGATCAGAAACAGACACCGGAAGATCAATATCCTGAAGAAAAGTCACTAGATAGAACCAAAGAGAACCTTGATACTTCATCGACAACGAAAGAAAATGAAAAAACAATTACATCAACTATCAACACATCAACTATCGATAAGAAACATAATACGACCAAGTCAACTACTAGGTCTCCTACACGTAAAACTTCAAAGGACGTTCCTCGATCAGTGTCTCCTTCTAAGGTGCCTTCTCAGCCCTTAGCAACAGCCCCTAAGAATGAACGTTCTCCTGACCGTAAGACAACGAAAGTTATCCCAGTTCAGAGCACTGGTCCCAAAAATTTATCCTCCTGCGACCTTCCAGGATACATGAAAACTACCGCTTCAAACACTTTTAAGAATGACGTCACTATCACTGAAAATGTAAGCGAGACCATTACCTCAAAAGTAGTTGATCGAAAACATACAGCTGAAAAACCTTCAGAATTTTCCAACGTGACTGCGCCTCGAACACCATCTCCAACTAAGTTCACACGTCAACCATCTGTTACTTCTGCGCTGAAGAAAACAGATACATCTCCTGATAGGAAGCCTGCGAGCAAACATCTTTCGTCACCGACCAACGACGACGTTGCAAAACGACCTAAAGTTACGATGTCTACGGACCGATCTCCTACTCAATCAGCGACTAATGTAGCACCTGGTTATATAAAAACCAGAAAATCAGTAAGCTCCAAATATGAAACTGATGAATATGATATTACCACTGAAGATACCCAGGAGACTATAATATCGAGCACTACAGAAAGTAAATATCCTACGTCCAGGAAGTCACCTGCCCGTGAACCACTGAAACCCACTGATAAATCTTTTCCAGACAACCCTCACTCTAGATCACCATCGAGGCCAACAGAACGTACATCTTACAAAACGGACACATCACCCGAACATGAGTCTGAATACCAACAACCATCTAAAGGTAGTCCAAAAAAGAAACCTCAAGGTACATACCCCGAGGACTTTTCCACTTGTGAGATAACAGGGTACGAAAAAACTACTACTGATATATCTCAATCTGACACTACCGCTACAACAGAAGATGTGGAAACCTCAACTACATCCATTGTCCAAAAGAGGTATTCATCCGAAAAACCACATACTTCACCTGTGAAAGATAGTCCTAATGTCACAAGAGATAACACAGTTAAGAAGTCTTCTCCTAATAGACCGAGTGTCAGCCCTGACAGAAAACCAAGCTATATGAAACCTACCGCTTCTGTCATTTCTAAACATGAAACCACAAAGATCACAAGAGATAAACAGGAAACTAACATTTTAGACATAGAAGAGCACAAGCAAATTTCACCAGCGCGCCAGCCTTCTAAAATGGCACCAAAAGATTCCTTGCTCTCTAAGCCTGAAGAACCTAGGCAACTACGAACTCCTTCACCTACTAAAAAGACCTCAAAAGTAACAGAAGTTAGTACCGATTTCCTCATGTCTGAGAGAGAGCAGGAAATATTAGATAGAATTCACAAATCTTTGCGAAAACTTTCGCCCGAACGCAAAGAAAAGTCTCCAAGCCGAGAAAGGAGTCCTAATAAAAATACTACAAGATTGTCAGACCTAGATATTACAACTGAATCAGTTGAAACTCGCGCGTTTGAAACAGAAGATTTGACCGAGATCTTAGAAGACCATGCCTTTAGCAAAACAGGAAATCTCAAAGATAGCAAACCTAAAGATCTGAAGATTCCGAGCAAACCGTCTTCGAGAAACGTCTCGCCAATTAAAAGAGCTCCATCAGTTCCTGTTTACCAGAATCCAGAATCGCCAACTAAATCTAGAAGTATTTCTCCAAGAAAACCACTGTCGCAAACCGACCGCCCTCAGTCCCCACATGGAGCTAGAACGAGTGGATTCAGATCCAAAGATCATGTTCCTTTTAACCGCAAGCCTACACCGGCTACTTTATCTACCTACAAAGTTGAAAAGCTTCCAGCAGACGTAAAAAAAACAAGTAGTGTGACCAAGCAAAACGTTTCAAAGATAACTACAACTTTTAAAAGTACACCCAGTCGGCTCGTTTCGCCACAATCAACAAAGTCTAATGAACCCGAGATAAGGCGCATTCCAACTTCCAAAGGTATAAAAGAGAATATCATTTTAAGAAAAGAAACCGTGACTCGCACTTCTAGTGATAGTAATATAAAACCTAAGAAAACTTCCCCACAAAGAATGAAATCTAAACCTGAAATTCAGGTCAACGACTTTTCTACAAAATCTCCAAAATATCAAAAGCCAATCATAAAGGAACCGCATTCAAAGTTACCTGCGAAACCTAAGTCCGCGACTGCTCTTAACACTTCCACTGATGATGATGATGACATCATCATTGATGTTCAGCAATCTAAATCCTCACGAGAAAACTCTCCGGATCGCATTTGTCCAACTCCTGTAAACTTCGCTGATGATGTTGGTACTCCTAGATTCCCTGATGAAGTAAGCGAGCCTGATGATGAATACCGTAGACGAACATATCACACAATCCATGAAACTGAATCTGTTGTCGATGATATTGTTGAAATCTGCGAAGATAAAGAGCTTTTTGTCAAGAAGACTGATGTTACATCTGACGATAGCTTTTTGAGTGTCAATGATAAAGTGAGTAAGTTTACCACCAAAATAGAGTCCTTGACTAAACCAAAGGATAACATGACAATTTTCAAGGACACAGAAAAGAGAGTTCATTCAGATTTTATTGATGAAAGTATAAAATCTGACGAATGTTTACTTTCGGTGTCCGAAAAGGTAAACAAATTTGCCAAGGGTCCCAAGGATACTAAAGAGGACCGAAGTCCATCACGTAAAATAACGGACGAGTATGACAGAAATACAATTTACCAAGATGATTACACCAGACTGAGTGTTAATGACAAGGCACATCTGTTCGTAGAGACCGCGGAAAATATAAAGTTGCCTAAAGTAAAAGTAGCTCAGAAAGTGGACAGACCTGATTTGTCTAATGTTGATGAAGCATTAAAGAAAGATGATTGTCTGCTCAGTGTTTCAGACAAGGTAAATAAGTTCGTAAAAACTGCTGAGAACTTTTTTACAGAAACCCAAGAGGTTGATCAAAAGGACCGTAAAATTAAAGAACAACACGAGAAAATAATGAAACAGATCGTTGATAAAGACGACATAGACGAAACGTATGAAATCAATGAGTGCACAAGCACTACAATTATAAGCAATGTTGAAGATGAATGTACGAAATCTAACAAAAAAGAAGTTACGCCACAACCTCAAAACAAAGAATACGGTAGCAGTTCCAAATCAAAGATAACAGAAAAAACACCAGCAGTTAAAATCACAACTCTACGTAGTAGTGAAGCAGTAAAGAAAGCTAAAGCCTTGTTCGAGAATATAGCGTCTACGCAAAAAACTAAGGATGTAACTCAGACTACAGCAAAAACAACTAAGCTGACTGATATTGGTGTTGTTAAAAAATCACCTAAAACGGACTCTACTATAGTCTTGCATCCTTCGGTAGAAGACGTTTCTCCGTATATCACTGATGTTGATAGCGAACTTGATGCAACAACACACGCGACACGTACGGCAGAGCGGCCAACAAGCGGAACTTTAACCAGACAGCGTCATCCTCACGTAGACGATAAATCAAGAGCAAGTCCTAATCGCCTCACAGCCCAATCTCCTGAAGTTCCTAGAACCAAGTCACCAATGCGAGAAAGCTTTGAGATCACAACTACTAAAACGGTTTTGTCAAAATATTCAGGTGCACCTAGAGCCGAATCTCCTAGACACATACCCGAATCCCCAAGGCACCGCCCCGAGTCGGAAAAACCAGACAAAGTTCCGGGTTACCTAAGGCCAACGAAAACTAGTCAGATGAAGGAGGACACTAAACATGTAGACGAGAATGAAGTGAGCACTCGTCGAGGTAGTGGCAAGTTTGGGGTTGAGTTACGGAGGACAAGTATCGAGCGGTCGACGGTCAGCAGCGAGCGTCGCCGCAGCGTCGAGCACCACCAACCCTGCATCGAAGATATCTTCGATCTGGACCTCCTGGAACAAATGGTCAGTACATAACTTAATTTTTAATGAGAATGAATGTTAGAACAAGTCAATAACCCACCTCATGTTAAGCGGTTACCTCTGTCTCTAACCTGCACTACCTCTAAATTGCATTACCTCACAGAGCACGTTTATTTAGGACGTGCTCGTTGCATGTCTTATATCCTTTAATTGCACTGACTTCCGTACCTTTCAAATCAGAGCATAGTAATTCGAGGATCGCTGCTTGGCGGTAGAAATAAGTACGTTGGTGGCAGTACTTCTCTGGGTAAACTTTTTCACAAAGAGCTCTACTCTTTCGGACCTTTGAATGTTTTTGATTAATATCCGTACCCGTTGTTTTCCATTTTTTTACCGGATGTTCCATTTCAGTTGGAAAAGGTCGTGGGTTACGAGCAAAGACGGCGCATCAGATCTCAAATACGAGTAGTTAAGAATGATCAAGAGCACGTGGAGACTCACACCAGAATAAAACATAGCACAAGTACTCCAAAGCCGAGGGCACCGGAGCAACATCCTGCCAAATCTCCGGAGCGTGTGCTGAAGTCAACACCACAAAGTTATCTATCCCCTGATCGCCAGAGCAAGACTCCACAAAGGATGCAGGAACGCAGCCATCCTAAAGAACCATCAGCAGCAGTCATGAATGGTCACGCTAAGGAGCCTGTAAAGACTACATCTACTTTACGTCCAAGACCACACAGTCCTGAAAAGCCAGCTTCAAAATCAATTCGCTCAGCTAAGAGTCCTGCCCGTCAACCGAGTCCTATTAAAAAGAGGACAGTTTCACCAACCAAAACGACTTCCAAATCAAAATCAAATCGCTTCAACGAATACGCATCTGCTTACATGAAAAAAGTGGGTTTGAATGATGCCGATAAGGTTAAGTTGGCTGACAAGAAAATCAAGAAAGTAACAGAGAGCAGGACTGTGAGTCATGAAACCCAGGATAGAACCTCACAAGAGTTCACGACAACTAAGAATTTCACTGCAACTTCTGAGCGGACATCTTCAAGAGATATTATAGAAATTGTTCAAGTTAACGGTAAAAGATCACCATTGCTTGAAAAGATAGCTGGTGTACAACGTAAAACTCAAAGTCCGGAACGTGGAGTGTACAGTCCCGTATCTAAGGCTTTAAGTCCTGAACATGACGACTACAACCCAGTTAGCAAGACTCCTAAACCCAAGGCTCATAGTCCTGAAAGAAAAGTTTACAGCCCTGTGGGAAAAACTCATGTGCCTGAACGTAAAGTACATAGCCCTGAACGAAGAGTATATAGCCCCGTCAGCAAAACACCTGAACAAAGGCCCCATAGTCGGGAACGTAAGGCATACAGTCCTGAACGAACAGTATATAGCCCAGTCAGCAAGGCTCCTGAGCACAAACCCCATAGTCCTGAACGAAGAGTATATAGCCCAGTCAGCAAGGCTCCTGAGCACAAACCCCATAGTCCTGAACGAAGAGCATATAGTCCAGTCAGCAAGGCTCCTGAGCACAAACCCCATAGTCCTGAACGAAGAGTATATAGCCCAGTCAGTAAGGCTCCTGAACGCAAGCCTCAAAGTCCTGAACGTAAAGCATATAGTCCTGAACGTAGAGTATATAGCCCAGTCAGCAGGGCCCCTGAACACAAGCTTCAAAGTCCTGAGCGCAAGCCTCAAAGTCCTGAACGTAATGTAAAAAGTCCTGTTGAACGCTTATACCAGCGATCACCAAGCCCTGAGTTCAAGAGACAGAAGTCTAACACACAGAAGGAGACCATTATAAAGACAGTTTACAATATTGAGAAAAAGATACCTACCAAACCAGTCCAGGAGGAGAAACCCTCATGGGTGACGAACAGGAACTTAAAGAAGATCACGTCTGAAACAAGAACTTTTAGTACCAAGAAACTGGAGTCCGAAAAGCCGAAGTACCGAGCCAGTAGTCCTTCTAAAGTGATCTCCAAGCCGATTGACGTCATCACGTCGAGCTACGGGCCTGGCCCCTTGGATGCTGATGGTAGACCGCTATTCGGCATCAAGGCATTACGGAACGGTGCTACTAACTTTCAAGGTATTTAGCTATCTGACATGATTCATAATGTATTTAGTTTAACTATATCAATATTGACTCAGATGTTTCGAGTGATCTTGCTATCTAGAACAATTCGTTGAATGCTTTGCTATAATGTTGTTGCATCAAAAACTTCAATTTTAATTCTAAAGGGACTCGTGTGCATGAGGTTTGTTAATTGTACGACATCTGTATTTAATCTTTTCAAACGTGTCGTTTCTTACCTTAGTGAAAGGCACAGTTGTCCGTCAAGAGTTCCACTCCCGCAACGGCGGCGAGCCTGAAGGCACTGTCTCCGTCACTGCCTACTCCTCGCAACCCGAGGAGTTGGAGCAGCTTATGGCTTCACAGGGCGTAGAGCCGCCTTCAAGGATACACGGACTTTCAGCTATCACCACCACGAAGAAGTTCGGCGGAGACACCGGCATCTCGATGTCAAGTATCAACACGGTAAGTGCCTGAAATAATGTAAAAGCAAAACGGTAAGAAACTTAGTGATATTTTTTAGTGCTAATGTTATGAGACAACCTTTTGTTCCTTTCATCCGTCCGCCTGGCTGGATGTTCGTCGTAGGAAGGGCGTAGGTTGTGTCGAAGAAACCTTTGAAATTAGAAAAAAAACTCCAATCTTATAATTTTGGAAATCCATGCTCGTATTTCCAATTGACTTATTTATTTGATGATACGGATTTTTAATGAAATTAAATTACACTTCAGGGTGCTATGCCTTTTTGCAATAAATAATGTAGGTATATGTAATACTTACTCCTTTAATGTGTGGTAATACTCGAAGAAAATAAATTGTAAGTTATTACATACTATATGCCGATGTAAAACAATGAAGGAAAACATAGTGAGGAAACAAACATTCTAGCAGCGGCGATGGGCTTGCAATCGGTCACGTATGGAATTAAAGACTCTTTGAGTCAGTACTACTTGATACTACGAAATCTGAGGGGTTAATTTCCTAACACAGAAAGAAGAACGTGCCAGCCTAGAGCAATTCACTCACGCCAACCGCAAAATGGACAGTCAGGTCGACAACCTGGAAAGCAGCAGCTTAGACACTCGCGAGGAGATCATTGGAGACTCCAAACGAATCAACTCTAGTCAAACAAACCGGACTGTGAAAAGTGACAGAAGTGAGCGGAGAAGAGAAGAGAGGGTGACGGAAGTTCGAAAGGGGCAGAAGGAGGAAAGGAGAGAAAAATTAGAGAGGAGAGAGGATAAGAAGACGGTCCGTCAGAGCTCGGTGAAGTCGCTCACGGAAAAGTTTATTAAAAGTGCAAGTAAGTAAATATTTTTCTCCTATTTTCCTCCTATATAAAAACAAAGACATGTGTTTGTATGCAATACACACTGGCTGATAATTATATAAATAATTAGTTAGTCGTTGGTCGTACTTGAACATGTTTCGGGTATGGGTGTATATTTATTTCATCTAGGTACTAAGAAGGAATTATGAATTGGTATTAACTTGATTTGGTGGATTTACTGAGATTTGAAATTTAGAGGTAAAGGATAATAATCACACCTAAATAAACAACAACAATTGATTAAATAATTATAAATGTTATGGCTTATAATAAGTGCTACACTATAAGGACTTCTAGGTGTCCCTTCCATTTGACGTTACATGTATAGAATATACAGCCATTACATTATATCGATGTAAGTAGATCGCTTCGCTACTTGCGCTTAGGATTTCCGAATCAGCAATTCGTTGGTTACAATCAACAGTATTCGACGTAACGTCCGATAATTACCAACATCAACATCACCCAGTTTTCTCCAAACTATATCGTGATTATTTGCAATTGGCCGGCACTCATGTGCCGCCGCTTCACTTGCGTAACCACTTTCATACCTAATACCTACCGCGAGGCTTCAGCGCCGGCCAGGCCACTGCCACAGCCGGTGCCGGTGCCGCCGGTAGGTACCTACGTACGTACGTAGGTAAGTAGAGGCAGTAGTTGGTAGACAGGCACCCGCCACAGTCACCGCTCGACGTGAAAGGCGGTACCATGTATCAGGAGTACGTTGATATTTTGCGATTAATCAAAAGTGAGTGTTTTGTTTATTTAAGTTTCGGAGTGTGAATACGCAAAGTTTGATGTTAAATGGTTACGAACTGCTTATAACTAGGTGTATCAAAAAATAGTTTAAGTTACGGTGATTATCTTTAGTATTTAATTACATAAATTCGCTGTTTGCAATAAAATGGGGTTAAAGTTAATGTTTACTTTCGATGTAGCTTGTGGAACCGTGTAGAGAATGGGATCATTATTTTTGTGTCCATTGTATCTACATTTTCGGGGAAGGAATAGTGTCAGGTGTCATAAAATGTAGAGTTTTGCTGAGCACGCAATTTATATTATTGTGAGTACTGGAATAATGTGACTTTGCACGCGTGAATCTGTTCCTATTTAGTTTCGCTGGATTTGTGGACTCCTCAAAACAACAGAGAGTTCCTTATTTTATACACTAGAGTTTCTGATTTAGGATATGCGACTTATCGAGGATGGGCTTGCAACCTACGGAATACTAACTAGGTACTGCAAAAAAGTGGGTATATACCAAAATTAATATTTGGAACACACCAATGAATCTTATGTCGGTAATACGTAGTATACTAAGAAATCTGATGTGACATTTACCGTGCCTGAGGATTACATTCGTGAAGTTACATCTTTTTTTCTCATTTCTATTACTAACAAAGATTTATACAGAAGAAAAATTGCCAGAATATTTAACTAAATTATAATATCACGAAATATTTATTTCGTTTGGATTTATACCTAGGTACTTACTTAGTTACATTCCGGTGCAGTCTCGGCCTTAATGACGATGCAAGCCTATAAATGGGCTGTCAGAAAAGTTAATAAATATTCAAGTAACTCGTAGGCACACATGAATTCATGTCACGCATGTTTATATCAGTTACTTCTTAGATACTTTAGGTATGGTACTTATGTACCTTCATTTATATTACATGACTGTATGGAAGCATAGATACATGGCACTTCTCATGGAATCTGTTAACAATTAACTTTCCTTATTAACTACCTACTGTAACTTATGTAACAGATTGTTTCCTCCTGTCTACTTCTAATAGAAAAAAGTGTTTCAGGTTCAAGATTTTCAGTAATATTTGTTTACTATACTGCTAGGTTTTGTAAGTGTGCTAAGTGTGTCTAAAAAATAGATAAGGAAAAAAAAATTATAAACCTGGTTGACGGAACAAACAGATGTCCCACCTCATGTTAAGTGGTTAACGTCATCTATAACAAAGCATTGCTTCGCTGGTCATGTATGTTAAGAAGGTGCCGCACGATGCGTTGCGTCCATCAACTTGAGGCATTGTACCAGTAATTTTACCAGCACCCTTAAAGAACATAGCAACACTGCTTGGCGGCAGAAACAGGTAATAAGCCACGGTGCTTGCGTCAAAGTTGTATCTTACAATCCAGGGTCATTGGAACTAGATCATCGTATACAAATTATGATCTACCCTAACAAATCCGTATCCGTATCCGTTCCCTAACAAATCTTCACCACGCCACGAAGGTCACGCACGCTAGGAACACGTCCTACGAAACGGTCCTGCATCCATTATATTCCAATTAGTAGTGGATCCTATACTGTGTTCTTGATTATTAATGGCTTTGACAGAATTTTCTACCAAAACAGTAGACATAATGCTGAGTAGAGGCCTTTTTGCTGCTGTAGCAAACACACAGTATCACCTTACCAACACATGTTTTTATAAGTACTTTGTTTTTGTTTCTGTGTATCGTACATGTGCTAACCTATTCAAATGGTGTTTGTAAAAGTTTTATTGTAAAATGTTGTGTCTCTAGCTGCAATAAATAGAAAAAAGAATAGAATAAAATAGCTTGACGACTTTACCAAAGTGAAAAAGGACCAAGTACCTGCTTGAGATTCTTCGAGGATGTCTAAGGGATCATACCAGATACTACATTTGGTTCATAGCCACATTTTGCAGTAGTTAGTATTCCATACGTGACAGGTTGCAAGCCTATCGCCGCTGCTAGAATACTAACTGGTTTCCTCACGATATTTTCCTTCACTGTTTGAGAGCCCTGAAACTTTTTAAATTGAGTAATTATCCAAACACGAGATGTTCTACACTTGTTTAAACATTAGCATGATTCAAGTTATGCTCACTACCAAATTATAAAGCAACACGAGTGAATGCTTTTCCTGTTGCAGCTTTTGTAAGTAGGACAACGCAACGGTTGAAATGTTTTTATTGTCGTACAGCCATTGAAGTCACAGCCATTGATGCAGTGAACTGTCGCGTCGCGTCGTTTATGACATAATAGGAATTAGGTTATCTATCACGGAACCGACCAACGGCATCTACGCTTTCTTATAGCCTTATTGCAAACTGTCATAAACGACGCCAAAACTAGCGTTGCTATCATGCTTGTTTTCCAGTTTTACATATTTTTTGTAGTACTAAGTAATGGGTTCCGGATTTGTTTGGGTTTGTTCGGACTGAGCTCACGGTACAGATAATTATGTAATCAAACTACCGAGCTCACGGTTACTCCTCTGGTCTGTAAAAAACATGAGGTACACTTTGCTACACTTTGGCGTAGAAAGCGGGAAATATTTTATAACTTATATACCTGATGCTGCGGTTACTTATGCCTACAAGAACATGCTCTATGTTGCATTGCAATTCGTCACTCTCAAAACTTTGTTCAAGTAGTAGTCAAGTTAATGTATTTAAATAATATGTATTGTCAGATGACAGCGGTAAGACGGACCGCAGTTCATACCCGAAGGCGGGCCTCATCCTACGCACCACCTCCACTGTCAGGGACAGCGTCTCCAGCGACGAAGCACTCCCTGGTATGTACCATCATGACTAGCAGTGGCGTCTGAGGCACGTACACTAACAGTCAACTAACCCTGGTACTAAAATCTTGGCGTAACGTTGAAATATTTACACCATGTTTTGTCTTTTACATTGATAGGAATTTTTAAATTAGATTGAAAGTGACAAAACACGGTGTAACTATTTCGAGGTTACGGCGAGATTATTAGTAGAAGGGTAAGACGAGAAATGAGCAAGATCGATACTTCATTTAATAGTTCAAGTAAAGTTTAAATATTTCTTGCTAAAAGTACTCGTATCTAAGTGACTAAGTACAATCTGACGCATTTATTTTAATTAAATACAGGACATGCATCTACTGAAAATGATTATATACAGCGTCAATGGCAAGTTTTCCCTCAGGTTTTTAGAGGCTTACCCAGCACCTATACCATCCTCTCAGCCTCGTATTGAAAAACCTAACACATTTTTTATCTAACACAGGCTTAGCTCGAACTGACAGCGAAAACAGCATAGGCTCCGTGGACGATGTGGTGGTCACCACCACCACAGACCGCGGCGGCGCCGTCACAACCACCACCCGCACCTCTCGCCACCACGGACCCACCACTACCCACCAACGAACCTCCACCGTCACCCATCACGAGCCCATTATCACCACGAAGAAGACCACGACAGTGATCACTGAGTCGCAGGAGCCGGTGGTGACGAGAGTAGTCACTCAAGGCCCAGTGGTGACGAAGACGGTGACGGGGCAACGGCAAGGGGTGACGGAGAAGTCGTTTCTGGATAGTAACACGAAAGTCACGGGGGTCCAGGATATCTTGACTAGGATGAAAAATGCTGATATTGGTTTGTAACCAGATTAAACTTTTTTACGTTGGTAGGAAACTTTGTATTTGAACTGAAAAAAAAACTTCTGATGCTTCTGATGGTAAACTGATGTTACCAAGATAGAGGTATTCCTAAGAAAGGAATTCCCGAAGTGAACAGCAAGAGGTTAATGTTTGTATGAAAATAGCATCACGTGGACGAAGTCGCGCGCGTTTCGCTAGTTTACTATAATGAAATTCTTCTAGAGTAGCTCTAGCGGCCCCGTTTTTAATAAAATCACGAAAAAAGACATTTACATTTTTTCTGGAAATGCATTGGCAAAACTTTAGTATGTATAAGATGTTCGATGGTGATGTTGAGCTCGTGGTTGTTCGGACAGTGATCGAGGACGGCGACACGACCGAGGACAGCGAGGCGCGCGCGCTGCTGAACAAGTTCCTCGGCGCCACCGTGCTGATGGCTGGCATGCAGAACTACGTCACCGACCAACCTGCTGCCAAGCTGACTGTCAACCAGGTTAGTCTACTGCGTTCTAGCTTCTGGATTATACCTACCCGTCTTCTTAGGGAGTAAGCGATGTTTTTTCCGTTGTTTGCAGCTGATGTTTGCTGTTATTATTATTATATCCTGCAGTGAACTTTTTCAGACTTCCTTAGAACTTAGATTAGACTTTTAGAACAAAAAAAAAAAAATTTTTTGTAGATGTAGGTTGATGTCACAATGTTTTTTTGTAAGAAAAACCCACAAATATTCAAAGTCAACTATTAATTCCTCGCAACCAACCTTGAATCTTACTGTTTTTTTTGTGAGATTATTTTTACAAAATAATATAGCTTGAAGCTCCAGTGTGGTGCCAATAGGTACAACATACTGAGATGTATGTCAAAAGCCATTCGCCAAAAACCTACATAGAGTTCGTTGCAGATTCTGTGTTCCCTGCGATAATACCTGGTGTCTTCTAACCCAGTTCTCACATCACCACAAAGGTGTTTATTTACTCAGCAGATAACAAGAAACCATTCATTCTGTTGGTACCTGGAAGTCGAGACGGCTCGCGCCGTTCATTGTCCAAGTCCATTAATTGCAGCGCCGGCAGTTGGCTTGGCACCGCGCTGCCGGTACTTTTAGATCTCCTGTTTAAACAACTGCATTATGTTGCTAATTTATGTACTTTGACATTGTGGTGTTCCCATGTTTGGATTTTTATTTTGTATTTAAGCGATTTAAATGTTAAGGCCTGTATGAAAGTGCTTTATTTTCAGAACTTTGTTTATTTTTTATCTAAATAGAAATAACACAATTTGGCATTGTTATTTTTTTATTTTGAAGACTACTTATTTTACTTTTTAGTAAGAAGGTAGTAAGTATAGGTATACCTACCTAAATAAAAAAACTCCAATAGTTTTTTTTTATTTATTTATTATTGAAGAACCAAAGACCTTTTACAATAAAACTTATCTATCTAAATACCAGAGGGGTGACTGTGAGCTCGATAGTTTGTTTGCCTAATTATCTGTACCGTGAGCTCAGTCCGAACAGGCCCGCATCTTCAGGTAAGTCCGGAAACCGTCAATTAGTACGAAAAACTGGAAAACAATACTATCTATCAAACAAAATCGCAACGGCAATTTTGGCGTAATTTTTGACAGTTTGCTACCGTGCTAGAGCTCACGGTTGGGGGGCAGTTCATCTTAGTAGTTGGCCTTTCGCTATATCACATCTCTAGTCTAGAGACTTTGTACCTGAAATTATGATTGTATAAAGCTCTGTAAACTGCATTTTTTTATAAGCTTTAATTTGATGTTGTGATGATATCGCTCTGTCTGTCTGCAAGTTCAATCAACGAATCCAAACAAATCCCAACCTTGTCTGGTCAAACATCAGCGCATGACAAGTGGATAAAGCAATGATCTATTTGCGCACGCGGCAGCGTGGGTAAACAAACCGACGTCATTGCATTACATTCTAAATAATTATATTACCTACCTACTTGGATGAAAGAAATACGACAAAAGCACACTGATCTTTGTTACTAAAAAATCGAACACGCAGCTTCTTAATACTTTCATGTACTTTCATGTGTGTAGTTATATAAAAGTCGGATACTACATATATATAAATGTTTAGACATTTTAAGCATCGCTATTTACCGACTATTTTTTCTCTTTGATAATAAACCCTATTCTCGTGACGAAATATCGTCAAATTCAAGTTTTGAACGTGTCAATCTCCAAATGGCATTCTTTGAAACTGATATTTCATACGGTCCAAATTGCCAAACAAATTCTTGTTTCAATCTTGTCTCAGCTCAAAAATAATACGAGATTTGGGTCTTTACTTTTAACAAACATAAAGGTGTAAGGGTACCTACCTATGTACATCGCACAAAAGCAAAAGTCAAGAAGTATTAACACAAAATATTTGTCATAGGTGGGACTCAAACCCACAACCTAGGCTAGGTAGGCAGAGGTACTAACCAACTGAGCACTCTACATTTCAAAATTGAATTAATTCAAAACTTGATGATGTTCAAAACTTGTTGATTGGCTTGATGTTCAGATCTGTGAGACACAATACATTCGGCAGTTTATTTTTATTTCACTTCAGTAACTGTTACATCCGTATCTTTTACAAAATTCCTGAAGGCAATCCAGATCAGACTGAAACGCATTAACAATGAAATCAACGGCCCGAAAAGAAAGAATAACCCATCTATCCGCATTGTTTCAGTGCACAATGAGAAGAATTGTAATTCAAGATTACATTAGCATAGCTGTTTTGCTTCACGAGAGCTTTGTTATTTAGAAAACTAGTTTGAACCTAACGCCAAAAGCTACAAACAATACACGGTGTGTTACAGCAGTAAGGTTGCTACAGTAGCGAGAATTTGGCTAACGTAATTCACACGTGTAGGTTTGTAATCGGGAAATGGGTGAATAACCCACAGACCCACTGATCCTAGTAAACAAAAGGCGTACACACATTATTGCCGTTTAAAGCCACGCGCATCGCTACTCTCCACGCGCGCGGTAAACGCGCCGGCAAAAATAACATGCCCGGACTTTTCACCACTCACCATACACCAACACGTCTTATAGATAAAATCACGGAAAAATAAACCTTCGCTAGTAATATATAGAGCGGGATGTGTCGGAAAACTCGCGTGCCGCTATATTTGGCGAGCTGACGTCAAAAACGGTGGTGCGCGCAGTCCGTCCCGCAATCCCGCGCAGACCGGTTCGCGCTAAAATATGACATAAAATAAAAAAAAATTGCCATAATTTATGGTTTAGTTTTTATTTCAATACATTAGATGAGTGCAGTACATTGTAGTAGATCGATAGGTATAGATTAGATCACACTGCAAGTAGGCTAGTGGTGTAGTTTCAGGATTGCGGTTTTCCAATCTCCTATTTTGGGTGAGTTGATTTTACATTTTATTTCTAAATTCTTGGCGACTTTGAGACAGCGTGATATAATATTGTGAAATTTATATATTGCATGCAGTTTTTAATTCTAATGAAAGTTTAGTAGTTTTCGCTACATTTATATGTGTTTGAAACAGTTGGTTACTTTTTTTAATTCATTTTAATTATTGTCTCAAAGGTAGGACGAAATATTGGTTTGTACCTCCTATAATTTTATATTATTACCGTTTATTATTAACAAAGCAACTCAAAGGTTTTCCTGAAGATTTCTGAAGATTCCTGAAGATATGGAGCAATAAACAGTTCTGAATGGCCACCAAACTACAGGGCGTTTGCAGAGAGAGCTATTCCGAAGCATATTAAAACCACTATCGCTATTTCTGGCGGGTTCGATTTTCACTACACACGGTCGCCACGCCTGTCAAATCTGATATTGCATCCATCATCGCAGGGCTCACGGGGGGGTAATCCCGCGAGGCCACTTGCGACACACGGCTACAAAAATAACAACACAAACATACGTTGACATTAATTTATTGAAATGAAAATTTAAAATACCGAATTTTTTGGACGATGTGTTTTTTTGGATGGCGCAGGTTTTTAATCTCTCAGGAGAAATGATTTGCTGTTATTTCACGGGCAATTGTAGGAATATATATGTTATCAGATTCAAAAAGTAGCCTTTGTCTGCCTCCATAATACAAGCTATCTCTGAGCCAAATTTCACCTTTCATACACACACACACACTTTCATATTGGTACATTGGTATACAAACAAACTTACTTAAATCAAATCATATTTTAATATTAATTGGATAGAAGGATCATGCTAACAAAGGTTGCTAACTTATAATAAAAAACTGAATTCGAAAAACTATATAGCAACTGTTTTTTAGCTGCACTGAGACGACATATTTTATCTTTAAAATTTTTAACAGCATTACAATAAACATATAAAATAATTGAATGAATTTAATTATTTAAATTTATGCAGCTTATTTATACGGCAAATACTGGTAAATTTTCTCAGTAATTTTTTATCGCTGTCACTGTAAGTACATCTTACTGTCACACTCGGAGACGATAACGGTTACTCAAGGCACTTCATACTATCTTCGATAATCTTTACTATTGCGGATGGCAGTTAATGCAGCCGAGTGTACAACTTGTACTTGTTCCCACCACCAGCTGCCAATAGTTTTTTAGGTACCTACAGCCCAAGATGGGCACTGTCCTGTCCATATGTCGTGTCGTGTAGTACTTGAAAAAGCTCGTTTGTGAAGTATTCTCGGAATTGCAACAAAGAGCCACTTAATTCGATACCATCATCAACATACCTACTCCTTAAATACTCGGTAATTACAACTCTGCTGATTCTGCAACCCTTTTCGCAGAAAATATTAAGTTCTTCTAATCTAATGGAGTCAGAGTTTTGACTGACTGAGATACTGACGTTCAAGGTCCTTGTACTTTTAGTCTTAGCAGAATTTTAAAACGGATTCGTATTCTGTCATCTTTGGAAGCAACATTGTTTTTTCATTTTAATTGTTTTTCTAGTGTTAATTTCGGTGGCATTTTAACCATTATTTGAGGTCTTAGCACAAGTGTGAATAGTTGGATAAAAATGTGTTATGTGACATCCTGCTTTGAACAAAAATGTTTTCGTTATGTTTTGAAGAGAAACGTCATCTTTTCTTCAAAACCAATGACAGCTGACTTTTCTTTTTTACTGACTCGACTTGACTAAAAACTAATTATTCATTCACTTGGCATTGGCGAAATTGTCGGTCGAATGACGGACAGATGCAATTGTGAAGAGTTTTAAAAGTTTGCATACCAAGGTGTCTAAATTCGAGGTTAAAGTTTTGTTTCTTATATAAGTGAGTTTCTTTAAAATTGTGTGTACCTATTAACCGCGAGAAAACAAAGCGTAGGCAGTAGAAGTTGCGAATATTTACTAGAAAGATCACAATTACAAGTAGGTAAGAAGGGTACCTACCAATCTAACGTTTACCTGTCAATATTAATTTAAATCCTGCGTTTTTCTAAACGTTTTTGAGCGACTATCTAGCCGAACTACTCAGAATAGTTATTTTAATTTATGTTATTAATTTATTTGCATGTATGTGATTGTCTTTTTTGTGCGTAAATATCTTTTAATGACACTGAGATAGACAAGAATCATCTATGTTTATCACACAAGTATTTATCCTAGCGGGGACCGAACCCACACAATACAACGCAGAAAGCAGAACTATTAACTGAGCTGTGAAGACAGACAGATCATATCTAAATCAAGTTATTCAAGAAATACTGCGTACTTTTCTATAACAAAATTATCGGAAAGAAATCTTTCAGAAAATAACTTAATCGAATAATAACTGACAGGCATTACATGCAATTAGATATCTATTGATTAAATCTAAACTTTCTAAGCTTCGTCTGGTGATTATACTACTGTTACTAAATGCTGTCTGGTAAACACACACACGAGTAAGGAATAAGGCTTCTGTGTTTGTAGAAAACCGGTAGGTAAATATAGATTAAAGTACAATGATCAACTTTATAATTACACAAAATAAAAGGAAGTTGCAAAGCAGTATAGCTGCATGCCGGTCATTTCGAGGAGCTGGTTATTTTTTTCTGTTTGTAGCACAGAATACTTCAGTTTTATAATAATAAGTATTATAATAATAACTAGTGGAAACGCCTTCAGCTTCAATCCCTGCTGTATTCCTATAGAGGTTGAATTTCGGGAATTCCTTTCTTAGTAGATACTCCTCTACGCACCAAGACGAATATAAATTTCAGGTAAATAAGCAGTAGTTTTGGCTGTGCGTTGACTATATGTCAGTCCATCAGTCAGGACAAAGATTCTTTATAATTGGTATGTACCACATTCTCATAACAAAATATCGTCAAATTTTAGTTTTTTTATTTATTTCAGTATCTCGTCTCAGCTCCAAAAAGATGCAAGAGTTGGTTCTCTGAAATAATAAGATGTTAAGACGCTACAAATGTGTAGGCTCCCCGTCAAGTTTAAGAACCAAGCCGTAAGTTTCTTATCTGTGCTAGAAGCTTGGTCGGAAAGAACTAGCGCTTAGCTTTAGCGGAAGCTGCAAGTTGACTGTAAGACAATTCTATCTAAATGATCTTTATGATTTCACAGAATTTCCTTTTGACTTTGACTTTGAGTCTAAATATAGTTTAAAATGTTTGGAGAAACTATAGTATGCGATATCTCGTTGTCTTTGTCTCCAGAGTGCCAAATTTAATTTCGCTAACAAACAGTCACACTTTCTCATATAAATTAGTTTGAACAAGTAAAGTAAATGCAAGGCGAGTATTTTTTATTTAGTTAATTATTTATGAATCTTGAAACTTTCTTGTTTCCCTGTCACTGACCGCTCCTGAAATGTACGCACATTGGCACTCGAGAGGCAATTAATTCGAGTGCTTGAATGAATCAACTCGTCTTGTATTGCCAATAACATAAAGATGCTGACTTATTCAGTAAGAACCGGCTTTTTATCTTTTATAGAGTTCCGTATTCAAAGGGTCACAATATAACCCGCGTCGTCCGCCTATCGCAGGTTGGTTAAACACACACATTGGTTAAACGTAAGATGTAGCACTTTTAATCTAAAACTATCCAAAAAAATACTAAACATAAATAGAATAAAAAGTGGCTTTTGTGTATCTGCAGAATACCAGCTCTCTCAGTGCTATATTTAATCCTGATTGGTTTAGTGGTGTCGAATCGTAGAGCACCCTGCCTCCCAATGGACAGACAATACGGCTAGGATCGCGGGAAGTCGGTGAACGGAAAGGTTTAAAATCATCTTGGCTGCAGAAACTTATGGAGAGGCCTGTGTCCGATTAGCAGTAGACTTCTTCAGACTATATTGACTATGATGATGATTTAGTGTTACAGCCGTGAAAACGTATACAGACAGACAGGCTTTCGCGTTAGTACATTTTATGATGGATATTTCTGGGGTTTAGATCGTGTTGTAGTATTTTTAGAGCGTGAATTAGACTTGCACTTGGCTGGTAATTATTCAACTTACACACTTCAAACAACTTTTCACTTTGAGTGCTGTAAACATAAGATCCGTGGGACTTTCTGCAAGGTCGCTTTACTTCGCATACATCCTTCCACGATGCGGCTTCCACTCGCCTCCGACCCCGCCTCCTGCCCCGCTTCCGCCCCCGCTCCCTTCCTCACCACGACCTATCCCGGCGGGTTGAACCTCGTAACTTGAAGCGGCCGTTCACACCGGTGTAATTTTAACCGTTCTTGCGCCAAATATACCTCACGATGTGGGTCAATCCTCTGCATCAGTGGTACAACAGACTGTGCGCTTGATGCCTCGGTCAGATTACCTGCTTTGCTTGTAGCTGTTTACTGATTACTGAGATTACGTCACATGTCTTTTATAGCTGTTTGTTTGTACTTTTACCGCTGAACAAATAGGTAGGTGCTTTGGGTGCACTAACGTGTTATTTAAATTTAATCAAGAAAAGTACTGTTTGTACTTTTCTGTTATTACTATTGGTCACCAATCGTTCTAGTACAGTGGGTTACCGTGAGCTCGATATTGTGTTTGCCTAATTATTTATACCCTGAGCTCAGTCCTAACAGGCCCGAACAGACCCAAACAATGGATGCGAGGGCATTTTCATACGAATCCGGAATCCGTTACTGTACAAAAATATGGAAAATCATTGGAATATAATGCTATATTTGTCAAGCACGCTAGTGACGTCGTTCTTAACAGTTTGCAACCGTGCGGCGTGCCATACCTATAATGACAATCACCTGCAATAACATGGTCATATTTTGAATAACATTTCGTGTCCCTACTACAAAAAACGCTTTCTAAGTTTTAAAATGTCTCGCTCTCTGAAACTCTAACTCCAACGTATTAGTCACTCAATTACTAGAATGAAAAACACAATCTACTTCTAGAGGCAGTAAATACTTCACAATAATAAACACTTCACTAGGCAATTGTCCTGACAACTCTATGGGCTCTAAATCATACACTATATGAGCCATAGCTTGTGGCAACGCGTGCGCATGCGCGCGCGGTTTGTTTAGTTGACAGATCTGAGGCCTTAGACAATGTTAATTATTTTCGAAGTGATTGTATTACTACACTAGTGGCTCGTTCCGGCTTCGCACGGGTTTTAGTAAGGATCCCTAATTTTTTTTGAAAATATAATATAGCCTATGTCACCCGGGATTGTACAGCTTCCCAACGGCGAAAGAATTTTTCAAATCGGTCTAGTAGTTTCGGAGCCTATCCAATGCAAACAAACAAACAATCAAATCTTTTCTTTTTATGATATTAGTACATACTAATATCATAAAAAAGTTCGCTTCGCTAAGACACTGATTTATATATAATATACTACTAGTCCCGTGACTTCCATCGCGTGAAGATATTTTTCATACAAACGTTGACACCCTTTTTTATCCTTTACAATACGAATTTTCAGTATTAGTTTCTTAGCCAGCTCCTTCATCAGGGTCTCTCAAAGAGTATTTACATTTCAGGCCTACAGTTTCGCGACGAATAAATAAATATAATAGAGATAAACCATACGTACACAGATATCGTAGAAATCTATTTTGTTTCTAGTTTGTAGAAAAAAATAAGATACCATGAAAACAATATCCAATGCCAAAAATGAACAGCCAAGCAGTTCGAAGAATTTTTTTTTCGGCCTATCCCAACGAACGTGCCCTCAATGACATGGCTAAAAATTCGTACTAGTTACCTATATTCTAGTAGATGTTATAATTTGTTCGGAATAGTCTGTTATTTTTTACTACTACTTTTGTTTTCATATAACTTATAATATTTGAGCTAGAGCATTCACATTATTTAATCTTGTAATACGTTCCTCGATAGGCCTAGCCTAGTGAGAGAACTGACAGGTATTCTTTATTTCCAAGTTATTTTGTCAAAAAAAAATATTTCTGTCTTTCATATTTATTTTCTTAGCTTGTTTCTTTTTATCGATTTATTTTGTGTGGATTTTTGTGCTTTATTTCTGTAATAAACATTTTTTACTCTACTTTACTTCAGTTAACTATTTAATTAATTAGTATTTAGTTAATTATATAAATAATTGTCAGATCTTAGGGCTAAGGACTTCTGAAGATGACACAGAGTTACAGCTCCTTGTGACTTACCGCGTCCATAGTCTGGGCCATCTGCTAGTTTTAAAACATTACCTCATCAACCTCAACAAGTCCACTGCTGGACATTTGCCTTCCTCATATTTGGAGTCATCTTCCTCAACAGTCTGTAGTAGTCCACTGCTGGCCATAAGCCTTCCCCATACGTTTCCAGGATAAACGATTTTGAGCCCTTCCATCCATCAACTTCCCGCGATTCTAACAATGTCGTCACTCTATTAAAGGAAAGAAAGAAATAGCATTACGACTTTAATCACCAAGCACGGATCCCTTCAGATCTCTTAGTACAAAGTACCCCGTGAATCTTCGAGGAGGCTTCGGGGGGTAGTCAGAGGTATGTCCAGATATTACATTTGGTACAAACCCACAGTTTGCAGTAGTTGGTACACGTGAGAGGATGCAAGCAGAACACTGGCAGTCTTCTTTATATATCTAGAATATTATAACATGTTTGGGTTTGCTGTCAGCGCGCTTGGCAGGCGGCTTGGCTCGCGCAGTAAGATATGCTGCTGCCCAACTCCTGATGGTGCTTTCTTTTATTCGTCTCTTTCGATAGCCACGGAAGGTGATATGCCACGCCTCGTTCATCATGTTTGTAAATGGTACCCAGTAAGGATGTTGTATTGATTGCTAACTATCAATATTTCAGAACGTTTCTGTTTATCTGTGTGTGCGCTACGCACTTGAGCTGTGTTGTGTTCTGTTGTGTGGTTGATATTCTGCCAAAGTGCGCATCTAGCGCGGAGCGTCGACCTTACGGCTATGTTTGTCTGCTTCCTCTCATATCCACATTTGGCGTTTGGCGCATCGACACGCTTTCCTAAGAAAACACCCAAGGTTTTTTATTTTGCGTCTTTTACGCGCCGCTGCCATCGCGTTGATTTACGAACTAAACTTCCGTGTGTCAGTTGGATCATCGCTGAAAGCAACGCAAGTTTACGTTACGCGTTTTATATTGAGTAGTAAAGTAGGTACTCGTGTATATATAGGTGATCAAATATGTTCAGTTTTTAACCGACTTCAAAATAGAGGATTTCTATTCTGTTGTATTTTATTTTTGTTCGTTAGCTCCATCATTTACCTACATGCATACATTCCTCCATCATTTAATAAATTTAAAGTCAAATTAAAATGGAAAACATTCACCAAAAAGATCCAAATACTTTTTTTTTGAACTTCAATAATATGTCTAAAAAAGTATTGTGCGTATATTTTAGCCAAGTATTGCATAGAACACCTATTATTTTACTCATGAATTTATCGTGTAACTGAGAACTATTTAACTATCGTCTAGCTTACTGCTAAAAAACTGGTCAAACTTTCAAAGCTTTCAAAGTACAAAAACGCAAGCGTAACAAGTTTAATGCAGTTCTACCCTCATTATCCATATACGGCATCAATCAACCTGAAGAAACCTGAGTCCATTATTAACTCGAGCGCATACTGTACCCACACCGATCATTTGGTCTCTATATATATTAGTATAAAGGTGAAAATCGCGTAGTACTTTGGCAATTTTCTCCTGCACCAGGCGTGTCGTGATCTTTAAGTGCTGTTATTTCAGTGTAGAGATAATTGATAATGATAAAAACTGCGGATTGAGCCGAGTTTTTCTTCCTATTAGCAAGATTACTGTTTGCGTTTTAGAGTGAATCGCATTATACTATAAAGTGGTTGGAATATCGAATTCCAAGTCTGTGCTTTAAGGAAGTAAAGAGTCCTCCTGACCTTTCGCACACCGAGGAGGTCAATTATATAGATACAATCTGCCATTTTGTCGGTCAAACCAGAAAATACGGTTTCGATTAAGTCTACTTGAATAACTCACCGTCCAAGAAATATTTTTAACACCTGTATGCTTCAGGTCTATGTACGCAGAGCAGTGCATCGTAGGGCACGTTACTAACGAACAGCGTAACTTGCGAAGCAATACTTTGTTATAGGTGATGGTTACCACTTAACATCAGTTGGGCCATCAGCTTGTACCGTGAGGAAGTAGTAAAAAAACGACACACAGCGTGAAATACTTTTTTTATTAGCACTATTTGCGTAAAATAAGAATGTTAGACCTTTTATATAATATGTAACATCCTGCCACATACAAAACGCATTCAATAAACAAATCTCTCTCATTCGCACTCGGGTAATAAAGGATATCGCGTTTATTTTTTTTATGAAACAGACTAGGTGTGTCTTCTTGCATAATGTATCGCATCATATCTCTCTCTCTTGTTTCGCTCACGTGAGATAGTGAAGAAACAGTTGGTACCTTATTAAGTAAGTAGGTACATTATTCTGATGGTTCTTGATCTTACGCGTGTTGCGTAAGCACGACGTGCGATTGTATTGTTTAAATCACAATTCACTTTGAGTCATTTAAAGTGTAGCATTCTATATAATTTGGTAGCAGTTATAGATATATACCAGTTACTTTAGAGTCACCTAGTTTTATGGCGATTTAAAGGGTTCCTTGACTTTTTAAAAAATAAATAAAAGTTTTAGTTTATTGCATACGTCACGTTTTTTTGCTTATGTAGAATCGTTTATGAAAAGTTTTCCAAAGAAGTGAAAATTCTATATTAAAATAAATAAAATAAATAATGCTGGACAATCCACACAGCATCATCTAGCCCCAAGCTAAGCAGAGCTTGTGTTATGTAAAGAATGAAAGTAGAGTACTTACCTACTAACTACTAAGCTACAATGTTTTTCTATAAAACACTTAGGTTTTACAGTTTTCACAATTCTTACAAAACCATTATAAAGTATAGAAAGCAGACAAACATTGTTTATTTTCTTTTGTTAATATAGTTATTGTCGCCAAAAGCAACACAAGCAACAATAACCATTTTACAAGTCGTTTCCAAGTAATTTCGCATTTTCCAACGGAAACTTTCCAAACACTTATTTCAATATAATTTTATTGTCGTTTCACTACTGACTACTGGTGGTAGAAAACATCATTAGTGAGTTCTTTGTTCGGTCAGGAGGGAAAATAGTAATTTCGGTTGGCTGGAGTTCCTTTATCACCTCGCTCCTGCTCATCAAGTATTTCATTGAGATTGAGCGTTTTATTTGTTCGCGATCTACAAAACAATCCAAACTTTGTTATATCGACTGGACTTATAAAAGGCCATCGCATTTCAACGTTTGAAAAGTACAAAATATTTCAAATATAAAACCAAATAATTACTTGATCGACTAAACATCGAGAAATAAATATACAAAAGAAATATGTTTGATTAGTGCATACAGGTGAGATATTAGCTTACCTTCGTGTAGCCATCCTACGAAAAAACTTTCCTGTTGTAAATAAAAACTAAAATGAGACTAAAACACTAATATATTATCACAAACTTTGCTGTTATGAATCAAACGTTGGAATGTACTGATTCTCACTGCAGTATTTATAATCATAATACAATATTAGAGTAAGACACCATTGCATATAAATCAGGCTTACCGTTAGATCTTACGATTGATTCCTAATGGCTATGTGCAGGTGTGTCTAACTTATTACAATACCTACTGTAGTAGCCAGGTTAATGTTAATGTTGAAATGATTAGAAATAATGCATTATGTATCTGTTGGTAACGGTAACCACCCCGGACAGCACGAACCAAATGCATTGTTGATCTTGTTGCGCACGCGCATGCCATTAGCACGCTATTTATTGACGTTTTGTCGAACAACCTGGGTATCATTTACTTTTATTAGATTTGTGTTCGTATTTAAAGCTTATTAAGGAGAAACAAAATGTTTCCTTCTTCCAATATACGATGATTTTTTAACAAGTGTAAATTCTTAATCTTTAACAGTTTTTAAGAATATTTGTGGTAACTGTGTGACGTACCGACAACGCACATCCTATACTGCTAGCCTTAGAGGCTTGAAATTTTCATACTAAAACTGTCTTGGTGCATAGGGTTGTACTAAGTAAAATTCTACCCCTAAAGAAGTAGTGAAGTCTGTATAAAAATAGTTTCGCATGAACGATGTTACTGGAAAGTTCCTTTTAACATTAAAAGTTCTTAAAAAAAAATATCGATGAACATGGCGATGACTCCACCAAACTAAGGAAGAATTAAATGAGTAGGTACAAAATAAAATAAATCTCTGAATACGAGCCTTGTGTCATTTACGATGAATGGGCCTAAGGATTTAACCATAAATCTTATAATATAATTAGAAAGGTACTAGGTACTTATATTTTTATCGTTTTATAGACAGGCAGTTTTATGAAGGCTGAGTGCCATTTTACGGCCACTCATGTACTTTCGTCCATTAGCCAAATGAGATTTTAGTGTTTTCTGAGGTACGACGACAATTAAGTAGCCAAGAACAAAAGAAAGTTACCATCAATGCGTCAGTATTTAATATCAACACTACATTTCTGCAGCCGAAAGGCTCGCATTACTGTATTCCTATTTGAAGGGTACGAGAGCCGGTGCAATTACAGGCACATGAGGCTTAATGTGTGCCTCAGGTTGACGGACTTAAGGCAGTGCATCGTTCGGCACGTTTTCAGCTTGCGTGACCTGCGAGACAATGTTTTGTTGTAGGTGATGCCACTAAAAAGAAAATAATATTCATATCAGTTGAGACTATATTATTATACAACCAGTAATGCAGCCGTCTACACAAGGGAACAATTCTACTGAAAAACCAACAAGTTTAAGTGTCGATTGAACAAATTTTTACGAGAAAATTGGTCCCCAGATGTAATTGTAAGCGTGCAAAGAGAACCACCATCCTCTAGCTCATTTGCTTGCATCAACATCGACCAAGACTATATATATGCATAAACAACGCAGGGGTGCAGTCCTGCCAACCAACCAAAGAAGCCAATCGTCAGTGATCGATTCAACACAGCCTATCACTGTCACTCATGAGCCTACAAAAGAGGACACTATTGATTTCCACGCGGAAACTCTGGGCGCCATTGCCACATCCAAAATACTCGGTCGCTGCAATACAATTAGCGGCTAGAAGATCACTGGGGCAGATAGTTGGCAGGGCACTTGACGGCATCGACCGTGTATAAATAACCCCACCGCTTCCAGAACACGAATGTCAGGAGCGGAACTATTCCAGTGTCTACAGGGCTTAGACGGGTTTACTCGTCTAAGCTACAGGGTCTTTAAAATGCAATCCAAATCAGTGGGTTTATCTTGGTTACCCGTCTTTGCGGTGCAATCTTTTCATAATCTCGAATAATTCCTGAATTTTTAGTCTATTTATTAATTGCAATAGCATTCTAAGAATAATTTTAAACATTCGACTCGAGTGGAGGATATAAAGACATCATAGATATTAATTTTAAACCCTGTTTTTGTGTTCTAGCAATAATAGCTCACTATAAATACGCAAAAAAACAAATAAACATCATAATAACGAATGAAAACAAAGAGTGATTCTTAGAGGATATGCGCTCATGAAGCGCACGCGGAGACAAATTCTTTTGGTGTCAGTTTGACTAATGTTTACATCTTTTATGGCGCATCGCTTTATCTTTGTATTTGCGCCTTTGATTTCCATTCTCATTACTGAAACGTATGATTCTCGAAAACATTGTTCCAAATGTTTAGGGCACCCACTTATTTTTTTGTAGACTGAAATAGCTCGCGAGTTTTGTCTCCGGCAATTCTCATTGAGTATGCAACGGGAGTGTGGGATTGTAATGTCTCTTCTTTACCCTTCAGCTAACGTCTCAAGGTGTTCTTTATATTCTTCTATACGTATGAGTTTTTGCATCAGACTTGCGAATTATCTTTCTCATAACTGTAGAGTTATCACATAGAAAACAAACATTACACAAATATATCTTCATGATCAAAGCGATGTGTGATGGTTTGAGCGATGTAATCACAAATTCTTGTTCCTGCTGGGGATCGAACCCACAATTCACACTGAAGACAAAGCTACTCAGCTGTGAAGACATTCTTTTAATCTGAGCAGTTCATCGTGAAAGCTTACTGTACCATCACTGGGTGACTCTTCCGAAAAACGTTTATTAAAGTTTCATATTGACGTTTTGTGTAACACTGCGGCGTAGTTCAGTAACTGTTCTACGGACAAGTTGTCGCTGCCTAACATGCCACGCAGTGTGCTCAAAATGGTGATATAAAACTTCGTCTATCGGTTTTCGGAGCAGACACCGATCAAAATATTGAT
Source organism: Electrophaes corylata (assembly GCA_947095575.1). NCBI lineage: Eukaryota > Metazoa > Arthropoda > Insecta > Lepidoptera > Geometridae > Electrophaes > Electrophaes corylata. Next base: position 12,139,662 of record OX352712.1, on the reverse strand, counting down.
CACATGGATGCTTTGTGTGTTAATTGATCTGAACATGGATGGGCCACTTGGCTCGGCTCGTGTCATATTGTGACGTGACTTTTTAATTTAGCTAATTGGCTCAAATCGATCGCTCAGTACAGCGGTGACTCACACTACTAATTGCATGTCATTGAATAATATATTACGTTGTAAATTTAGAGTGATGTCTCTTTCGACTTCTTTGTTTTACTTTACTTTTACTTTCATTCTTACGTATTGTAGATATAACTACTTACAGAAGAGAGAAATAGGCATGGTGGTACTTTCCCGGACGAGTCCTTCACTAAGAGCTCGACTGCTACTAAATTTTCTTACGCAGCAAGACAAAATAAGAGCACAATCTCAAAAGTATATTAGGTTTATTGACATAGATATAAAAACAAATGAAACACACAAAATGGATAAAAAGTCGTCAAATATAATAATGTCTAAACTCGTGGTGTTTCCCATCAAACTCGTGCTCCTCAAACATCTCAAACATCATCTACCCATGATGAACTTCGTATCACCAATTTTTTATATCATCACCACCATTTTTTATATATAAAATCATCCCTGAGTCAGAGGGAACAAAACAAAAAAAAAATCTAATTGGTCTATAGCTGTTTTTAAATTTTAGCCAGACTAACGCACAGGAATTGATTTTTATACAGTTATTTACAATTAATTACAGTTATAAGATGTATAATAATTAATTCAGTTCAGCTTTTCAAGATGCTCTATAATTATTCAAAATGTAGAGTCATCATGACGCAGACCTACCTAATTAATTACGCTGCCGTATGCTCTCGCGCCGCCGGGTTGGAAGTGCGCCCATCTACCACCAGCAGAGCAGGTAAATAAACGAACTATCCTGCCTTTTAATAGATTTAATAATAAAACTACAAAACAGTTGTATAGGAATGGCCACTCTTATAAAAACCGACAGAAGCTAAACAATGCTTTGAATAAATAATTGCCTTCTCTGACTAAGCAATATTCACATTTAGGCAAGTGAAGGTATTTATATAAATTTCATGCGGTCTGAGGGGGTAAATCGTCCAATGTGTATCACTACAGAATAAATGTCATCGCATCTATATAAACGGAATGATTTAGTTTAGAAATCGCATGAGGCGTGCTGGCTGGCTCCAGTTTCCAAACTTAAACACTGAAAAACGAGTTTGTTTCTAGTTTAAGATAATTTGTCATGAAAGAGGGAGATTTGCTAGCACAGGTGTTTATATACTTAAGAGAGGATCGGATTCAGTAACTTATAACGTAACATAAATTAGATTTATGTTACAGTCATGTTACGGAATAAACATTTGATTTGATTTATTTCTATGACGCATTGATTTAATGTTAAATTGAAAGTCATGATCGCGTCCGCCGGTTCTGTTGAATATAGGTACGCAATGGCGATTTTGTTGTTCTTATCATAAAAGATTCCGGGATAGACTTGGACCCGCGCCCATTCACTCCAGTGCCCGGTGGCGTTAATATAAACAAACGAATATAAACATTTCGCGAACGCAAGAGGTATGTAGGTCATCATAATGCTTCCGCGGTAGCTGGGAAATTATTTTCCACGAAATTACAAGTCGAGAAGATTAGGTATATCCCGCATTTGAAAATATTTTTTTGTAATAGGTCATGTGACAAATGCTTTGATGATCTACAAATCTCCGTCAAACTACACTGTAGGTACAGCATTATAAGGTAAATGGTAAAACAGATATAATCAAACGTAACATATACTTACCTTTTAGCTGGCTCCCGTTCTTAGCTATGAGGTAACGTTGAATTATTATTGGGTAGTCCCTATAACAATTCACGTGCCATTAATAAGCCTGTAAGTTCACAGCTGCACATAGGCCTGCTCCATACGTTTCCACGAAAAACGATTTTGAGCCCTTTCCATCCTTTGACTTCCCGCGATCCAAACAATGTCGTCAGTCCATTGGGTCGGGAGGACGTCCTACGCTTCACCTTCCGGTTCGTGGTCACCATTCGAGAACGTTGATTCCCCACCCCCTTTGGATATTCCTAATAGAACCTCAATTACTTACCGAGTTAGATGTTCTAACGCGATTGTCTCCCCATAGAAGAAACAACTTTTTTTTCAAAATAAGCTAAATGTATTTTTATGTTCCTTTACATAATCTGCATGGTTATTGCTGTCGCGTGCCAAACACTATTTTCGTACAATTGTGTAGCGATAGAGTAATTTTAACAATATACAACACACATGTTTGCGATCGCATCGTCCGTGTGTGAATGACTCTTGTGTCTTTCAAATCTAATCTTGAAACGAATCATTGCCCTGCTAAAAACGCTAATCATTTTTACGTCTCATATAACAAAGCTCATCACTTGTCTACATTTCCATCTAATTAACAGAATCCTTATTTGTAAAATTTTGTAACGCGTGTAATTAATCTAAAAATATAATAACATAAATATAAATATACCTACACACTGGATCAGTAGGATGATAAACTATAAAAAGACGGGAGTTTTGTCGGTTGTAATTCTTAGGAAATTCCATCCAACATAATAAAAAGCTAATAAACAGCACCTGTACAAAACAGTAGATCATTCACGCCATCTTTCGATTTGTTGAAAAAACTACTACAGCTGTTTGAAAGGTAGGTATTTACATAATGGCTTTCTCGTAGAGTTTCAGCGTGTGGGAGGATCGAGTTGCAAAATGCTACAACCTTGAATGAAACGTTTATTTTTAAGTATCTTCTCAATAAACTGTCTACACGCTTACACTGAACTAGAAAAAATATTGTAGATTAAGAGATTCGAATTCTAGAAATGAAATGAAATAGCTTCACGACTTTTCATGTGTGAGGCTATAATAACTTTTCCGGATTTTATTGATCTGTGCGATGACTTCAGAATCAGAACAAATCAAACTCTTGACACTACAGTTGTTTCACATTACTGACTGCTTTACGATCTTGATGACGGTGTTAGTAGTTAGGTATCTACAATTTCTAATGTTGTTTGCTTGTGTTCAAATTCCTCGGTCCGTTCTCAATCATGCTTGACAAACAATAATTCATCGCTACCGCAAGATAACGAGTGTAATTTAGTTCAATCAATAATGAATCAATGAAACCGAATACTCAATCAACATCAATGAACCGCATAGAAAATGACCTGATTCTCGCCGCAAGCCGTGAGGTATTACTGAACACTTTATGAGCTTGTTTCTAAACCTGAAAGTTTTTTAAGTAGGTCTATGATCGACTCTCCCGTTGACAGCACTATACGTTGTGAAAACGTAATTCGGCCTCCATTGTAAGATTTCAAGGCTTTTTCCACTACGTGCTATTTTTGTAGTTCGTAGATCATTTAGTTTTGCAACCATCGCTTATAAAAATGTAATGAATATCGGTTACTAAAATATCGTGTCTTTTAACAGTTGTAAATTATAGGACATATAAAATATGCCTTTGGATGCGAAGGGAATGTAAATGATTTAAAACATAGTTAAGGGCAATTTTTTACTCACACCTCCTTACTCATCAGTACGTCAGAGAACCCAGATTATAGAGAGCGCAATGTCTACATAAAGGATTTTACCTATATGGTATCTCTTTGTTTGTCCTCAGGAGACAGTCCGCACCAGCGGTGGCAAGGTGACCAGCACTCGCGTTGAAGACATCGACCTCGACCAGTGCTGGGACGAGAGGCTCCTCAGGAAACTCGTAAGTGGATTTATTTTTTCTTTACGAGCTCTAGTTATCCCACTCAAGGTAATTATGTTTTAGTATTTATCGAGCAAGATTGAAATTACCGACAGTTTTTGTTCCAAGTCGAAATTATTTCAGATTTTAAAAGGTCTTTCGCAATTTCGACTTGACGAAAGATCTTGACCGAGTTACACCTCAACAATGAACCTAACAATCAATGGTGTCAACAATAGCTAAAACGTAAACCTAAACCATGGTGAATTCAACAGTTAACCCACCGTTATGTAAACTAGAGTTCAGCTTCCGTGCTTCAGTAGACAAAGCATCTCACTTCCGTAAAGTCCTCATACAAAAGTAATGTTAATTGCACACGTAACCATGTAACTAAGAAAGTGTATGGAAATGCAACTCATTGAGCGTGCCACGGCCACTTATTGTCGTCAGCCTCCTGAGTACCGACCTCACTGTCGCTTTCAACGGTCATCGACACACGGAACGCCACGGAACACTGTCAATCCCCTGCTCATCCACTTTATTTAGTCTTACATACTTTCCTATGATTGGTCGAAGCTGTGAATGATTCTTTTTTATTGTATACTCATTTGTTTTTATTTTAAACATGGAAGATCCTATTTTATATCTTTGTGAATTTTGAGAGCACAGACGTTGGAGGTCTAACGACTATAGTCGTGCTAAATAACTAAATGTAGTAGAAAGAAAGAACCTGCCGCAGACTTTGAGCAACTTTTTTATTTGATTTGGGGTTTGGCGTAGTTACCACGATTTGCAAACGTATTGGTGACTAATATAATTCTACTAGGGAGTAAGGGAGTAGGTACATACCTTCGGTAATATGCCAGAGATGGCACCTAGCAGTCTGATCTCACGATTGGAAATCAATTTCCAGTCCATATTGGTCCAGTTATACGACAGATTGGAAGCTTGCTCGGTGTGAAACTCGTTACGCAGATATGGCATTATCGAGTGCTGCGCAAGGCAGAGGCGACGAATGATCATTTGTTTTCATACACAAATATAACTGGATATTAGATATATTTATCTTTTTATTACTGTTACGGTTCTGTGTAAACTAAACAACGTTATCTGAAAATCCTCCTCAAAGTCAAAGTCAAAAATCATTTATTCAGTAATATCCGCAGGGATCATCTTGAAACCTGTCATCCACCACCATCCTGTCCGCTCTACTCTATTGCAACACCCTTTCTGGGTATATTATGTGTATTGGCACCAAAAATTGTATCTAGTCCTAAGATCTGACAATGTTAAACCTACTTACATAATAAGGCAATAAACATACTGAATACTGAAAATGTTTATGCATTTAATTATTACATCATTAACGCTCGGTCTGTTAACTTGTTGGTGTGGTGTGGGCAATCGAGCCCGATCTCTACACTCGCGCCGTATGAGGCAGCGTGGGAACCCATCGTGTGCTAGCACCACGTGTGGTGGATGGACAACCAAATTACATAAAAACTTGCTTTACTCAGAAATAAATAAATAAAGAAACAGTTGCAACTTATTACTTATAGCTATTATAAAATCAAACACTTGCCTTTATTTCTATTTTGTTTTACGACATTATTGACTTGTTTTCATTATTATTCTTTGTATAAGTAGGTACGTGAGTGTACGTACTATAAGTAATCTATATTTAGTATAGGGTTATCCTTTCGGTAAGTTGTTAGGATAGTAGCATACATTTATGAATAAATAACCTAAGAAACAGGTGTGAATAAGGTTTAATGAGATTCGTGTCTGCTCTTCGGCTTGGTCGCGTGGAACTGAAGCTGGCGCCTAGTAAGTATCGACGATTCCAAAAAATCCTTGCCATTTATATGCCTTTTAACTTTCACTTAGGAACAAAATGCTAAGTACGCAATATTCAGAGTTGGTAAATTGAATTGTTGTACCTACCGTTAGGATTTTTTTTAGTGTGAGTGTTCTTTTATATAGAACAAAATAGAGAAGCACTAGTATGAAAACACCGGTTTATTTAAAATGAATTCATTGCCAGATACTCTCCAGTCAGCTGAACAAAGAAATATGTAGAGCACCTACTTACGATGATAAGTCTAATAATAGCAGTTATTAGGGGCAGTGAGCACTTCCGGCTTCCGGGGACACTTCCGGCTGTCACACGCAATGCAAAACGTTGTCATGGTGACTGTTCAAATTGATCTCTGTAGAAAGTTGGAGTGATGCGCCTTGTTTGAGGACAGCTGTTTACAAATATTAGTTAATATAGATAGTAATTGGTACCGACTACCACCGCGTTCAAAAAACGTTCGCTTTCTCGTGTCCCTTAAACAGGTACTATACTTATTTTTATTTTATTTGATCATGACCTACAACAAAGCGTAGCCTCGCGAGTCACGTCCGTTAAAAATGTGCTCTACGATGCATGTAATGTGCCTGTAGTGTCATCGACACCCACACCCTTCAAACTGGACAGAGCAACGCTGCTTGTCAGCAGAACTAGGCGTGGTGGTAGTACTTCCCCGGACGAGCTCTATTCACCATCTTGCAGTAAAATAATAATAACTGTAGGTAGATATGCGTCTCACGTAGACTAGACATGGATAAACGCGCTACTGGTTTTGAATAAATACCACCTTAGGTGCTTAAATATTTGCCGTACAATGATGTGATGGAACGTGACTCAAATAACGACAGTTGGTAGAGGTAATTACTCAAATAACACAATTGTGGGTAATACCTACTTACCCACTTGTAAGGGGTCAGCGCTGAGCGGAGCATGTTGTGTGAATTGTAATTTTTTTGTGATTCATCTTGTAATGTGAAATAAAGTTAATTTCTTTGTCATTCACTATACCACTACAATAATGATAAAAATAGAAGGTTTCTTGGAATCTGATGCCGTATTTTGAAATCTTATACCCTGTCAGTTTGCGTTCCTGATTACTTCAACAAAATATATAGGTACCTACTCGTTGTTTTAGGTTAGACATTGGTTGTATACTTACTTAATGAGGCTCCTACCGATTTCAGTTGGACGAGTGCACAGACTACGAGCAACGGCGACGTCTGCGCGCGCGCATCCGATCACTCATGGCGGAACAGGAAGGTCAGTTTTATATTAACAGTACTGCATAACTTTTGACCCCTTATAAAATAAATGAACATAGCTAATGTGGGATCTGTCGGTTACTGTAGCATGCGCGGCGGCGGTGACGGACGCTCTGGGCGCCGCACACATCACCTCCGAGCCGGAGGGTGGCAGTGTTGGCGGCGGAGACCCGCGTGGTGAGTCTCTCCTTCTCCCGCTTCTGCAGGGCCTGCTGGGCGGCGGCGGCGAGCGTCTGCTGGCCGGCCTCGGTGCCGCGCCCGCTGACGTCGTCGCCGACGTGCGACGCTCGCTGGGCCGGCTGCGGGCCGCGCTAGCCGAGCCGGCTGCGCATCCGCAGGCGAGGGCTCTACTGGCGTTGGCCGACAGGCTGGAGGACGCGCTCGATGCCGCCGACCGACTCGACGGCTGCAGACGCAGACCGCGCCGCAGGTCCCGGGCCGCCAGGCACACCGTCGGGGTCACGAGGGAGGAACTAGATCAGGCTCGACGCCGAGTCGATGCCGATCCGCTGGGGCTGTCGGTGCCGGACCATCCCGCGTCGACGTCCGCCGGCTCGACCGGCACCAGCGACGGTGCGCCGACTCCCGAGCGTAAAGCTAGCGTCGACGTCGACGGTGACCTAGACTTCCACGCTGCCGTAGAAGCGAAGCCGAAGCCCCCTCCTCCGCAGCACTCCATCAGCTACGAGCCGCCGCGGGTGTCGCACGACGCTCGCACAATGCAGCCGGTTCAACCTGTGGAGCGTCGGGCGCATGCGCCTCGACGACCCGATTTTTTCCGTCACTCGATGGCAGACGCGACCCCTCAGCAACCGATCCCTCGGATGGATCGCCGTCCCTCCGAAACCAAGAGCAGCATAGCTGCCATCGCGAACAAGTTTGATGCGACAGCTCAGATGGAACGCCAACAGACGGCTGCCGTTCCGCGCCGCGCGCCTTTTGTGGCACCAAAAGCCCCGGTAAAGGATGAACAGACGCGAACCTTCTTCCGACCCCTGCCTCCGACGTATAACTTTGCGGCCCCGCCGCCTCCGGAGGAGGACACGAAGCCCCTCGGCAGGTTCAACGGGAACAAGAAGCTGCGGATGAAGCGCGCGAACACGATCGACATCGGGCGCCCGCTGGCCGGCTACCGGCTCGACAGTGATACGGACGAGGATAACCAGCGTGCACCGCTTGTACCAGATTTCCAGCCGCAGACCGATAACGACCGGAAATTCGTAGCTTTTATGAAGAAGAACGAAGCCGCCGAAAGAGATGCCGCAGTGAACGGCGGAGGGCCGGCCAACTGGAGCAACAGGTTCGGTAACATCAAAAACGCTTTTGAAAGTCGTGAAAAGGAAGATCACAGTCGCTCATCTAGTGCATCGTCGTCGGCTCGTCGGTTTTGGCGCGCGGCCGAAGACCCAGCCTCGGGAGCGATGCCCGGCATGCCACGCGGCCGGAGGTTGTTCACGGAGTCCACCCCGGAAATAATCAAGCCCCCGTGGGTGACGGAGCGCCGCGAACCAGCTCGCATCCCCCCGCCGCAGCTTCCGCGGCAAGCGCAACGCCCTAGAACGATAGCCCCGCCGATACCACCTCCGGTTCTCACTCAAATTCGAGATCCCCTACCCTTTCAAGCCCCTGCCCAATCGTACCCGAAGCAAGCCCCTGTCCCTTCGATTCCGACGACCGTCTCGATCCCGGGACCTTCACTTCCCAAGCTTATCACGATCCCAGCGGCTCCAGCTCCCGTCCCTATTCCGTCGGCTCCAGCAACGTTCAACCCACCTCCAACTCCGCAGTCTCCTTCACGACCAATCGCAAAGCCCTTTGTGGCGCGCCCGATTCCCGTGAATCAGTTCTCTCATGCTCCGATGTCGGCATTCAAGCCTCCCGCCAAAATTTTGTCCCCGGTGAGCGCCCCTCCACACGTGTGGAGCCCCCCGTCGTTTGGCGCCGTTTCTCCATCCACGGAGCGTGCGCCTCCCTTCCCGTCGAGCCCGCGCGCCTTCGCACCGAGCCCGCCGCCTCCCAGCTGGGCGCCACCGGAACCTGCGTGGACCCTTTCTCCGACCAAACCCGAGAGCGTCTACTGCAACGGATACCTCCAGACGCAGCCCCGATCTATTACGTACGACCCACTTCCTCCTCCGTCGATCCACCCTCCGCCCGTACATCCTCCGCCCGTTCATCCTTCGTCCGTACATCCTCCGCCGACTCACGCGCACCTGCAGGGCTACCCGATGAAGGCGATCCCGAGCCAGAACGAGCTGTCGGCACCGGAGCTCGTGCGTCGCATGAACGGAGAGTCGACGGACGCGACGCTCGAGCTGGACGCTGAACGTCTGCAGATCGAGTTCTACGAGCGACAAATCCGCGAGCAGCGTCGCCGCGCCGCTCTAGACCCGCCTCCGCCGGCGAAGGAGAGAGCCCTCAAGCCTCCGCCGCCGTACACGATCACCGACTTCACGGCGCACGGCGGCGTGTCCACGTTCGTGCCGCTGCAGCGCACGCCTGACATCGAGAAGGCGCGCGCCCACAAGGTGGACTACCTGCCCGACGTCGTCACCAACGAGACCGACCGGCCCCGCACGCCCGCCGCTCCTCCAGTCCCCGAGTTGCCTCACGCCGCACGGAACGGGAACATGCTGCACGGATCCGCCGGGGAGGGACAGGGACAGGACGAGGGGGACGCCACGGAGCACACGATGCCGGTGGCGCGCGTAATGCGGGGCCCAGTGCGCGGCGCGGCTACGCTGACGGCGGGCGTGCGCACGCGTGGGGACCCGGCGGACGCCCTGCGTGGCGCACTCGACAAGCACAAGGAGCGACGCAAGCGGACCCAGGTACCGCTCCCCCCTCCCGCCGCCTGCGCCCCGCCCGCCCGTCCGTCCCCGCCCTCCCTGGGCACGTCTCGCGAGTCGGTGGCCTCGAGTGGGTCGGTGCCGAGCGCCGGCGCGCTCAGTCGCTCGGGCTCGTGGCACCAGCTGTCGCCGGCGACCGGGACCAACAAGTCGGCGTCGACGTCTCCGCGACGCATCGTGTCGCGCACCAAGTCCATGCACCTGCTGGCGGTGCCGAAGCTGTACGAGGGCGGCATCGCCCGCGAGGAGGTGTCGGAGAAGCGACGCTCGGTGGAGGCGTACTTCGCGGTCGGTGGAGTGCCGCCGCCCCCCGCGGCCGCCGCGACCTCGGGTCGGAGTCCGAGCCGCGGTCGGTTCGCGTTGGGACGCAGCCGCACGATGGGTGCGCTCTCGGAGCTGCAGTACCTGGACGAGAGCAATGCCGACGACGCGTTCGAGGACCTGGTGTCGGCGCTCGCGTAGCCGGCCCCACGCCGTGCACATTCCACTAGTTACGAGGAGACGAGCGAGACGCGCGTGAGTCGTGTGTGGTGCCCGCAGCCGTGTCGCATGCCCCCGCCCCGCTCCGCCCCGGTCCCGCCCCGGTCCCGTCATCCGCGCTCGCGTCACCGCATCGTATCGTTTACTGTACATACCGTGTAACATCCGTGTTCATACCACCGCACCGTGTCCCGTAACCGTGTTATTTTGACTAATAGTATCGTTGTGATGTCTTGCTGATTGTTTTCAAGTGTTCCGATTTAGTTTTAGTAGTTTCCGATTTTCACAGATATTGCTTTACGGTTTCAAATTCTGACGTACATTTCTCATTACAGAGGAAGAGGAAGTAACTGTGACATCCAGTGTGAGAAGGGACTCTTCAGAGAAAACCTCTAGCAGTAGTACCACTAAAACTTCGAAAGGTATGACACTTTTCATTTGAATTCCTAAAATCCTCTCAATTTTATGATCATGGTATAGCATAACTATAAATTTTGTGTACAGTGATAGAGAGTGTGAGCCGGTCGGCGCCAAAACCCGTGTCGCCGTTCGCCAAGTTCCGTCAACTCGAGAAACAGAACTCAACCACCAGTCCTAGGTGAGCCCTCCTCTCCATCCTGTCCCAACACAACACTTACCTATTCTATTATCAGAGAACCCAATCATCATAAATAGTATCAGACACCCTTTGGTCGACATTGTCAAACTGAAAAAGCAAATGCTTCCATTCATAATATTATTATCAATCTTTTCGCTTCATAAATTATGTAATGCATTATATTTTATTTATCTTTGGCAGCGATATCTGTGGATACGAATAAGGAATATTTACAAGTAAATATACAATTATTGATATGCATCATAACATGAATGTATAGTAGACGCTTTGATATAAAAACTATAGAAAGCATCAGAGAGACGCATAGCAAGTACATACGGATATGTAGACTGTCAATAATCCCGCGTGTGTACTTAACCTGACATTAAGCATTTCGCTCATAGCCTGAAGTCGCTTGAGATGAAAACGCACGCGAAAGTTTTCATTGTAAATAACCTGCGACGTAACGCAACGCAACGTAACGTAACGCACTAGGCGATAGACGACAGACGCACGCCATCATGCGGCATGCGGCATGCAATGTGCCGGCACAGACACTAACTGCGGCCAGTGACAGGATACGGTCTAGGAGAGAACTAACCTGAGGTCCGATTGTGCTCGTAGCTCGCCCAAGACCCCCGGGAGCCCGGGCTCCGCGTCGCAGCCGTACTTCAGATTCACGGACCCTGCGCTGCAATGCAGCGCGCTCACTATTAAAGAGCGCTTGCTGCAGTGGTGTCGCGACAAGACACGGAACTACGAGGTACTGGCCCGCCCTCGCCTCGCACCACTCCCCACTGCGTCTCTCATCCCTTTATCTCACATTACTTACCGCGAACGAGCGAACGCGCGAACAACAACGCGTTAAATACATGCTGCAGTATACATATATTACCTTCTTGCTATCGAGTGTAACGTAATGGGGAGAGTTCTGTTGCGATGGAGATAAGCAGATGCACATTGTCTTTGATTAGTACCGCAATCTGGTGAAATTCCTTGGTTAATGAATGCATCGGCTTATGAGGGCGCACGGACACTGCGGTTCTAACTACGTTGTCGATGGAGTAGCATGTTGAAGCGGCTGCGCACGCGCACACATTAACACTCACGAGACCGATGTCATCATCCACATTCCATCACGCTTCTCTTGTCGCTTCATTTTTGGCTGTGCTATTTTCCTGTATTATATTCTATTTACGTTATGTTTAATATTTATATTTTATTCAAATTCTTTATTCGTTCCAAATGTTATTACTTTGGTTTCGAAAGCGTCATGTTTAAATAATACCTACGTTGATACCTACACATTCGTAAAGATGATTCTTAACCTGTAGGTGTAACGATATGACATTCTAATGTTATTGCGTACGCGAATAACTAATCAATAACTATTTATTTAACGTTCAATTGGACGTGATTCGTAATTATTGTGATACTGTAACCAACAGCATGGTGTTCACATCAATGATGAAAACTCCATTGAAACAGGGACAACAAATGCATGATGATCAATAAATGTGTGCCAATCATTTTTAATTTGATTTGTAAATACTACGAATGTAAATAACTTTAAAATAGCTCTTAGAACTAAATTAGATTCCCGACCCCTCCCACGCCGTAGTTTTGAGTTATTGCAATGTTAAACACCGAGTGGAATTTGAACCATGACCACATGTCCATGAAATTTGCCCCATGTAGCGACCGCGACAACTGGATGACTCAGTCCAGTTCACAAAGCCTTATTTTATTGGAATATGAGCCCTGGAGACCCTAGATTCGAGTAGGTTTATTATAATCATTGTACCAAAGTACCAGAGCTATGCATCTTCTGTTTCCTGGCTACCATATTGGTCAAACCAGCCTGAAACAACGAGGTGTATTACACACGAGCATAACGCGGTGGTAAGCGGTGAATTCAAAATGACTCCACTTGGATTTAAATGATTTAAAACAAAAAAGCACTAATAGAAGATCTCACTTTTATCTGGGGTTAACTGTATGCTGGCTAAAATAAATTACCCAAAAATTGTACGCGTGACCACTCCATTTAAAACACCACGCTTGCATACAAATAAAGTCAGCCGCTAAACACCACTAGTATTAATAAATTCCTATAGCAAATACATGAATATTATGATTTTTTACTTCATAGTTCAAGGTAACATGATTCCTTTTGACCGCACACCGCTGCCGCTGCAAGCAATACCGTGACACCGCGTGTGATGGTGCGCGTAAGTAATCGCTGTGAGGTCCCCGATCGCTAACCCATAATGTTCTGATGTAGAATGTGAAGCTGGAGAACTTCTCGACGAGCTGGGCGGACGGGCTGGCGTTCTGTGCGCTGCTGCATCACTTCCTCCCCGACGCATTCGACTACTCGCAGCTGACGGCTGAACAGCGCCGGCACAACTTCACGCTCGCCTTCAAAGTAGCCGAGTGAGTATCCCGTCTCATCGACCGCGACCTTACCATACTCCTGGTACTACAGTCCATCCAACCTCATCAACATCGTCATTCATAGCTTATAGTGCAGGACTCGTCTAGGGAAGTACTACCACCAGCCTATTAGTCTTATTCAGCTTGCTGTATTTCGGTTTGAAGGGTGTGGGTGCAGGTGAAATTACAGGCACGTGACGCTTAAAACCCATATGCCTCAGGTTGATGGACGCTTAGCCGTGCATCGTAGGGCTCGCGCTCCTAAACGAACGTGAACTGCGAGGCAGCGATTAAAAATTAATATTAGGTTCTACTCACTTTAAATCGTCTTAAAAAGAGTCAAAGTATCTAGTCCAGCTACATTTGAAAACGCTCGCCTCAGTGACTTTCGCTGTTGCGTTCACAATACGTATCTCATCAAATTTACTATGTTTTGCAGTGAGAAGGCGGGCATCTACCCGTTGCTGGACGTGGAGGACATGGTGACGATGCGCAAGCCGGACTGGAAGTGCGTCTTTACGTACGTGCAGTCCATCTACCGACGCTTCAAGGACGAGCCGTGACCCTCCCCTCCCCCCGCGTCCGCAGCCAGCGCACGCATCTCCGCACGCATCCACTGACACTGCCTGCCTTGTCCTACCTACTAGTGTAGGGCCTGGCTGAACATCACCCTTACAGGACTCTTAGGTGTCCAACTCTGGAATTCATAGTCGAGGGACGAACGCTCCCACAAAGTTCAACTCAGCCAACAAATTTTAACGTCAGGTTCAGATCAAGCTTGCACTCACTCAGTTTATGTTACTTGCTAATTAAATAAAAATGTTTATTTGCGAGAAACATAACGAAGAAAGCTTTCACCGGGGGGTTGATTGGATGCCTAAATTTCGGTAGTCAGCCAAATTTAGCAAGCGTTCAATTTAACAGAAGCCTGGAACATCAAGCCTCTGATGGATAAAATGCATTTATGGGATGAGTGTGCCACATAAATCCCCCAGAGGATCTAGATCCAGATTTTCAAGTATCATGGGGGTACTGTTTGATTTCTGACTATGAGTTCGAGTGTAAAGTATTTGAGCTCGATCTTCAAACACTGCTAGTGCGGGTACTCAGGCCTTATACTGGTATGGTTACTAGGGCTTGTGTAGATGTTGTTCTGCAACATGATAGACCAGATAATATATTTAGGCAAGAGGTTACGGAAGTGTCAGTCAATGTGGTGGATATGCGTCGGATGCCCGAAGCCGGAATGTTAGTTAGGAGTAGTCGAACGTCGTAGTCACAAATATATTTTCTATCGAAGAGTATATTTTTCCAAAGAGCGTAAGTTGTTGAATTTGTTTGTTTGTTAAATGTTTATTGTCAGTGCCGCCCGGTCGTTTCTCCATGCTGCGTCTCAAGTCCTCCTATTTGTAATCTCAAGATGTATGTGATTTCTTTTATACTTAGCGTAAGACTAACATTGTAATCGAGCCTAGGTCATAGTCTAGTTAGAGCACTGATCGAGAATCGCTTTGTCTTATTCGTGCACATAAGGAAGTAGTATTCTCGGCGCAAGTGTCCGAGTGACAACACGATATGCTAACAATTTTATTTAAACTTGATATTTTATTTAACAATGAAGCTATTTTATGAAGATGATAATAATGTAATGATTATGTTAATTTATAATAATGAATAAATATTGATGATATTAACATTGAATTCGTATTTTATTACTTAGCCTCCAACTGAAAGGAAAGAGGGCAAAAATAGATCCTTGACCAACACTCGACGTAAAGCTAAATTTATTTTGTGTTTGTTTATAAATTGTTAACAAAGTCGGTTGAAATTGGGTCTGAACAAATAGTAATAAACAAGTATCGTCTTATGGCATAGCTTTACTTGAGGCTGTTACAATAAATATTTCATTTGTATCAAAGCCTGCGCTAACACTGAACAGATGGCCGCATGATACTGATGGCCAGCAAGTAAGATAGCAGAATCAGGCACCAAATACAGGTAAAAAGTACCAGGAACACGAACGTCTGCGACAGGCCCATGGCTCTTCAACTCAATAGATCGCAATCTTTTAAACTGGATCGTTGTAGGGTTAGAATTTCTAAAACGGAAAAAAGGAATTTTTAGCTCGATATTTCTGACGTAAAAAATTGCGAAGAGGAATGTCAAATAGCGGAAAAGTATATTTTTTATAATCTTGATTATGAACGGTATATAAATAATAAATAATAAATAATGCTGGACAATCCACACAGCATCATCTAGCCCCAAGCTAAGCAGAGCTTGTGTTATGGGTACTAGATGACTGATATACTTAATACAATACATTACATATATAGATATTTTTATTATACATAGAAAACACCCAGAACACTCGGAATAAATATTTGTAGATCGTACAAACATTTATCCCAAGGCGGGAATCGAACCCGCAACCTCTGCGTCGCAGGCGAACACTCGCCCGCCGCGCCACATCGGTCGTCGATATAAAAAGTAGAATAGATATTTTGTCACGGCAGTCCAACCGTTTACGTTGTGCGACTGCTACAGTTATTTATTTTTTCGCTACCATTCATCAGGCCAGATATACGAGTAGTGAGTGCTCTCTGACTGAAGCACGGAAACGCTAAAAATACAATTCTACGTCCATGGTGCTACGCAGCTACGACGTAGGGATCGTAGCAGTATTCGTAGTGCCATTTGTTTTGGGTTATTCTAACTTCAAATCAAACAGTGAAACTAAGTAACATCCATTGCAATTAATATTTAAATGGGTGTTTTGTAAAATAATTGACGCGAATTTAATGCAAGTATAAAAGGCAACAGAATTATAAGAACTCTGTAACCTAGGGCATTCATCTTGATCATGCAACTTATATTCTTTATAACATTATTGCATCTGCGCTTTTGCTCGCTAGGTCTTTATCAGCCTCAATGAGTTCACTGCTAAATATTAGGTCTCATATTTGGGAGGGTTCGCCCAAAATAGAAGCCTCAGAATTCGTACCAGAATTATTTCTACAACATCAACTCCACAACTTACCAATATAGTCAGTTCATGGGTCAGGTGCGGGCGGCGGCGGCGCGACCATGAAGGGATCGGCGACGTTGGTAGCGCGATGATGCCGAGAGCCGTCGCCGACCAGCGTGCTGTCCGACGCGCGCGGGGAGTCCCCCACCAGCCGCACCCGCACGTGCAGCGTGCTGTCGCGCCAGCTCTGCCACGACGCCTGGTGCTCCTGGATCTTCAGCAGCATCCACGTAGTCAGCAAGCCGTTCAGGGCGCCTATACACATATATTATATTCACGATTAGGGCACTTCTTTACATCATCGGTCGGACGTCGCTCCTACTCTTATCGATCAAAGTTTTTCCATCCTCGGGGAGCCACTCGCCGCTCGGAGGACGCGCAACTTACATGCTTAGGTACAGCAGAGTCGTGGTTTCACTGACCCGATGTTCGAGCTAGTCCGATGACGCTAACGACAACTAGAAGCGGGCGGATAGAGATAGTCACCGATGATGCCGATGAGCAGCGAGGAGAAGAGGTTGGCGGCGAGCGCGGCGGGCCCGCCTCGGCGTGCGCCGGCTTGCAGCACGGCGTCGCAGGCGTGCAGCGCGCGCGCTGTGCCCAGCACGCTGCATGCGCCCAGCGCCACGCCGCGCCACGCGTCCGCCGCCAGCGCGCGCCCGCGCCCCGACACCGCCCACTCGCACACCGACCGCACCCACGACCATCTGCGCACCAACACTACCATTGCCACTGCCCCTGCCCCTGCCACCACGCACCGGCTCATTGTAACAACAGACAGACGAGCGATCATGGAACATCGGTCGACAAACTTATCGTAAAGTAGAGATGAACTGATTTTACTATAGCGCAGTAAGTCCTAGTCTCGACATACTTTATCGAGTGGTTTCCCTGTGGACAGCTTGTCCACAGACTCCACAGTCCTGTTGGAATGTGAATAATGCCGTGTTTATGTTATTATTACTCAGCTACCGCTCAAGACTGATGCATTCGGACTTACCTATAATTTGGATACATGGAGATCGCGTCGGCTCGACGCCTAAAAAATCACAAAGTAAAATTTCCGGGTGACAAATTTACCACCAGTATCTTTTGCCTTAATTGGATGTCTAGCGGCGCGCGGCGGAGTGAGTAGGTTAGGTTAGGTTAGGGGCACTAACTTGTGACTCCTGGTGACGACGTAGTGGTGTCGGCACAGCTCGCAGTAGGAGGTGGCGGCCTGCAGCAGCCAGCGCTCGAGGCAGGTGCGGTGGACGGCGGCGATGGTGCCGCGGCACGAGCACGGCCGCACCAGCCGCTCCGACGACTCTCCGCCGAAGCAGATGCGGCAGATGTTGTCCGAGCGCACGCTGCCCGTGAAACTCAACACCTCCTTCGGGGATGACGTGTTCTAGAGACAGTTCCGGTAGTTTGAGCCCTTATCGTTGAGCGAGCGGTCGAGTGATTACCGAAGCTAGATCGTGACAACACGTGATGGTGGTCAGTCGGTGTTCCTTACCGGTTTGTTGAGCAACAATGCGCACACCGACCCTAGGATGGACATGGAGCGTCCGGCTGGCTGCAGCATCGAGGATGCGGGCGATGAAAACGTCAAGGAACCTGTTCGTAATGTTGAACCTGCATTAGAAATGCTGCTGGAAATTATGAAAATAGGTAAAGTAGGAGCACCTGCATAATTGTCGGACGATATCGCGGAGGGCCGAACCTAGTGGCCGTGAGGGCTAAATGGGGCCATCTAGCGGTAAGAGGCGTGGGTGATTCGGAGGGGGCCTTTACTCAGCAGATCTAAGATGTCACAGTAATTTAAATAAGATTCTGTTGTTGATTATAGAGGTTCAAAGTGGTATACGTACCTACCTACTATACCTAGGTGAGAACAAACCTGGTGAAGAAATCCCAGGGGTATACCGGCAGCTAATATCAGTTTGTTGCGCGATGGAGCGTAGTTCTTTATCGCGAAGGCTCTGCGCTCCACCAGCCTGAGTGGACGAATTAGCTAGTTATAAGTAGGTACCTACGTGGTTTCTAAAGTCATGTTGATTCTATTTAGAGCTCTTAATAAAACAAGGGTCTTCTAAATACCTAAATACAAAAACAGCGGAATCTTACCCATATTATACATGCGATGTTTGGATGTTTATGGCAAAAACACGCTCTATCCAACTACTGGACCTATTTGGATGATCATCATCATCATCATCAGCCTGTAGAAGTCCACAGCTGGACATAGGCCTCCCCCACACGTTTCCAGGAAGAACGATTCTGAGCCCTTTCCATCCATCGACTTCCCGCGGTCAACGACATTGTTAAATGTCGTCAGTCCATCGGGTAGGAGGACGTCCTACGCTTCGTCTTCCGGTTCGTGGTCGCCATTCGAGAACCTTTATTCCCCAACGGTTATCGGTTCTACGAGCTATATGGCCTGCCCACTGCCACTTCAACTTGCTGATTCTGAGAGCTATGTCTGTGACCTTGGTTCGTCTACGGATTTCCTCATTTCTGATTCTATCTCGCAGTGAAACTCCCAGCATAGCTCTCTCCATAGCTCGTTGTGCGACTTTGAGCTTGTGTATGAGACCAATAGTTAGCGACCACGTCTCAGTTCCATAAGTCATCACTGGTAACACACACTGATTATAGACTTTCGTCTTGAGGCTTTGCGGTAACTGTGACGAGAAGATGTGCCGTAATTTCCCGAACGCTGCCCATCCGAGTTGGATTCGTCGGCTGACCTCTTTGTCGAAGTTGAACTTGCCTAGTTGGACCGTCTGACCCAAATAAACATAGTGGTCTACAACTCCGATGATATCGCTCCCAACATACACCGGCACGGGTGCGACATGAGCATTTGACATAAGTTTCGTCTTACTCATGTTCATTTTAAGACCCACCTGTTGGGAGACAATATTGAGGTCTCTGAGCATTGTTTCTAGGTATTCCAGCGACTCCGCCATTATGACTATATCGTCGGCAAATCGAAGGTGAGTTAAGTGTTCGCCATTGATATTGATGCCATACCTACTCCAGGACACGAGCTTGAAAATATCCTCCAGTGCAGACGTGAACAGTTTCGGAGAAATTACATCTCCCTGTCTCACTCCTTTTTGCAACTGGATAGGATTTGTACTCTGGTCCTGAAGTCGGATAGTCATGGTGGCATTACTATACAGGCCTTTCAACACTTCGATGTACCGATAGTCAATTTGACACCGCTGGAGTGACCGTTTCGACTGAATCGAAGGCTTTTTCATAGTCCACAAACGCTAAACAAAGTGGCTGGTTGTACTCTTCGGTCTTCTGATGATACTCGGAATAAATATAACGCGTAACCTGGATAAACATGTAAGTGACTTATCTTTATATTTTAGTTACACTATGGTTTAGGAACTGAAAGATGTTTAGAATGTACCTACGTCCTCTAACGGAAAAGGAAAATCTTTCACGGAGCGACCCTAGGCTCGGGGTCCTAGAAGCTAGATGGTATTTGAAAGTATTTCATAGAGTCAATCTCCATGAAAACATCATAAGCGTAATCCAGGATGGTACTTATTTAGCTCGCTAGATGGCGCTACACATCGATGTATAGAAATAACAAACAAGGCAGAGAGAAATAGCAGTAGGTACCGCGGAGGAGCAGCTGGATGCCGACATGCTCGTGGTGACTTTACTCTCGGTGCGCTCGCAGCCCCAGAACATCAGCAGGGTCTCGCCCTCACCCACATTACACTCCTGAAAACCAACCGAAATCACACAACAACCAATCACCGATAAGTGGGTAGAGATGTTATGCACGCCCCTCCACTCCACTTACACCTCTCGTTAGAGAGTACCATATTCTTTGACTTACATTCTCTCCTCACTTTGCTTCGTCTCTACACCTCTACATCTACCTACACACAGTAGGGGCGTGCATAAAACATCTCTCTAGGTAGGTAGGTACCTACATAAACACGATGCTTAAAAGAAAACCACCCGACCTGTCGTCGGTAGCGTGCACGAGCACGAGCACGAGCACGAGCACTGGTCATTCATCAAGCAACCTGTTTACAACACGTTTGTGCTCGTGCCCGTATGCGTGTCCGTTGTAAGTAGGTAGGTACCTATGTCTGTCTCGTTGAACATAAGCATGTAGACAGAGACACCTCATTACCTATCATAATATAACAACCAAGGTAAGTACCAGTACCTACTTACTCGGATGATATTGGAATAGCTACAAGTTCGATGAAACCTGAAATTAACGTTCTGTAAAGCCTGTTGTAGTATAGGTTTGTAAACAACTGGAGCCAACACTGAATGCCTCAGGTTCTGAACAGCATCACTTGGGAAAGGCTCGGTGTCGATCCTATCCACAAGGCAATTCAGTGCCACGAATTTACGCATTTTTGTGGGTTTGTTTTTTTGGCATTTTGGTTTAGGCTCTTTCACATTTTTAAGAAATTATTTTGATTGAATTTTGTAGCCAAAAATTTTATTGTTTTAGTTTTGTTGACAAATAGTGACAAGTACAAATTGAAAGCCAAAATTACATTGATATCCGTCATTCATGAAAACTATGACCTTTTCAATATAAAAACTATGAAAATCAAAACTATAAACTTGAATGCAGCGATAAAAGACCTTGTTTGTGAATTGAATGTGAACGCTTCTCCATGCCGTCGTCGCTTACAAACTGTTTTGTTCCATTTGTTTACTGCGTATAACGCATTACAATAACTTCAGCACTATCACTGCTCTTGCTCATACACTTATCTTTGACTACTACCTAGAAAGAAATGGCAATAGAGCAGCGTCTTGCTTTATCTGTCTTTACATTGTTACATTACACAGCATTACACGCATTTCAACTGACGTAACGTCAAATCCGTCAAATCAAGAAGAACTAAACCAAATCGGTTTTTCTTTCTTTTATTCAGCGTTGCCCCCCAGAGGCCGAGCTGGCAACTTCGGCCTTTCCATTATCTCGGCAGCCTTTTAAAGGATCGGCCCCTTATCAGCCTTTCCAATAATACATGCAATATTAAAGACACTTCCACTGTACTTTTAATGTCATATTTAGCTGTAGGTATCACCTTTTCGGGCTCGCCGCAGAAGGTAGTCATTGTTACTTGCCTCGTCTTCAAATCTCCATAGATCTCCACTGATAGCTCCAAATAACTAATGAATATGCACATGCAGCAGCCACATTCTGGTAAACCACGTCAAACCATGGTGAAACATATTTGTAACATGTGTAGGGTTTTTAAAAATTATTTAATTGAAATTACAATATTTGCAGGCAGAAACAGGCAAATTGGGTTGCAGCCTTTTTTGCGAACTCGTACTGGCAACACTGCTTCCATTCCCATTCCATTCCATTTCCACACTCAAATTCACTCCATCCACCATTCAGAAACAAGCTGATTTTCCGTATATTTTTCCCACGTGAAGAGCCGAAAATATTGTGAAACTTATTGAAATTGTGCGTAAAATCTGAAAAGAAAGCAAAAAAATGGCAGTCCGCGTTCAATTTGAAAATAACAATGAGGTGGGAGTGTTCAGTAAAATGACAAATTCTTATTGTCTGGTTGCTATTGGAGGTTCGGAGAATTTCTACAGCGTGTTTGAGGCTGAGCTCGCAGACACAATACCCGTGGTGCATGTAAGCGTCGGTGGCTGCCGTATCATCGGCCGCATGACCGTCGCCAACAAGAACGGGCTTCTGGTGCCGTCCTCAACCACAGATACAGAGCTACAGCACATCAGAAACAGTTTGCCTGACACTGTCAAAGTTCAGCGCGTTGAGGAGAGACTCAGTGCGCTCGGTAACGTCATTGCATGCAACGATTATGTTGCGCTGGTTCACCCCGACCTAGACCGCGACACCGAAGAGATACTAGCTGACACATTAGATGTAGAAGTGTTCAGGCAAACGGTCGCGAGCAATGTGCTCGTCGGCTCGTATGTGGCGCTCAGCAACAGAGGTGGCTTAGTGCATCCTAAAACAACCATACAAGATCAGGATGAGCTCTCATCATTGTTACAGGTGCCACTAGTGGCCGGCACAGTCAACAGAGGCAGTGAGGTTGTGGCCGCTGGCATGGTAGTCAATGATTGGTGCGCATTCTGTGGGATGGACACAACATCAACAGAGATTTCAGTTATTGAGAGTGTTTTCAAATTAAATGATGCTAAGCCTACAGCTATCACTTCAACAATGCGTGCATCTCTAATAGATAGCATGTCTTAACTAACTGCTGCCCTCTTGTGATATTTAGAATAAGTTCTATGTTGTTGGGTGTTCAGAATGATGTAAGGAATATTTCTCTTGGATAGATAACATTACAACAATTCAGTCTCTGTTTTTGTAACAAATAAATTAATTTTATTGAGAAAAACTTCTTATTACTTAAATTCCTTTTCTGTATTTTGTTGAAACCATAATAGAATGGAGGTGAGGTTGAGCTGATTGTGTTACTATTTTCCGGATGCCAAAGGTCAAAGAAAAAAAAGTCGAGGTTAACCCGAGTTGGGCAGAACTCAAGAAAAAAATAAAAAAGATTGTGCATCTTAAAACATAGTTTATTAAAGTTTAGGAAACAACCATCCTATCTACATTCCCCCTGCTTCACTGGAAGTACATTCACCCGTCACTAACCAACCAACACAATAGGAACAATACTACTACAAACTAAATAAAACCAATTTACGCTATGTCCATTTTCATACAAAAATGATCATTTACTATTGCAAAATAAATTGTTACCGTAAAATCTTTCGAAACTGTCCACTTGTGAAAAAACCGACGAAGTGTGAGTCGGACGAACGGAAAAACGGCAAAAAAATCACGTGTGATGTATGAGAGCCCCCTTAAATATTTATTTTATTCTGTTTTTTAATATTTGTTATAGCAGCAACAGAAATTCGTCATCTGTTAAAATTTCAACTCACTATCACGGTTCATGAGATACAGCCTGGTGATAGATGGACAGACAGACAGCAGAGCCTAAGTAACAAGGTCCCATTTAAGCCCTTGGGTATGGAAGCCTAATAAAAACCAAAAGTCCACCATTTTTCATCATTTGTTCCAAAGATACATCTTGAAAAATTGTTCCATTATACATTACATGCTTCCAGATTACATGACTCATTTCAGCAATAGCTGAAACAGAACCCCAAGAGTTTTTTTGTGAGTTCGGTTCTGTTCTGTCCCAAAACATGACGTGACTCCATACGCAAAGTTGTGAAACACCCTGTATAGTTTCACATATATTTTTGATCCAAGTTCTACATACTTATGCACAGTTACCTACAGTAAGTACATTATGCATACATATACCTATCTCCCAATAACTCCCAATTTGTCACTGCAAGTTTTTATTGTTTTATGAATATGGGCAAGAGGCTCAGTGTAAAATGTTAATTTATCTAAACATAAACAAATGTGTAGTAGGTTATACATAACGTACAAAAATCCGTGCTATTTGCATACCTTATACATGTAGGAGACAAAATCCATCTAGATGAAGGTTTCATAACATAAATACATGTTAAATTCAAATTGTGTAGGTAAGTGTGTTATAATAGTTTTTTTTTTATTTAGACTTAAATGCAGACTTTTTTAGGTAAGTAACACATATAATGCTGATAACACAACACAAGTTTATGAATGATACTTACATATTTTATGAATTTGTTTCGGCTTCTCAAATAATGACTATTTTTATTAACTAAATTACGCTAGTACCTACCTACGTATAATACATAATTACGTTACTTATAATAATAATAATCATGAATACAACAAATCACATGGAGCCTCAAAACTATTGAAATCCTAATATAAAATGTCAAATTCGAAGCAGTAATATAATATGGTAAGAACAATATTTAGCTTTGACTATAAAATACCAAAGCGTTGTCTCAATCGAATTTCCGAACTAAGACAAAAATACACTATGTAAATATTATTGTGAAATTTAAAACTAATTAATACATTTTAACAATTAATTTGGGCACCACAGTTCATAGCCACGCTACAGAAAATACTTAACTTCACGACTCTTTTCATCAGTGCGAAAATTTAATTTTCCTAAAGGACATAATATAAGTACATCAATAGGTGTTGAATAAATATTTACATTACAATAATGTATGAGTCCTATTCATATTGTGTAACTTTAAGGCAGAACCACACTAGACTCGCCCCGCGAGTCGTGTTTTCAGAAACCTATCGGCCCCATACATTTTGTAAAGAAGTGACGGCGCGGGTCTGTCTATCTATCCCATACAAAATGCGTGAGACAATTGATTCAGGTCCGCCGCCTTTATAACGGCTGAATAGAATATAGAATCAGGGAATAGAATATTCTTATCTCTGTCACTCGCATGTCAACAAAAAGAGATGGCAACAGATTTACCGACCATTTTCAACCAATATTTAAATATTTTACAGGTATATATTTATGTCGCTACATAGAAATAGATGAATAAAATCCATAATAGCTGCTGAACTTCCAACATAAATAAATATTTATAAATTTACTTCAATTCAAACTTTATCACACAAATAACATGGCACACATTTTGACAAAATTCATTAACAAATTGTAAAAATAAAATAAAATAAATATATTGTTCAGTAAAATCTTAATGCATTCTTGCCGTCTCTTTCTACACCTATATCAATTTCACATCTAGTATTATTAAGTGCGATAGGATATGTTCTGTTATTATAATAAATGCAAGATGGAGGATCTATATTATAAAAGCTTGTTTATGTACAAAATACCAATAAAACTACTGCATACCTATTTTATATTAGACATTAAAAAGTGTTAAAACTGTAGACAAGTGCAACTTTGAAAATGTACAAAAATGAGGTTTCTAGGTAGTTTTTTTTTAAATCTACCCTTTGTTTAGAAAAGCGTCCATCCAAGCATTAGCGCACGTCGGGAACGCATGGTGTCGAAATGTGAATATTTTCATGTTTGTGTTTTTTTATATTAAAGGAAAATTGTTGTAATAGACCAATCCACTAATTTATTAAAATCAGTTTTCTTTTCAAACTCAGTTTAGTTTTACTACATACCTATAATTTGAGGATGGAATAACTGTACTCACAAAACGGTCACTTCACTTAAAACACATCATCAACTTTGACAGACACCCGAGTTTCTCGACACGTAACTCTCACCCACTTGCATGATAAAATCAATCTTTACTCCGATTCGGTCAGCCCGAATACGAAAGTAATTCGTACTTGTTTAGACATCCAACGTATTTGGCACTCGAGCACTCCTCCGATAGTCCTTTAAAAGCTAGACAAACTCCGGTCCCTCTTAGGCCGCCTCAAGGCCTCATAGCGACCGCTAGTAATGATAGCTTAACCTGCCCTGCACTAGTACTCCATAGGTGAGTGATCGCAAGCCCTGTTCAGATAATCGCAGGCTACATGTAGTGTATGCTAGAAGGGGTGCGCTATGGGGGGCGCGGGGTGCGCGGCGGAGAGGGGCGGCGGCGCGGGGGGCGCGGGGGGCGCGGGGGGCGCGCGCTCGTAGAACAGCATGTAGGCGGAGCAACGCAGCACCTCCTGCAGGGACACCTCGTGCACCAACGTGTCCGACGTGTACCACCATCTGCAAATATATCATTTATTTTGTTTTTATTGCTCCCTCCACGGTTACGTACAGTCAGCTGCACAAAAATATATACAATTCGTTTCTTTCAACATAAAGTCACAGCGTTACAACAAACTTTTGTAGGGTAAATACTAAAAAGATAAGTGAATTCTTGAACTGATTTCAAATTAATTTACGAGGTTTTGCCGTGTAAATATTTATTGTAATGTTGCAATGCCATTTTGAATGTTACGAATTGTATACATTCTAGTGCAGCTGACTGTACATCCAACTTGGTCACTGTCAAAATAAACTAAAGTCATCCAAAAATTGATTCGGTAAACTGTTTAGCCATTTTTTTTATAGAAGTTGCTCATGGTACAAGTACATGGCCCACCTGATTATAAGTGGTTACCATCGCCTAATATAACAAAGTATTGCTTCGTACGTCACGCTTGTTAGGAATGAGCCCAGTGTCCATCGACCTGAGGCATACAGATGTTAAGCCTCGCGTGCCTATAATTTCACTGGCACCCACACACGCGGCGCTGCTTGGCGGCAGAAATAGGCATGGTGGTAGTACTTCCCCGGACGAGCCCTTCTACTACTACTAAAATAAAATCTTTCTGTGGGCTCAGCAGGTTCCAGTTGGATATAGATTGAAGGTATTACCGTTTGGATTCGAATCCGTTCCCTCGTCGGTACGTAGCGAAGTGTCCGCTGCGGGGTCCGCCCACGTGCACCACGCACGCGGTGAGGCGGTACGTCCCCCCGGCCCCCGCGGGCCCCCCGGCGCCGTTCGAGGCCGCGTTGAGGGCCGATAGACCCCGGCGCAGGCCTCCTCCGCCCATCAATGAGATGTCCACCTTAAGAACATATCTGGACGTTTATAAAATTTTACTTATGCACAGGATGCTGGTTGCAGAAGTCCAAACTCAAGATTTGCCAGAGGGCCATGGAACGCAGCATTCTCGGCTTCAAGCGTCTAAGCTAAAAATGTCCACAAATATTTCCTTATTTATAATTCTCGAAGTTCAACCCCGAAACGGATCCAGCGGGGGTTGAAGGATGTGTGGAAGTAACTTTTCGCGGAAGATTTAGTGTTTTGGGTAGGATACCTTAGGCGATTGCGTCTGTGCGTAGGGCTGCATGGGCAGGGCCTCGGGGAAGGCCACGAACTCGCAGCGCTTGCTGAGCGCGCCGCCCGCCCACTCCACGCGCCCGATGTGGATGCACAGCACGCACGGCAACTGGAATATTCTACTCATCACCAACTAACTTCTACCTATAACATTTTTTCAGTAAAATAAATAAAATTCACACGGATATTCACGGATATATAGGGCTCTGCTCGTGTGATACTCTGATAAGAGTAGCCTAGGTATATGTTATTACAGCAGAGTTAAGATGTGTAACGAGTCAAAATGATATCTACTTGATATCTCTTGCAAAATTTTCTTAATCTTCTAAATTGTCTTAATCTTGTTTCATCTTAATCTGTGGGATTTTTGTTTACCAATTCTCACATGCGTACCAATAGAAAAACCGTGACCAACTCGACCAGACGCGACATATCTCACATCCTAGCCCGGCAGGTTAGGAACGAACGATATCCAAGTTTCATTCAATTCCATTTAACCGTTTGTTAAGGCACGCGTGCTCACTGAAGTACCAGTGTGATAACATTGCAAGTACAATATGTTTATTTCGTCTTAAGTGACACATCAACATTATACAAATAAGTGACAGATTTGGTGTTACATAGTTGGTATCTGATGTGTGAAAAGACCCAAATTTTAACGCTTCGCTAATGAGTTCCTCGCTCTTACTAAGTCGAAACTTGTATTAAGAAGTGAGGGCTCCTAAGTATAGCTACCTTCCCGAAGCTGACCGTCTTGATGTGCTTGGTGTAGGCATGTGGCCCGGCTTCAGCTGCCGGCCCCCCGGGCCCCCCGGGGCCGGGGGCAGCCGGGGCGGGGGCACCGGGAGGAGGAGCACAGCACTTCTCGCACTTGACTCCTTTCACCATCTCCGGCGCTGTGAAGGCTCGCAGTAGACCTGATGACACACTCTCACATCAATGGACAAGTGACGGTTTGTTTGTTGTTCTCATCACACATGCATAACTAAAATATAATAATTGATTCTACCAAACACTTCGCCAGGAAAATATAAAATACTTATGTCATTTTTCCCAACCAATATCGTTCTCTGGCTGGGCAAAGATCTCCCCAGACGGTTTTTTCTTTCCCGAACTTTTTCTCACATAATCATCACGCATTTAGCAGGCTTAAATCTAGGCAGTAGTGTGAGGTTGACGGATTAGTTGACTAGTTAAAACTTGGTGGTCGGATCAATAAAAATGTAGAAGTAAGTAATGTAAATAATGTTTACCTGCTAAACTGAAGGAGCCCATGAGGCCGGAGCTGGCGTTGGCCATGGATAGAGATATGCTGTCGAATTTGTCGTACCGAATCGGACTCTGGAACATTGACAACTTATAGTTAAACCTTGCATAGACATAGCCGCATGACACGCTACTCAAAACAATATCACAAGAAATCTGAGGTCTTTATTCTTATTTTTGCATGACATAGCTAATTGACAATATCTCTCAGCATTTGTCTCTGTAGATACATTATAAAGTCACCTCATACCCCTTGATTCAAGTAATCACAGCATTTCTGTGATATAGCGACTGTTTGGATTCTACTTTTGTATGTTTGTGACTCCACTCCACAAGGAAACCGAATTTCAGGTTTGAGAGACTTAAGTATCGCTCGACTCTTATGTATAGCCGACACAGCTCAATTCGTAGTAGTCCTGCCTTGTGCACTGTAGGTGGTGGGTCCAACCCCTACCATTTGTGTGATGAACATAGATGTTTGTTCTGTGTCTAGGTGTTATATTTTATAGTAAGTGTGTATTTAAAAAAAATATAGGTATAAGTCATCTGGGTCCTATAGTACAAGCTATGTTTAGTTTGGGTTAGATGATGTTGTGTAAAAATTACCACAAATATTTATTTATAGACATCAATGTCTTTTTGTCAAGTGCATGAGAATTGTCCTGTAAAAGTTCCATCCCACCGAGCTCAGCTGTCAGGATTCAGATTGAGACACTACCTTGTTATTGCAGACAGTGCACTGCAGACGAGAGGCGAGGGTGCCGCGGAAGGGGGGCGGCTGAGAGGCGCGGGCGGGGGCCGGCTGGAACCAGCGCCGCCCCACCGAGCTCAGCTGGCAGAAGGAGCGCGACACTCCCTTGCGCAGCAGCGGTGCAGGAGCCGGCGCTGCTTCTGCGCAGCGAAGGGGCAATGAGCTGTAAGCCTCAGGCAACGTCGTGACATTTTAGCCCTCACGAATTATTATTAACTGGTCTCGCAACTTACCCATGCGCATCACACATACCTTTAAGTTTCCACAGCACTGGGAGGATGCACATAGGTATTTTGCACTCTTTCCGAGTCGCGAAAGGTACGCTAGCTTGAACCACGCATTAGCGACCAGAATAAAAGTGTTCAATAAAATCACAAGGTTCTTTGTATGTTACAACCTTAATATTGTCTTAATATTTTTGTAGTTATTTCTGTTTACACAATAAAGACTCACCTGGCTCGACCAGGTCGGGTTCGTCTCCAGGTGCTGCAGAGGCAGACCGCGCGTGGGGGCCCATGAGGCCGGGTGTGGGGGGTAATGAGTCAGGCCGCATCATCAACGAAGGGGGTGATGCAGGAGATGCAAGTGCGGACCATGCACGGTCTCCACCTAATGCCAGCGCATCCGAGAGACAACCTGGCTAGAAATGAGCACTGAATTTTGTTATACTGATAAATTAAGAAAAATACAGTCTTACAACTTTAATCTTCAGGCAAAGTAGACAGATAGTCTACTAAAATATCATCATCTTCCTGCCCTTATCCCACTTTATGTGGGGTCGGCACAACATGTTCTTTTCTTCCACTCTCTTCTATCAGCCGTCATATCTGTACTCACTCCTTTCTTATCCATGTCATCTTATAGAGTCTACTAAAATACTAGATAGATATATTTCTCCCATGTTTTAGTCATAAGAGACAAGCACAAAGTTGGTAAATAAGTTATAATTACTACCATATCCATATAAAAAAATATTCAAATTAATAATAATAATAATGCTGGACAATCCACACAGCATCATCTAGCCCCAAGCTAAGCAGAGCTTGTGTTATGGGTACTAGATGACTGATGCATATAATATTTGTTGTTTAATGTTTATACATAGAAAATACCTAGAACACCCAAAATAAATTTAACAGTTTATGTTATTTTACCTTCCTAGCCATCGCAATGGTCTCCTCTTCGACACAAGACAGCAGCACATGCAGTAACTCATGTGCATCTTGCTGATCAGCTGGTATCACCCACCCAGCCGCCCTCAGAGACTGCAGCACTCCTAGCGGGCAGACTGGTGTGCCACGGGCTGACTCATGGGTGCCATTCACAACTATGGATGGTTATTGTATAGTTAGTGGTGAAAAGAGTGAAAAAAGTTATCCAAGTTTTTACATACACACAACCACAAAATAAATAAGTATTTAATAACTAATACTATTAAATTCAGAAAAAAGTACATAAATATTCAAAAAATAAGTACCTAAGTATTAATTTAATTAATTGTATGTATAATACTTACTTACCAATAATTTTCAATCAAAATCATCAGGCTGTGTGTATTATCAAAATTATATTATGTAAGTATATTACAAAGTCAGGTGAACAAACCTTCAATAACAGTGTACAGCGTGGTAATCATACTGTTGTGTCCATCCGCTTTGGCGTATCTTTTGAGCCACTCTATGAATGTAGGACATGCAGCCAGTGACTGAAGCAAGGTGTTGAGAAAACATGTCCTCCCTAGGTTCTGCAGGCCTGCAATCTGACCCCGGCGCTTCCGTACCTTTGGGGCTCCCCCGGGACCCCACAGAACGAAGGCCCCCACGACCACTGCCGCTGTAAGGCCCGCAGCGACCAAAATTCGGTCCCCTCCGTCCATTGTGGCGATATTTTATTTTAATACCTACTTGGCCTGATCAAAATTAATTTACATGCTCACAAAACATTTTTTTTTTAATCAATAATTAATAGCATTGAACCTAATTTTTGAGTTTTTAAAACTACACAAAAATTACGAACACACAGATGTCGATTCTAATTTGACGTTTTCTTCCTCCCTCCTCTATAAAAAAGTACTCTGTGCTCCCTCCGCTCACTTGACAGTTGACTAGACAACATAAGTTTCCAGCTTTAACCTCTTGAAACATGACGGCATCATCAATTTTATGGTGTTTTTCCCAGAAATCCCCAGAGCGGACTTTTTTCACTATTTCCAAATGTATCCTTCTATAACATGCTCATAGACTTATAGGAGATGCTGAATTCAAATAATGCTTCTTTGTTGTGTAGTTATATTGAATAAAGCAAGTAGTTTAGTAACTAACTTAGTTTATTCTCAGATAAAAATGTTTAGCGGAAAACATTTTGCGTCGATGTAATACCAGTTTTAAACACCAAGGCCGACATACTTCTTTCATTCATAATATTTATTAAAAGCTTAAAGTTAGATTGCACCAAACACATTGCATTTAATTTCCTGATTTAGGGAAATTCCGAAAAGTCCGGGGAAAATCCAAATCAGAGGGTGGAAGCACTGATTGACAGACAAGGACGAAACAAAGACAGACAGACCACCTCTAAAAAAACCAAAACAAACAGAGAAGAGAAGAGAACCGATATTATTATAATCACAGAGAACTTTTTTATAGCCAAAGTATTCTGTGAACGGAACGGAACCGAGCCGAACGAATCAAAATAAATAAAATTAGTTTACATTTACCTACTTGAGCTTTAAATCTAGTGTGAAGTATAGGTAATTTAGCGATAACAGCGGTTATTGATCATCACTGGCCACTCATGTAGCGTATGTAGCCATGTTCTGTGTAGTGTGTTAGTAGTGCTACACATCATGATCCCCTCGAACACGATTTGTGTGTCCCAGGAGGGCCCCGCGAATGCCCTGGCCCTAAATAAGGATTGCACGCAGGTCGTCATAGCTGGCCGAAATGGTAAGTAGGTAATCTTAGGCTGCATCTACACTTTCCATCAGGTGTGATGGCAGTCAAACGCTAAGGTACCTATCCAATAGTAAAAAAAATCTACTTATTAAAACTTATTCATTTTGGGCCCATGTAGGCAACACAATGACCGTGACGGTCCCGGCTTAAAATAGGCACCCGCCATTATCTCCCACGGATTTCGTAAAAGGTGGTTAAGGGAGCGCACCCGAGGATGGGTAGGAACATTTCCTGAGTACTTAACACTGACACTGCGGTCATCAATCCAGGCAGGCATATATCCACCAGTGGACTTATTGAGACTGAAGGCGAGGTAACGCAAAACATCTAACACTAATTTCTTCTTATTTTTTACAGTATTCAAAGTATTTTCTATTGGTGAGAATGAGTTTTCTGAAGTCTGCAATCTACGAGTTGGGAAAAACTTAAATCTAAACTTTTCTTCAATTGATGTGGCTTGGAGCACCATTGAAGGTACCTTTACATATCTTATTTTAATTATTGTAGTCTCTATTGTTCCACTGTAGGACAGCTGTCTTATATTTACTTTGATTTAAAATTGATAAACCTTATAATCTTTAAACTTTGCAACAGAGAATACTTTAGCCACAGCAGCTACCAATGGGGCGGTTGTGGTGTGGAACCTGGGCCGTTCTGGTCGCTCTAAGCAGGAACATGTATTTTCAGACCATAAGAGAACTGTCAATAAGGTAAATGATTGTACAATAAACAAGACTTATACCTCTATTACATTTCAGCTCTATACAATTTATTTAATGATCATGATACCTATTTTTGTCTCTAGGTAAGCTTCCACCTGACAGAACCAGCTCTCCTCATCTCGGGCTCCCAGGATGGCATGATGAAGTGCTTTGATCTTCGCATGAAAGAAGTGGCTAGGACATTCATTAGGTTTGTAACTCTTTATCTAACTTCTTTGTAGCTGATTTAAAATTTCTTAGGTAACAGAAAAAGATGGAACTGGTTCAGTACTTTCTTGAGATGTTAAAATTTAAATCATAATGGAGGTACTTAATGGAGAATATGTATGGGAGATACTTATGTTATGTACCTCAGATTAGTGATAATATGTTATTAATTGCTTGCTATCACATAGTAATAGTTTATTTGGGTCAACAGTTTATGTCATCAATTGAGTAGATGCCGAAGTATAAGTACCTACCTATATAATACAGTTCTCATTAGTGCTTGCATTGTTGCTCATGAGACAGTATATTTGGCCTCAAGCGTTGGGCCGACCTCAAGCAAGTTTTAATATGATGTAATTTATTCTTTGAGCAGATATTAAGTATCCTTTTGAACACACTGTTCAGCATTATCAGTATCGGAAAAAAGTCGTCTGTTGCACTTAGTCCTCCCCTCATGTATTGAGTCCTGGATAAACAATTTCTAGCTTTCATCCACCAGCCCACCTGTTTCAGGCGCAGGCGTCTGTACGCTACTGTAGCCACTTTCCAAACAAATTAATATAGATGTATGTATCAGATGTAAAAATGCCACTATTTCGAGATACTGTTGTGCTTTGAAGGTTACCAAAGGCAATAAACATACTCTTCACCTTCCAGCAACACAGAATCGATCCGCGACGTACAATTCAGCCCGCACCAGGCCAACACGTTCGCCGCAGTCTCTGAGAACGGGAATGTGCAATTGTGGGATGTCCGGCGCCACGAGCGTTGTATCCAGCAGTTCACAGCACATTCGGGGCCCGTGTTCGCGTGTGACTGGCACCCTGAGCTACCCTGGCTCGCTACTGCATCCAGGGACAAGACCATCAAGGTAACCAACCTGTATAAACTTGTTCAATGTACTATCTAGATGTAGTTCTGACATCCTCGAAGAATCTCGAGTAGGTACTTGGTACTATGAGATCGGAGGAGATCTACTGTGCTCGGAGATTAAAATCATGATGCTATTAATTTTTCTTTAACTACAGGGATGTTTTTGTTGAAAGTAAGTAGCTAGAAGTAAGTTAGAACTGCAACAACTTAAAAAAAACTGTAAATAAAAAAACAAATTTATAACTTTTCATATGTAGGAGGTTGTCAGGAAACAAAAGATAAATGTTTGTTTTTAAGTAAACCAATCTATAATCAGATAACAGAGCAGAGTTCACATTATTTATCTCTGTTTATTTTAATAATGGAATTGTATGCGCCTTGGAATTTGTTCTGTAATGCTATTTTAAGTGAATAAATTGAAATTAAAATAAGTAATAACGACCAGAATATTAAAAAATTGTAAAAATGTTTTAAGTGTGCTCAAATTATAAAAAACCGATTGCACGGTCTAAAATTTCCGCCACCAAACTCATACAAACTTATTATTTCATATCGGGAGCTCTAATTTTAAAACATATCCTTGACTGGTTACAGAATAGACACAACAAAATGATTTACAGGTACATAGCAGCACGCATTTGAATGCTCAATACAAATTAGATAAACAAGTAGGTCACAGATGATATCTGGCGGCCTATAATATTTAGATTTGTATAAATCTAACTTAATCATAGAGCGATAAAAGGAAGCCTTAAAGCCTTCCATATTAGGTACTTTAAAACTCAATATATTTATTACTTTCACATGGTTTAGTTTACATTCACTATTGTTTGGTGTTAGTAAGTAACATATAGAGCTTTGCATGGGGTATATCGTCATGAAAAGGCAAGTCGAGGCTTCAGAAAAAGGTAGATAGATAGATCAGCTTGGTATTTCTATCCAAAGGTCTCTGGGTATTCATTTAAATCATGTTCGCAGGCTAACTAGCAGTAACCTTTTATCATACAAGTAGTACTTACTTACTACTTTGTTTCAATTCCAAGGTCGATGACTTACTACACGAGTCTGGCGGATTTAATCAATTGATGACTCCTTGTAAATGTACCTTGTTATTGTCATTGATAAGTAATACATTGTAACTAAAATATGTTTATTATAAGTTGGATAATGTACAACATAAGTAATTTAGGACACAATATCGAACCTTGTGTGAGCACTCTTCTTAAATCGAACAGGAATTTCTCAAACTAGATCTTTAAGTTTTTAGTGTCTGTGCCGTCACTGGAAATTGACTAATAAGAATTTTATAATTATTTTATGTCAAATGTCTTCCAAAATTTAAATTTTTGTAAAAATGTAAATATCTATTTGTTTACAGGTGTGGGACATACACGCAAAGCCTAACTTAGAGCATACAATATACACCATCGCTTCCGTCGGACACGTTAAGTGGAGACCGCAGAAAAAGTACGACCTCAGAATCTATTTATCTATATACCACTCATAAGAATCTTTGTCCTGCTGACTGACTGACATATAGACAACGCACCGCCGAAATTACTGAAACTTTCGAGTATTTTTGTCTTGTTGCTAGGAGTATACTTAGAAAGTAAAGTCCAACCCCTAAAGTAGTGCAGATGGGGTTGAAGTTCCCACTTGTATAAGCTAAAAGTTTGCTAAAGGTATTTTTTGTAAGCATGTTTGATGTAATGTTCTTAGGTACCAAGTGGCGTCCTGTGCGTTAGTACTGGACTGTGCCGTCCACGTGTGGGATGTGAGACGTCCTCACGTGCCGCTAGCGACGTTTGCAGAGCATCGTGACGTCACCACCGCCATCGCTTGGCAGGCGGAGCCGCATACCTTTTTGTCTACCAGTCGAGTAAGTATTCCACCAGCATCTGCAAGTATTTTGTCGTAGTTACGTTAAGTGTTAATGACGTTTGTATTGTAGGATTGCAGCCTGTATCGTCATCAGTTCACGGAGGCGGCACATCCCGTGCTGTGGGCCAACCCGCACGGCGTGTGCGTGTCGGCACGAGGCGAGCTGGCTCACGCGCAGCCGGAGCGACCCCTACCCGCGCTGCCACCGCCCACCGCCCCTCCCGATAGACACGTGCCGGGGGGAGGGTACGTACATGCAACCCGCACGGCACACGTCCCCTCTTCCTGCATCGAGACTTTGTAGCGGATTGGATGTGTAAAAGTTCCTCTATTTATAATTTCAGACGAAAGCAACCTACAGCCGGTTCCCTCAGCGCCGCGGCTCAAGCCATTCTCGAGCGTGCTTTCCCGAGCGGGGCTTCATCCACCCTTACCCGCTACCGGCGCGTTGACTCTACCCTCAACGGGGGAAACGCTGCTCCGGGAGGTACCCTTTCTGTGAAGAATGAGGCTACAGTCCCCACGTGCCCAGTGGTGGCTTGTGCTTTGGAGTACAGAATTCAAGGAGCGCCCCCGCACGAGTTAGCTGAACATAATGCGAAGGTTGCTAGGAAATATAACAGGCACATGGTGAGTATATACTGATTTTTATTCGTACACAACTTCAAAAAGATGCAATCTTGAATGTCGGATTGAAATAGTATGAATTTTTTTAACGTTGGATGATTAGTCATTGATAGCATATCAGGCGATGTCTACGAGCCTTGGCGATATTGTAGATGGAGAACAGTTCATCTTTCATGAACATTTCAAATCCTTCTTAAAGGTGTAATGTTATATGTACTCATAGTGTAGCGACAATTTTCGCCCCACGTTGCGCGCCAGTGATACGTCTGTGAATAATTAAGAACCTCAATTCGTTTTCCGGTTCGTGGTCGACATCCAAGAACCTTAATTCCCATCTGTTCTCGCTTTTGAGAGCTACGAGGGCCTGTATTGTATATTATAATATTGTTGTAGGTGGGTCACGTGTGGGACGTGGTGCGCTGCGCGTACAGCGCCCCGCCCCCCGCGCCGCGCGACCCCCCGCGCCCCGCGCCGCCGCCCCGCACGCCGCCCTACAGGTACCCTCACATGCTCTACATTTTTTAAACCAAAAGTGAATGCCAGACTATCAGCATACTTTAAAGAAATTGAATTTATTTAAAGGCATCTTAAGGCATGTTCCTAACGTGCGTGACCTGGGACCCGATGCTTTGTCTCCTCTTCATCAGGAAGATATATGGGAAAACCTTGTTGTAGCTTCTCATCGAATGCCGTAGAAGAGGAGCCATTAGAAGAAGTGGAGGAGTGGGCGGATTCGTTCCACAACAGCGGCGTCCTCGGCATGCCCACCCTCAGCATCTACATCCCGCCGGCCAAGTACGCCAGGCGGACGGACGGTGAGAGTGTACCAGCTACCATGAACAACAAACCAAGTTGCGGATTGGCATTTTGAGTTACACTGCGCCGCATGAGAGGTTACTATAACTGTATTGTTGAAAGGTTACTGAGTTACCCCCCAGTGTAAAACAAAATGTCAATCCTTTACTTCGTGCATCGTTTGTTGTATTTAGGTAGTACGCTTCATTTTAAGCTTCATTAACATATTTTAGCTTTGCCTACCGTGCTGTACAATCCCCGTCGAGGGCTTATTCTTATTCTTCTCTATTCATCTTAGCGGTCGGTACTTCACTTATGATAAACGTGATGTTTCGCAAGTGTAGACGACTTGTCTCCAGCGGTTTTGTTTTGTAGCCATCTGCAACACACTGTAGAATAACTTTTTCCTGTCTCTATGTTGGTCAGCTCTGGTCTGGATTGGTTGGTCCATTATTATTATATTAGGTCTGCAATAAATAGCTTGTTGAGTTCACTATTAGGCATAACTCTCATCCGTATTTGGGAGGATTTGTCAGCGTTGAGTTTTCCACAGACGTGACTCCAACGGCAGGTGGCACTGGCAGCGGCACCGGCAACAGTAACGGCCACAGTAACGGCTGGGTGTCGGCTGCCAGCGCGCACTACGTGGACGTGGAGGGCGCGGATTGGTCGCTGCCCGAGGAGGCGTTCCCGCTGCGTGCCGCCCGCGCCCCCTCGCCCCCCGCGTCGCACCCCGCCCCGCACCGGCCCCTCTCGCCGGCGCATCCCGACAAGGAGCCAGGTATGTAGGCCGTCGACTGCTCACTTTTAGGCTTAAAAAAGAGCGACTAAAAAGACTTGGACCTTGAGCCCTAGGAAACCAGACCAACGAGCTAGAGACCCTCATTAACCTCCTCAACCCTCAACTTAATGGTGACCCTCGCACTAGAAGAGGGCTGTATTGTATCGCGAGAGATAGGTTAACAATGTGTTTTTTCAATGCTATAGTAAGATATGCAATGTCAGCTACCTCGGGGGCGGCCGGCAGCGGCTCCCTCGGCTCCCCCGCGTCCCCCGCCGGCAGCAGCTCCCCCGCCAGCGGACACTCCGCGCCCCCGCTCGACCACGCCCTGCTCACGCACGCCAAGGTTACTTATACACTCAATATACAATACCACATTCGTTGCTGTCATACATGGTAAATATATCGAATCGTCACGTTTTTAAATTCTAGAGATGATATCGATCTGGACCAACCCTTATTTCAATATTTACATTTCTGCATCTTCTCTTCGTAAAGATGTGTTGAAGATGTCTTATTTCCATGCATCTTCCAGACGGAAGAGGGTGACAGCGTCAGTGGTTCGTTGACAGTGCGCGCGCGGGAGGCTGCGGCTGCCTTCGAGCCGGCGCCGCTGTTGGCGCATGCTCTCAAGCAGCACGCGGCGCTGGGAGACACGCAGACACCCTGCGTCGTGCTTCTTGCACTCAGCCGACATAGGTAACATGTGATATAGGTAACATGTGACATAGGTAACACGAGACATGAGACTTCGACAGAATACCAGCGTCTGCTGAGGTTGCGGTGCTAGGCTTTTTTCCTGTTTTTTTTTAATACTAGTATCGCCATAACTACATTTGTTTTTGAACTTCTTTCTTTTTGTTTCATTGGCAACACGAGACAGACAATACGAGTCGTAGGTAACAAGCCGTCGCCATTCGTTAGTAAAAAATAATAAAATCCTTCACTACTGTCCAGCATTATTATTATTAATATATAAAAACGACGGCTACGCAGTAGTTTTAAAGCTTGATTGTAACTTCCAGAAGCGATCTGTTTCCTTACATCGACGAGGGCACTCAGGAGCACTGGCTCCTGGGTTACATTGAGTTTTTGCAACGACATAAACTATGGAATCAAGCTACAGAGGTAAGCTATTACAAATACTTGTTTTGGTACAGTTAACTTAGTAGTACAACAACAATGAGGCTACAGTGGTTATAAAAACTGTGTCGTAGATATCTATTGAATTGTGAAAAATTATATATATTGAAGCCAACACCTCACTGTTTATACTACAAAACTTAAAAAGTTAAACATGCATTGACCGTGGGTGTCGTCACTGTTTGTCAACTGTTACCTATTGCTATGAGACGGTAATAGTCTAGGTACTGCTTATCTT
Source organism: Electrophaes corylata (assembly GCA_947095575.1). Classification (NCBI taxonomy): domain Eukaryota; kingdom Metazoa; phylum Arthropoda; class Insecta; order Lepidoptera; family Geometridae; genus Electrophaes; species Electrophaes corylata. The sequence continues at coordinate 12,100,472 of OX352712.1, read as the reverse complement.
TAGACAGTCCATTTGTGGCACAAACTTCCTTGGCTATTCATCTAATCTCGGTCGCGTGGAACTGGTGCCTAGATTCAATCAGCTTCAAAGCGCGTCGAAATAGTCCATGTGGTCTCTCTAACACAGGTGGTGCGATGTGCGTGGGTGAGCAGCGTGTGGGCCATCTCCCAGCAGTCGACGTCCGTCTCCCTCTGCTGCGCGCGCTGCGGCCGCCGGCCCCGCCCCCCGCACGGCCGCGCCCCCTGCCCCTGCGCCCCCGCCCCCCGCGCCCCGCCCCCGCCACCAGACCTCTGCGCGCTCTGCCATCAGGTACCCTACCCTGCCCACTATATCACTGGCATTACAACACCCTACACACCTTACTTCACTTGCAACAATTCAAAAAATAACAAAACCAAATTCATGATTGGAAATTTGTTTTTTTGTGACAAATTCTTCACTTTTGGCGGATAGTGGCGGAGTTTTTAATTTCCTTCAGAATGTCAAGCTGGAATAAAACAATGTATGACAGCAACTAGGCCACACTCCGCAGTACAAAATATCACGCAGCACCATATTCACACAGAACACTTGGCGTTCTGAATGTCTTGAAGCGAAGTTGAATATAAGTTTATCGTGGTTCCTACAATAGTGTGTGTATCGCACGCAGGTGGTGCGCGGCCTGTACGCGTGGTGTCAGGGCTGCTCTCACGGCGGACACCTGCACCACATGCGCGCCTGGACCGCTAAACATCGCCTGTGTCCCGCGGGATGCGGACACAGGTGTCAGCTAGGATAGATGTACCTACAGGCTGCAACTCCAACCATAATAATATTTCAAATAAGCTGTCAATGTTTAACTAAGCAAATATTTATATCTTATATACCAATTATAGGAACCTTTGCCCTGACTGATATATAGACAACGCACCGCCTAAACCCTCTTGAAACTCGAAATTTTACGGGTATATTTGTCTAGGTGCATAGAGGTGTACAAAAAGAGGAATTTCCAAAATTCAACCCCATGGGTTGAATTTCGGGAATGGAATGGAAATGGTTGAAGTTTGTATGAAAATAAGTTGACGCGGACGTTGTCGCGTGCGCTACGCTAGTGTAGGTATATGCAGCGTAGCGTCAAATACAGCTCTTTATTCGATTTAGCAGTGGACAAGTCTATGGTAGACTCAGCCTGATCGGCCTTGGTACATGGTAAAAACATGCGGACTATATGAATATATATGACTACTAAAGTTCGCTCATTATCCATTCACCGTTTGAGTGTTTAAAAAAATCATAGATTCAAGACCGGATGCGAACCCATGATGACCTTAAATAGGAATGTGAGGTTGCTCTCACTGTAGGTACCTAATGCTTAAGAATTATTATCTAATCACGTGAATTCATGTGATTAAAAAAATGTTTAGAAGGCGGGCTCCTTTATAACTTACTAACATATTTGTAACTTGGTTGTAATCTTTGTACGTACAATTTTATAATTATGTAATTTTAAGAGTCCAATGCATATATTTACTCAATAAGACATAATATACATTTGTTATATAGGTTTAAGACTGATTATAATTTTATTTTTTCCTAAGCGTGAAATAAAAGATTTGCTAGCATGATATTGTTTTATTCCTAAAATATTTACACATAAAATAATACAAGACTCATACTCTTATTTAAATGCTTTCGTATATTATAGAGTGGAGAATAAATAAAATAATATTAATACTATGTTCCTTCTTCAGCTAAAATAAAAGAATAAAATTGGGCAAAAGTAACCCACGATTTAAGTTTCTTTGAAAACTTTCAGACAAGTCATGTAAAGTTACATATTTTATCTTTTATCAACTGAAAATCTATTGGTTTTGAAAAATACGTAATTTCGATATTCGATGCTGAAAATATACTACTCATGGCGTCAAATAGTTCTTAATTAGTAGTGTTGAAAACTCAAGTCAGCCAGTTCCTGTACTTATACTACGCGATCTAAGTCGCGGACGGAAGCTAGTGATGGCATGAATCGTCCATGTGAAGAACATAATTAGAGAAGCGAACGAAGTCTAAGAGACGACACAGCACGGAGCCCTGCAAGTCTTCTTCTTGGGCTCCAGGCACTCTTCCACCAGCGCCTGGCCTCGCTTCGCGCGCGACATCTGCCGGATCAACGTCAGGAACGCCTGCGGGAGACACCACTGATTAACCTGTGGAACCCTGTGGACCCTTTCCATGCTGCTCCATCACAGAACACCATAGCGAACTAGCGGATGCCTCCATGCTTGAGCAAGCTCAGATTACAGACTTCCGATGCCAAATACCACTCGTAACTATAGACAAGGCGTGTGCGAATCTAAATGATAGTGCAGTTTTAGTGAAAATTAGTTTCTATCTGTGGCTGCCCTGCGTATGCCTTTACTTACGGCAATAAATCTCACTGTTGTGCCGGGTGTATCCACGATTACAATTTCTGTAAGTAATATAATTTCTTTAAGGGTGATTGATATCGACTTTTGTATAACAAAGGCCTTTTTTTGATTTGAGAGACGAATCTGTAAGACATATCGATGCTATTTAGCATTAAGTTCACCTATGTACTTTCTTTTGTGCAATAAAGAATTATCTAATCTTATACAGATGGAGAATTGACCTCCTCAGCCAGCGTTTCCGCTTCGCCTTGAACCGCGCGTAATTCGCGTCTCGCCGCGTCGCGTTCACGTTGTATTCACTTAGGACTCCGGTTATCTAAACGACAGCACCCATTACGTTTCTAGGCCACTGCTCTAAGTTAACTATTTGAAGTAGCATGCAAAACTTATTTGCAGACTTACAGTCTGTTTCATAATGGTCTCTAAGCTAAAATAGTTGATAAGTCTGTTGCCATCTCTATTTGTTGACCCTCTATTGTTGTCAGTTTTACTGACAGTGACAGTATGATTTTATGGACCCGTGGATTATGAAACAGACCGTTATACTTTAAACTAATAGACTGAAATGCATCCAAATGTAACGTTGATATGCTGCTAACATTACTTGGTTAAATGTAGTAAGAATAAGCTATCATGCATTAGGAAATGATCGGTTAGTTGAACTACTTTGATTCTTACCTGAGAATATCATCTGGTAGCATGGACCTCTCAGAATGGAATAATACCACAGATTATTGCAAATGTTTATATTCCCGCTAGTATAATATCAGTATTTATAAATCGGTAGTGTACTATATTATACATACACTTACATTATTTGTAAACAACTATTTTATGTGAGATACATACACATGACATAATTGCACCTACTGTGAACCTGCTAACTGAATACTTATAAACTATCTATAGGACCACTGTTTGTGGAAATAAATTAATTTGTTGAGGAAAAGGCTCTTTGATTTTCGATGTAGACATTATGCACAAGTCCAATCAGAAAGCATTTCTTATTGGACAACTAAAGCGCCATTTTGACTTTAGATTGTTTGTGATTGGTTGGGTCAAACGCTGGTGGCGCCAATTACATCTGAGTAAGCTAAACGATATTAAATATAATTCATGGACTTAGTATTTATTGTAAACTAAAGTATATCCTACATTATATTGTTTATAGAAAATTGCATTATTCCTTGAGTATTAAAACTAACCTATACATAATCTAGCATTCTAGTGCTTGACAAACTCAAACTAACCTAAATCAGATTTTGAAGATAGTATTTAAGTAATGAATGTTATTACGAAACATTTTATAATAAAAGGCTTATATAGATATAAGAGGAAGTTAGCTGTATCTATTTCTATGCAAATTTTAATGGTTTTGAAGTGTAGTAATATGAAATTACAGGCACATAACCTGTACGCCGCAAGAATGAACGAAGGACAAAGCAGCGTAGGGCACATTCCTAACGTGCATGACCTGCTACTTTCTTAAGCAAATTGTTTATAGAAAAAGTAGATACTTAAATCAATTGCCATGTCTTTTAATAAGATTTGATGAACACAAATTTAACAATATTTCTTCAAAATCTGATATTATGAAATAAATATTTATGCATTGTGAAATCGTGACGGACGCATTTACATTGTTGCATTTATTTATAATATAGAATTAAATTAACACTTCGACCTTATTTCCAATGGCATTATGGACTGTTTTATAAGCAAAACTTTTAAAATACCAATTTAATCAAACGCAATAGAAATCATATTCAACAGCAGTTTATTAAAATAACGAAGAACAAATGATTCATTGTAATATAAATTCTATTGCCTTCGTATTTTAAGCGCAACTTTACAAAATATTTGAGTACTTATTCACCGTTTTGCATTGTGAAAATAGCTCTTACTAATATATAAAATCTTATAACATGAAATACATGCGTATAAAAAATGTATAACTAGCTTATAATGACGCCGTTTACACTAAAGCGTTTTATATATTTTGTGTAATTTTAAATCATGGAAATATGTTTTTAAAAATACAGATTTTAAAGTGGTGAAAAATATAGTGTGAAAGGTGCTGTACGAACGTGTGAACAACACCTTATATTAATTTATTGTCTGTGTATCATAATGAATTTTAATAATTGATAATAAGTAAAGAATACAAAATAACGTGCGAGCATTATGCTTATTAATTACATAAATATTAAAACTGCAAATACTGTTCTTAATAAATCCATTTTCAAAACAAAGAAAATAAATATTGTTGTACCCTGCAGAATAAAAAACCAATACTAGCAAATAAAACTTTGTCACGATCCAATAAGAACAGTATTCGTTTAAAATGCCAGCACCAAAAAATGGGCGCAATACAAAGTAAACATTTACATAGCCCTATGCACTATTCACTATATTATCAATCGGTTACGTTTCAGTGTTCAGTGATAATGAGTCCTATTTTACAGAGTAAGAACTAAAACACATTTTCGGCAAAGTGAAAATGATATACAAATTGAATTGAAACCGTCAAAACAATAGCTGTCTCTTTCCCACCACACAACTCAACTATCACTGAACCCGTAAACATAACACAAGCCGATTCACACTCACAATACACAAGCATACTGCACACAACACTCAGAGATTGGTCACTGACGGTGGTACCAAACCAAATACGCAGGTAATCAATATGCAGATCTTAGAATAAGATAAGCGGCTGGACTGGCAAGTCGGAAAGCATTATACATAATTTGATAATTTCACTGGGACTATACAGATTTCACTCCAACAGTTTCTTGTAAAGGCTGACATCATCGGGTTAAACATTTTTAGAATGATATATAAATTAGTTCAGCTGAAAATTGACCGAGGCCGATGTATGTCAGCATAAACATGTGAAAACGAGATTATAATTCACATGAATATGAATTAAATAGATAATCATGACAACAATTCAGAGCGATTTACATCACACAAGCCAGTTCCAAGCGAGTCAGAGACTGAGACCCATATTATTCCAAACCCAAAGGCGGAGTCGAATCCTATATATGCCAAAGTCCAGATTCCTATAGGCCGGGGTCAGATTCCTATAGGTCAAGCGGAATCGAAAAGGCCGAGCTCGGTATACAATCCTTTCGGTGAAAAAAGAAACCAGCTCGATCTTACAGGTCGTGCCCAGTGAGTCCCAGAGGTCGACCTAAATGACCCGGGACCAGGGCCTCAGGAAAGCCCTACAATATGTTGCACTTGATCCGCTTCCGCTTTTTCTTGACGTCACCGTTGGTGGCGCGGCTGTCGTCGCACTTGCGTGAACGAATCTCCCTCATCAGGTCGAAGAACACCTGTGCCAACACCCCACAGTTACACACGAGGAAATTGTATGTTGACCATCCTCTATACACTAACTATTGCGTCAACTAACCTTAGTCTAGGAGACAAATACTCTTATATTACTCTAACGCAACTTAAATTTAATCACGTCTCAAGTGACGAATTTTTGACGGACTTTCATTGCAAACCGTCAAAAAATCGCGACCTGAGACGTGATTAAATTAAAGTTGTGTCGGAGTATTCAGGCGTTAGTTCAAGACTAAGTAAATCAGCCAGAAAATGGTGACCGTCGAACGTTGTTCACTTATACTCAAGTAATTTATTAGAAAAACAAAGTCAACAAACAATTTCCTGTAACACAACACACAAAGCGTATCCCCGAAACCAAAACACGAAATGATTCAAGTATTCAAAATTTCCCATAAATTCCAAAAATATTTAAACGTTTCAAAATGTAGTAACATCCTATATAATAATTGAGTTGCAATGCGCGATTATTTGCTTTCCTAGTAAGAATGCCTAATAAATCGGGCAATGCAACTCTAAAATAAAGTAATCCGAAGCCAAGCGAGCCGCACATCCGTCCGCCATACGTGAAAGCGGAATCAGCGAAAATCAAGTAAGCGAACTAATGTGCAAAGCTCAGGCTTGGCTTGTGGATTCAAGATGCAGAGCTGAGCAGAGTCTGTTCTCAGGTCTAAGATACCGCTTTACACAATTTAGTTTCAGAAATTCTTGGCTCACTTCAAAACGGTTTAGTGCCGAAACACACTGAGCGTATCTCAAAAATGGTCCTTTTACGTTGCGTTACGTGATCTGTCTGTCAGTCTCACGCGCATTAGGTAAACATTGTTGCGCAAAGCGTAAGCCTTTATAAAAATATCACAGAAATAGCAGCGTAAAATACGCTCAGTGTGTTTCGGCACTAAGATACATCGCCAGTACTGTAATAAAAAGCTTATCAATCTATGCTTACGGTTCTTTTTGGAAAGTTCACTTCATTGCCTATATTTTGATTCTTTTGATTCTGCTTTGGTCTTCATCATCAACACAATCACACAAAAGACGTCAATACTGAACATAGGCCTCACGCATAAAGTATTTTGGGGGACTCCATGTTACGTACGTAACATGATTTCCATTGTTACGTACTCGTGTAAAGGACCACCTCTTGCTGTAGTATAATTCGCAGTTGAACTACAAAGTCTTCTTCACCAGGTCAGGCTTGTCTGATAGTACTAACCTTGTCAACGTTATCCCGCGTCTTAGCGCTAGTCTCGACGTAAGGCACATGCCAGGCGGAGGCCCGCTCTCGGCACGTCTCCAGCGGCACGCGCCGCTTCTCCGCCAGGTCTGACTTGTTGCCGACGAGGAGGAACGGAATGTTCTCGTCGTTTTTCACGCGGAGGATTTGCTCTCTGGAATAGAATAAGGTAGATGACGACCAACTCTATGTCATTCAATGTGATAACGCAGCCGCATCATGGTCCTATTATGGAGAGATGGTGGTATAAGATCGTGTAGTTTCTGGGCACATTCTCCGAAATGTAATCTACAGAAGATCGATAGGTAAGTATTTAACTTTGCGACGGTGTTCGAGACTGTTTGCATGTCAGGCATCAACAGCTATCGGCTAACCTGAACTCCTGCGTGGCATCGAAGCTCTCCGGCTCGGTGATGGAGAAGACGCACAGAAACCCTTCTCCGGACCGGAAGTAGTTGTCTCGGATGGCCGCGTAGTCCTCCTGACCCGCCGTGTCGAGGATGTCGATCTGAACCTCCTCGCCATCGAGGACCACCTGGGGAGTGTGCATCAAGTTAGAAGCCTGCTATGAAAATAGGAAAAAATAGGGAGGGAAAGGGGGGAAGTTTGCTGTAGCGTTATTTATCTACGAATTTCAATCAAATTTGAGAGGCACATTTAGGCACTTCATTCTACAAAAAATGTTGCGAAAACAAAACTAAAAGGGGGACCGGAGGGAGGAAAAGGGCGGTAATTGTATATATATGGACGGATTTAAATTTTGGGAAAGAGAAAGTGTCAGTTAAGGCATGATATTAAGGACGAGGTCTACTGTCCTCACAGTACCACCACTAGTTATTATAGGATTCGATAAAATTCTATAGCATTTCACGAAATTATCGACCTATCGCTTAACTAAGTTTCATGCTATTGGTAGCTAGGTAAATTTGGATAAAACCAAAAGAATTAGAAGGGCCGAACAAGGCTGACCTTCTTCCGATAGCTATCAGCTTTAGTAGGCTCGTAGTCCTCAACGAACTCGTCGTACATGAACTGCAGCGTGAGCGCGGACTTGCCGACGCCGCCCGACCCGACCATGATCACCTTGTGCAGCGTGGGCTGCGCTGCCGGCTTCTTCGACATGCCGACTTTGCACACCGGCCGACTATTGCGCTGAAATGTAAATTACAATATACATAAATAATATAATATTTACTAAAATACCTTAAAAATATATCCTTCCTTCCAGAACACCCAAATAAATCATTGATTGTTTGTGAATCTAGGTGTTATAAATATTAGATGGTAGATAAGTATATTTTTAAGACTTCCAGATCCTGCTTCGTTAGTCTCTTCTTATTTCAAACCGTGATCTTAAAATTGATCGTGGTTTATGACAATATAATTTGCTAACAGGTTTCTACTCTTTTTTGTAAAAACTTATACCTACTATATGTAGACTACGTTTTGTGACAATTAAATAAAATCTTTATTAATAGTCAGTAACAATTTACAATGTTTAAAATGGTGTGTTACAACATAGCAAACGGCCTTCGAATGGCTGTAACACACAAGAAGTAAATGAAAGAAGGCATAATCAAAGTACATTTTATTTTAAACAACTTGCTGTTGGAACAAGTAGATAGCCCACCTGATGTTAAGTGGTTACCATCGCCTATAACAAAGTATTGTCTCGTAGGTTACGCTCGTTAGGAACGTGCCCTACGCGCAAATTTTACATGAAAGTAAAGTTTACTATCGAAGCACGCATCGTCCGACTTCCAAATCTAAACCGTCTTAAATTACATTTCATAGCTATGAACACGTAACAATGTTCTATTAATACGCATTGATCAACTTTTGATATATCAAATAAGGAAAACCGTAGGTGTTTGGAAACATTTAGGTAGCTGGTGTGAACGGCCGGCAATGGGTAGATACTCGTAGTACGAGGATGAGAGGCTTCTACGACTCCGGATAGCAACCTAGTTCGAACGTAGGCGAAAATATATCGAGTCTACTTTGAAAACATCTTTCGTCATATACAATTTTAATGAGCGAAGTTTCGTGTTGAACTTAGGCAAAAAAAAAGTCCTTATCGTTTTTTTTATATAAAAGGATATATATTTTCAGATTGGTCTCATAGAAATTTAATGAAAATCTGTTCCGTATTTTGATTTGTACATCAAAATAACTCGAAAAAAACCACGCATGATACGCAGAGCAGTGCATCGTAGGATACGTTCCTAACGAGCGTGACCTGTGAGACAATGCCTAGTTAATAGGTGATGGTAACCACCTAATACCTATAAGGTGAAAAAAAGCCAACACCGCGCTGCGGTTGGATAAGTACGTACAGTGAGGCCGAGTAGAGCCTGGCAGTAATCTGTAATTACTGCACACGATATGTCACATTGAAGGCACTGAAGTGTGGTGAGCAATTACGCTACATAACAGTTGCATTTTCTGTGCCCATTCTTACTATTGTTGCACTTGTGCTGCAGTTCATTGTATTCTTGTTGTTTTGTATTGTATTTGAGCAAGGAAACGCGAGCAATCGCTAAAACTTGTACCCCTACTTTGCTCAATAGGTAAGCGAGGTAATATGAACATGAGCTCTCATTTATAGAAGCTATTATGACGATAACGTTCAGGTTAGGTTGAACATTCACTGAAGCACCTTCTAAAGGTCTGATATTTCAATTGGTCCAGGGTCGCATTCTTTTTGCTTTACAATAAAATAGCCCTCGTGTGCGTTCACTGCATGTTTTTCTAATTAGCATTTGTAAATTTAGGTGCAATTGCTTTTGCCATTATACTAATTAACGAGACGCATAGGATCTACGCTGGTCATCCCATCGGTATGAGTCACGCCACAGGAAGGCCCACTGTCCGATCTAACAAATAAAATGACACCCACTACCGACAGAAATCAGGCCCGCAATGCTGATATGATGTCATTCTCAATAATCCAGAAACATAAACAAAACAAGAGTACTGGGGCGTCATTAAACGTAATTACCTCAGTCGACGAGACTAACGTTTCTACTACTTTATCTATGACCTTGTAGGTAGGGTCGCTTTACGTGTAATCGAAGTTCTCACTGAGTGAACAGATAGAACGAATATCAAGTCTACTAATAGTGTACCTACTTAGTGCACCCGCGTGAATTACCCCAGGTGAATTAAGTATACCGCCCCAATTTCTTGCGAACAAATGCAAGTGAACAAGCCGTTAGCAACTATGCAATGAATGACTATGTGATGGAGAAATGCGTTCATGGATTTTACTGACTATTTAGTCACTAAATGCTTTTTGATTTTGATTTTGGACAGGAAAGAGAAGACCCACGTAGGCTGAGGACAAGTAACTGTGACAACCCTAGACTTCCCGACTATTCGTCCTTGGATAGGTACTTACTATCTGTTGGCGCCGTCTGAACGGGCCTACTCAACCATAGAGAACCGCTCACTCGCTCCATCTAGGCTATGCCTGCGGCCGCGATCCAATGGAGAACCGGCAGCCATTTTTGATAATGAACAAGGACTTTTACTTCCTACAACCAACTACATGCACGCTGTGCCCCCTAAAAAACTAATTCTAAAATTTGTATGTGTCGTTTTCCAATAAACGGACTCAATTTAAAATCAAATCATTAGTTTGTTCTCTATCCCGAACAAAATTGGCGACCGTGACACGACCGACTTGCACGATAATTTTTTACCGAGTTCGACAGATCCATTTCTCTTCCATTCATCTACACCGAAGCCGACGTGAATCCAGCAAGAAACGAAGCCTCATCATTGCCGAGGATTGCTGCGAGGATTCCACCGATCAGAAGAGGATTTGTGAGACTGCTAACGAAACGGGGAACATTTGCCGCGTGGACAACCTCACCCACCACGTGGAGCATTGGAGGTGCCTACGTCCTGGAGCCGCCTAAGTAGCTGTGGATACAGCTTTGGAGCCTGGATACTTACCTGCTATACATTGCCTCTAACCGTCAAAAACGTGAGCCCGTTCCTATCATTTTCCCTAGATCTTTCCCCTTTTATCTGTGTTCATACTTAGCGTCTGTTTCTCTAAATGTTTGGTGATAACTCCAAATCGAATCTAGTGCTTGTGAAATTGCATGCGTAGGTGCCTATCTACAGTTTATTTTGCGATAAGCACTTTGCCTAATGATCCAAAGGTAACCTGCAAGCTAAATAACCACACTTCACGCCTAATTATTGTGAATGCCGCTATCTATTCCTACCTACGAGAGTTTACCTATCTAAATTGCAATTTCACGTGGCCTAATCTAAGTCAAGTCGAGTTCAAATCTTCTTTTTCTAAAATACATTCAATTTTCCCCAATTTCAAACCTTTGTTGATTGTAAGTACAAGGCTTACTTACATACCTAAGGCTAATTGTCACATTTTCAATAATTTACCCCTTTAAACACGTACATTCTCCTCTGTCCCGCATTGCACGCCTATAGCAATCAGCTGTTTAGGTGTTCTGACGTTGATTCCAGCGTATGGTTGAGCTTGCGGGGTCAACGGTCTTGTGTGCGCTTTGCTTCCGCGTTTGCCTGGGTGCCTACACTGCCCAGCTGATCGCCTCCTTCGCTGCTACTACACCGGACCTCTACTGCACACTGGACTACGAAACGAGGAGCGTATCGTATACCATTTTAGTAATTTTTGCTAATATTTTTGATATTTCATCACAATGACTTCCGATCTAACAATTAAAGAGTTACTTGCTAAGCGTGGTTCCATCAAGGGACGCGTAACAAAGTTCAAGATATATTTAGACTCACTAGTAACTTTTGACAGTATTTCTGCTGTGGAAATTAGCAAGCTTGTGATGAAGTTATCAAGAATGGAAGCGTTATTCATTGAATTCGACGGGTTGCAGAGTCAAATAGAAGTACTTAATGAGTTAACTCAAGACACAGAATTAACTACTCGCGAGTTAGTTGAGCAAGAATTTGATAATTGCATCGCTATTGCCCAAAATTTAATTCAGTCACATAGTTCATCCTCCAAGCAAGCTGAAGGTAATAATATTTCTAGCTGTTCTCATTCCAATGGTTGTCATCATCATCATCAAGAACATGATGGTTGTAACAATTTAGGTTTCAAATTGCCTACTATAAATATACCTAAATTTGATGGTACCTACTATAAGTGGTTAGAGTTCAAGGAAATTTATTCTTCATTAATTCATGATAATTTAAAAATTAAAAATGTTCACAAATTCCATTACCTCGGCTCTTATTTGGAGGGTGAAGCTGCTCGAGTACTTAGTAACCTAGAAGTATCCGAAACAAACTACAATGAAGCTTGGTCACTCCTCTGCAACCGGTATGACAATAAAAGACAACTTATAAATAACCATTTAAAATCCCTATTTGCTATTGAATCAGTTCGTGAAACTGATAAGTCTCTTAGGTATATAATTGATCATGTGACTAAAAACCTACGTGCACTTTGCACTCTAGGACTCCCTACTGACAAGTGGGATGTCTTAATCATTCATCTTCTGGTGGCAAAGTTAGACAACAGTACTATTTTCAAATGGGAAGAGCACCGTAATACATTACCTGATATACCTACTCTCACTAACTTCTTCTCATTTTTGAAAAATCGTGCCGATGTTCTTGAAACTGTTAGTAAAAATAAAACAGACAAACTAAATGTAACTAAACAAGTTCCTCACAACCCAGCTCCTTTTAAGACACAGACTAAATCTTTTGTTGCGACATCTAAGGAAAGTTCTTCTAGTTCTCGAGCCCCCTCTGAGTGTGTAGTATGCTCTGGCAATCACCGTATATACGAGTGCGCCACCTTTAAGTCCAAGGCCCCTGAAGAAAGAAACGCCACTGTTGCATCACTAAAATTGTGCCTTAACTGTCTAAGAGCAGGCCATGATAATCAGACTTGTAGGCTTCCGGGTTCTTGTAGGTCTTGTAAACAAAAACACAATTCGTTACTGCACATGTCTAATCCAGCTTCATCGGATCCTAGCACAACAAAATCTATCGCCATGCCTGCTTTGTCTTCGCCAGAAGTTCTATTGTGTACCGCTAAGGTGCGACTAATTAATCCTAACACCAATGAATCCATTAGCGTTAGAGCTTTACTTGACAGCGGGAGCCAGTCGTCTTTTATCACTGAGAGTGTAAAGCAAAGACTCAAGTTGACTCCTCAGCCATCAAATGTCAGTATAGTTGCTATAGGAAACAACTCTTTAAACCTAACCCCAGAGCGCTGCTCTTTAAACTTACAGTCTAACACTGCTTCTTTTGAAGTCTCAATGTTCTGTCTAGTATTGAAAACTATAACTGATGACTTACCTAAGCATCCTTTCAATGTTAGGTCACTTAACCTAAATAACTTTGAGCTTGCAGACCCCAGCTTCAATGAACCAGCGCCTATAGACATGCTTATCGGCTCTGACCTATTTTGGGACTTGATAGGCTCCAAACATAAGTCTTTAGGGTCCAACAACCCTAGTCTACGCAGCTCTAAGCTTGGCTGGCTCATCGCAGGTCCTGCGCCTATTAATAGTCAACCTCCGCCTAATAAGTCCCTAATATGTAATTTTCTAAAAAATGAGAATCTTGCTGACATCCAGGAGGAGCTATCTAAGTTTTGGGAACTTGAAAATGTCCCTACCGTCCAACCTCTATCTGAAGAACAAAGGCTCTGCGAAATGCACTATCTCTCCACTACTAGCCGAGAAGCTGATGGTCGTTTTTGTGTAGGTATTCCACTTAAATATGAACTAGATTGTCTAGGTGAATCCTATTTCATAGCAAAAAAAAGGTTCTTCAATCTTGAAGCTCGGCTTAAGAAAAATGCAGAGCTGAAGAAAATGTACTCTGACTTCATTCATGAGTACGCCGAACTTGGCCACCTTTCTGAGTCCAAGGAGACTAAACCCCCTAACTCCTACTTCCTTCCTCACCACCCAGTTATGCGAGAAAAAAGTGAGTCCACTAAGCTAAGAGTAGTGTTCAATGCGTCTGAACGCTCTACTTCTGGTCTATCGGTCAATGACCTCCAAATGGTAGGCCCCACAATTCAGGATTCATTGTTTAACATTCTTCTTAGATTTCGTCAGTATCGCTATGTACTCTCTGGTGACATAGAGAAGATGTACCGCCAGGTGAAGGTAAGGGAATCGGACCGCAACCTTCAACTTATACTGTGGCGCGATAGTGAAGATGAAAATCTGCGTACGTTACAGCTCAATACAATAACCTACGGTTTTGCGAGTTCAAGCTTTTTAAGCACTAGGTGCATTCATCAGATTGGCGAGGAATGTAACGACTCCAAAATCAAAACTATTATTCAAAGAGACTTTTACTGCGATGATCTTTTAACTGGAGCTAATACTGCTGAAGAGCTTCGTTACATTCAGCGTTCTGTCTCTGATGTATTGGCTAAAGGCTGCTTCCCACTTCGTAAATATCGCTCTAACTTAACAAGCTTCCTATCGTCCGACTCGTCCAATTCTGAAGACTCTACTTTAATCATCAGCAATGCCGCTAGTACTCTAGGCATTGGCTGGTCTTCCACATCTGACTCCATCAACTTTCCTCTCTCCCACTCACCAGACACTAGCTCCACTAAAAGGAGTATTTTGTCATCAACCTTCAAAATATTTGATCCTCTTGGATTATTATCCCTGTGCACTATCAGCGCAAAAATCCTACTTCAAAAACTATGGGCCGCAAAAATAGATTGGGATGAGCCTGTGCCTCCCTCTATCCAAGGTTCCTGGATTAAATTCAGTCAACAGCTTAGTACTCTATCAAGTCTACAAGTTCCAAGGCAGGTTCTAGCCGATAACACTAATGAAATTGAACTTCACTGCTTTTGTGACGCTTCACAGCTAGCTTACGGCAGCTGTATCTACCTCAGATCTCGAGACAAGGATGGCATCATACACGTCAACTTACTGTGTGCCAAGGCCCGTGTGGCCCCTATGAAAGCTTGCACTATCCCTCGTTTAGAGCTCTGTGGTGCGCTGCTTGGTGCGGAGTTGAGTTCCGCTGTCAAAAAGGCTCTAAGACTAGATATAAAGCGCTGCGTCTTCTGGACTGACTCTAGTGTTGTGCTAGGCTGGCTAAGATCTCCTGATAAAACTAAAACTTTTGTAGCAAACAGAGTAGCCGCTATAATAGAACTAACCGACCCTACGGCTTGGCGTCATGTCCCCACCTCTGCTAATCCCGCAGACCTTGCATCACGAGGTGTGGAACCCCAAGAGGTCCATCATTTATCTCTTTGGTGGCATGGACCATCGTTTCTAAAGGAACCCGAGTCATCGTGGCCTTGTCTTTCACCCGAAAAGGTAATAGATCTACCTGAGTTGAAAGCGATGCCCGCTTTAGTGGCGGAGGACGCAATGTCAGTCCCATTCATAAATTTTCAAAAATATTCGAAGTTGGCTACTCTACAAAGAGTTTATTCTAGGGTCCTTAGATTTATTCACAATTGTAAAAACCCTAACGACAAACTAACGGGAACATTACAAGTTCATGAACTAGACAAATCTATGACTGTTCTCACTAAATTAGCTCAAAATGAATCTTTTCAAAAGGAAATAAGCTCTATGAATTTAAATAAACCGCTCAAAACTAGTACTCATCTGTGCTCATTGAATCCATTCCTCGATGATGCTGGTTTGCTTCGCGTTGGTGGACGCATAGATACCTCTGCCTACCCCTATGACAAAAGACATCCCATTGTTCTAAAATCTGATCACTACTTAACTAAACTAATTTTTCAGTCAAAACACACGGATCTCTTGCATGCTGGGCCCCAGCATCTACTAGCTGTTATTCGAGAGCGCTACTGGCCTATAGGAGGTCGCAAGCTTGCTAGAGATGTCGCAAGAAATTGTTTTGTCTGTCGTCGCTTCAAAGGCGTCACAATGTCTAATATAATGGGTAACCTACCTACTGATAGGGTAGAACCTGACTTTCCCTTTAGTACTGTTGGCACTGACTTTGCCGGCCCTTTTCTAATCACAGATCGTAAGGGTCGAGGGTGCAAAATAACCAAATGTTATCTATGTATATTCGTCTGCTTTAGGTATAAGTGCCTACACTTAGAAGTAGTAAGTGAACTAACCAAAGATGCATTCATACTAACACTAAATAGATTTATTGCTCGCAGAGGAATGCCTAAGATTATTTACTGCGACAATGGTCGTAACTTTGTTGCTGCTGCCAAAGAAATTAGTAATTTTTTATATTCAAATCAAGATTCTATTTGTGACTTTGCTGCACGCCGGGGCATTGAATTTCGATTCTCTCCCGTATACGCTCCTCATTTCAATGGTCTTGCAGAGGCCGGTGTCAAGTCAGCAAAGCACCATCTACATAGAACTCTAGGTCAATCTCACCTAACATTTGAGGAATTGACCTCTGTGTTTGCACAGATAGAAGCTATCCTCAATAGCCGACCCCTATGTCCACTGAGCCCGTCACCTAACGATTTCCAGTCCCTTACACCTGCTCACTTTTTGATTGGTAGAGGCATGACGGCGCTTCCCTCAAGAAGTTACCTGGATACCAGCGCGCATCGCCTCGACCGGTTCCAACGCCTCGAGCAAGCCAAACAACACTTTTGGAGAAGATGGTCTGCTGAGTATGTAGCTGAACTACAACAAAGAAGCAAATGGCGGGTGAAGTGCAGGGATCTCCAACTACATGACCTTGTCCTAATAAAGGAGGCTAACACGCCTCCTCTATGCTGGCGCCTAGGCAGAGTTAGTCATCTATACCCAGGCTCCGACCTGACCCCCAGAGTGGCTGATGTTGCCACTGCCCAAGGAACCCTAAAAAGAGCTCTCAATCGCCTGATTCTGCTGCCGCTTCCTGCCTCCGAAGAAACTAAAGCTTGAAAGCTACCGTAGAGCTTTCAACGGCCGGGAAGATGTTGGCGCCGTCTGAACGGGCCTACTCAACCATAGAGAACCGCTCACTCGCTCCATCTAGGCTATGCCTGCGGCCGCGATCCAATGGAGAACCGGCAGCCATTTTTGATAATGAACAAGGACTTTTACTTCCTACAACCAACTACATGCACGCTGTGCCCCCTAAAAAACTAATTCTAAAATTTGTATGTGTCGTTTTCCAATAAACGGACTCAATTTAAAATCAAATCATTAGTTTGTTCTCTATCCCGAACACTATCTAGTAAACTCAAGGCGAGACAGGCGTCGTCGTCGCCGCCGTTCTGCCTGGATTTCACTAGCATCGTTACTCGTCAAATACGTTGCAATTTTACAAATAAGTAATTGTAGTATAATAGTAGGTAGGTAACACTGTTTATATTTTAGAAACAGTATGGTTTGAGACGCATCTGAAACAACTGAAGTTATTTATATACAAACTTCAAGCCCCGCTGTACCCGTTTAAGGGTTGAATTTCGGGAATTCCTTGATTAGTACACCCCTACATACGATCATCCACCATCTATGACCAGCGGCAACAATGCAGCGGACAAAAATCTACAGAATCTAGATGTTTTTTGTAGCAATTCAGTTCAACCCAGTGATCTTGAACATAACTTTAGAATAATACGGTCAGTTGTGAAAACCGCAAACACAATGTCTAACGAGGTTTACGGAGCAATGCGCTTGAACTCATTACTACCCTACAAATGTACATTATATAGACAATATACCATGACAATACTTAGCCTTGCCATAGACAACATGTTAGAAGATTGCGAATACGCTATCAATTGGCATCGTGGACTGTCTACGGTAAGGGGCTGCTCGTGCTCTGAATGCGCGATCACTACCGCCTTTAACGCGTGCTGTGCCACTGTGCAGACACACAAGTACAAGATTTAAGTGACATCCTGAAGTGAACTTTAAATACATTTACAGCACGAATACCTTTGCCAAGGTAACGCTGGTATACTGATAGGTACAATAAAGTTAATAAGCGAATCTTCTATCTATAGGAAAGTCAAGTAACACCAGCACATCCAAAAACGTATATAAAAAAAAACTTAGGTACGTAGGTTTTGTAAACGCAATTTTTATACAGAAACCAACATCTAACTGTGATCTGGATTCTGAACCTATTGAAATTGTGCGCACGCGCAGGTGCCCCGAAGCGCGTGCGCAATAAGCAGGGCGTGCCCTGCATGCGTAATTTACTGTTTGTTTACGTACGTTTTTATATTTCACCTGCGAACTTGTGCAGATCTTAGGAATGCTTGGAGACATGCCAAAACAGAAATCTCCCAGAATGACACCCCCAACCCACGAAACTAGGTGTTACTATTGTGGTTTAGATTATATTGACAAAGAAACGACACCTGTTATGCTGACCATACTTAGCGTATGAGGATTTACACATGATTTTACACAAATAAACACATTGAACGTAAAGACAGGACTTGGTATGTTTTCCTGGGTTCCCTTGGGCATTACGGAGCACACTGACTTGCAATGCTGCCACCAAATTAGTTTCTAAAGCTCACGAGTCAATAAACCCCGCGACATAATACGTAGGTAACAGGTAACATAGCATGTTAACACATGATGTACTTACGGTGCCACACTTCATAACTCTGTTACCCATTTTAATGTTCACGGCTGCACTGAATAAAATCAGAACACTGAATGGTAAAAACAGGACATACCGATCATCAGGGTATTTACGTACGCCAGATAGGAGAACACTTATCGTAGTGTTTTTCACAAATAGTCACTAACAGGATAGCGATGTGGTGAGGTTAGTCTCAAAACAAGAATCCTACACGTACAACTCGGTACAACTTACCAGGAAAATATCAAAATATTAAATAAGCTCTCGAATTTAAGTAGTCGGTGTAAAAAACGACCTGTATAGGAGTACCGACAAACTGGCTAGGAAAATAAATTTTGCCAGAGTAGAGACGCTTCACTCGCTGGGACAATAAATGACATCTATATTGCTGAAACCTGGTAGACATCACACATCATCCTTTCAGATCTCAAAGCATCCAAAATCCTTAAGTATTTGAAGGGGGGAAGATTGGAGGTGCTCTTAAGTAACAAATGTTCACTTCAAGCGCAAGTACTTAGTCCACCACCCATTGCCTCAGCTAAAACACAAGCTACAACCCCGACATAGATGAAAAGCTCAAGCCAAGTCGGCTGCAGATAAAAATAATAATAATGTTGGACAATCCACACAGCATCTATTAGCCCCAAGCTAAGCAGAGCTTGTGTTACGGGTACTAGAGGACTGATATTCTTAATACAATACATTACATACATAGATATTTTTCTATTATACCTAAAAAATACCGAATAAATATTTGCAGATCTGAGAAGAACCCGCAACTTCCTGCGTCGCAGGCGGACATTCGCCCGCCGCGGATTGCTGAAGGCGGTGCAAGCGAAGGGCTGCTTATACCGAGGCAACTGCCGACTTCATCTGGAGTTGAATCATCCTAAGGACTCGGCACTTACACCAGCTGTCGTCTTGGGCCATGAAGTATACTGAGCCGGGACATAGTGTACGTGAGCCTTTTGTAAACGCATGCAGCTTGACTCTGATAGAGAGAGATTACAACCTTGGCAAGCAACAATCATCGGAAGAGAATATTTCTGCTTACGATTATAAACACAGACATCGATTTCTGTGATTATGACCTACGTTTCTTTTCAATTTAGAATCCTTTCACTTTCGCTTCTAAGAGTGAATACAAGTTATACCTACATATTCAGCAGTGAAAGTGAAAACATGCTAATTTCAGCAAGCGTTGGAAACCATTTCGTAGATATCAAATGCAAATATAGGTGGTACGCCGGTTGTAGACTGAGCCATTGTTTTCAACTGATTAGCCTCATTTTGTAATGCACCACGGTAGTGGTACTGATAAGAATCTGTTCAGTGACAGACCGATAAACCTGGTTTACATTTTTTCTATACACTTGCGTACAGTGTATTTGTAACTTTGTATGGTCAGTGGCCAACTCTTGTGACGGAGTATTTATGCCTCTGTTATAGTTTATCGACTGCCAGAGCTGGGACCAACAGCTCGTAGCTGATAACCTAGCACAGAAGCGCTCAGATGTAAGTTACGCTTCTAGTGAGGGTCACCAATCCAAACGTTGACCGCACAGAACGTTGTTTATGAGATTACTGTTAAGTCCATCAGTTGAATGGGCAATCAGGTTACGTCTCGAGCTCAGTATCAGTGTGTAAGTGGGCATGTTGAGAATGAGAGCTCTCGTGACTCCATACCGAATCCAATTGGAAAACGAGCTACATTAAACATTAAAATTACACGTTACACATAAAACAGTAAGCACGAACTCGCTAACACTGTCCTTCTACTGTAGGTTTATCAGTTAGCTAGAGGCGGGAGGGACCATGGAACTGCGGATAGACCGGGAAACTGAAATGGTAATAAGAATCAAGACTTACAATACAAGAAGCCGAAGAGTCTCATCCGATCTTTACCAATTTTTTATGACTAAAGTTACAAATAAATTAAATAATAGGTAAATTTAAAGTTACTACTACCTTTAAAAAAGAATTGAAATGTTTACGATTAAAAAGATTTGTCAAAATCAGATCTTATAAGAGGGAAATAAGTAGCCAACTTTTTGAAGTGAAAAAAATCCAGTCTTAAAACCTGTTTACCAAGTTTTGTTCAGACCAGTTGTCAAATACGAAATGTAGAGGAACAAACTGACAAAGGAAAGCTACTTTTGCCAGACTTAAAGCACAGGCGCTTCGCTCGTTCGTTCAATTATCCCCTAATTAGTTACGTTTTAAAGGATTCGTATACTGCAAAGAAAGTAACAAATATCATCAGAGTTTAAATTCCCATTACCATTTCGGTTTCGCGGTCACTATCAGTCCAGCGATGAAAACCTCTCTGTACCTTTCATACCGCGGAAGGGGATGACTCTCCCCTTGACCCGTCACAACCCTTTAAATCTTAAATGCCTATGTAAATTTTTGTAAACCGGTAGTCATAGATAAGAGGTCGTAGATACCCTCCTTGCATTTTCTGACTGTATAACTGGTTGGTACGGTAGAGTCAGCTGAGGAAGGAAGGAATGTTCTTGTGCTGTACATACTTATGGAAATGTAGCCCGGGGCCGGGTTATAAAGCGGATCTAATACCATAGTCTAGGAGTAACAATTTCAGTGTGATTCAAAACTATGCCGCTAATGCGATGACGGTGAACATATTTTGATAACTTATCAAGTTGTAGGTACATTTTTCGTGGTAAGTACCCTTATGTATTACAAAATAGGTATTGCTACATCATGTATACGAGATTACTTTACTCCGGTATTATTCATGTTAAGTACCTACCTATCGACGACGGTAAGACGACTGTTCCTCGTAAAATCGTCTGCGCTAAAATTGTCACACTTCAGTTTTCAAAATTATTCATTACTATTGTACCTACTCTTGTATTTGTGGAGGACAAGGTTGGAATGTATGTCCTCCAACGAAAAAGGAAGGTCTTCCAGCGAGGGACCTTTGGTACGGGGTCCTAGGACCTTGTCCTCCACATAGGTATTCACGACAAATTAGGACAAACCGGGCCGAACGAATTTTGTACGAAAGTTTTGGAGAAATAGATGAGCAAAGACTTTGTCTTACGTTTTGTAAGACGTCTACAAATTTAAATCTATCATTACATTTACTTGCATGACTGAATCCACAACACTGAGTAATGACAGTTGGTAATTATTTACAAAAACGCGATGAGACAATAATATTATTCAAGACGACAAAAAGCAGCATTTTCACTTCACTTGTGCAGAAATAGAAATCTGCTGAGACAATGCTCCCAAGCAGGGCATAGTGTAGTTCCAGGGGTGGAATACTTAGGTTGCAATGTAAGTAAGGTAAGTGGTTAGCATGGTGGTCAATAATGTATGAATATACGGGGTCTAAAACATAAATTGCTCTGTATTTCAACAACAGTTAGTAATAGAATAATAATGCTTTGCCTCAGAAAATAAAAATGTATGTTTTCTAGATATCACATTTAAATGTTCATAGTTGTAGGTACTGTATTTTTATTGTTTTAATGTTAGTCATTAATCATGCAGGTTTTTTTGTGAACTGACATCATTATATCTATGTACAGTAGGTACGCAGGAAAGGGATAATGAGATGAATTTATGGTGTAATACAAATGATTAATATAGTCCTATTAGAAATCTCCTTTAACTCATAGTCCTTAGCTCAGTTCGTAGTAGCCCTGCCTGCCTAATGGGTTCAATCCCTACCGAAAACAAACATTTGTGTGATGAATATAGAAGTTTGTTGTGTCTGGGTGTTGTATGGTATTAGTATTCTATTAGGCATCTGGTTCCCATAGTACAAGCTATGCTTAGTTTGGGGTTAGATGATGTTATGTAATTAAAAAATCAACGATTTCGACACCCCGCATGTATTTAAAATGTTTCAAGTTAATTGGTGTGTATGATAAGACAACAACAACAATAAACAGCAGAAGTAATGTCGCCGTAGCCGAAACCGGCCAGGATGACATCATCATCATCATCATCATGATGTTAATGAGCCAAATAAACAAATGTCATTGTTTAATCATATCATTATTTCACAAACAAATATTACACTTTAGTAAAAAAAATATACATTTGAATTTGAAAACCAAATGGTTGTAAAACTATAGATGACAACAATAACAAACAGTAGTTTTTTGTTTTGGTTCCGTAACGGGGATCACACAATGGCTCTGAATCACAGATCAGTCAGCCAGTGTAAGTAATTACACATTAATTTACCAGTGTACCCACTGCCGTGTGGAGTCAAGGACATTACAAAAACAGCCAACTAAACAGTGACAATTGGTACTCAAAGAGCAATGTTTTTTGATTGTAATGTAATTTGTAATTTTAATTTGTAATGGATAATGATGTTAGAGATATAGGTACTAACTTTTAGATAGAATCCTTTTGTTATGCTTTAGCTTTGTGGTTTGTACTCAATACAACTGTACCTGATATCAGAGGTTAGTAATTAACAATCAACCAGCACAATGACAAAAGAATTACTTTGCATTTTGATGAGTCAATTCAGACTCACAGTTACAGATTCTGTCATGGTTAATACTATTAGTGGTAAGGAGGTTTGTGGTACCTTTTCTTCAATAAATTTAGTAGAGAGCTGGTACGCTATGACTGAGAACATCACGCGCTAGACCGGCCTCCCGGCACAGGAGGCGAGAAAGCGCTCACTACTATCATTATACACTTTCACTGCCAAAATAGACTCACAAGTACACAAGCATAGATTTCTACACCTGGCGACCGGGCCGGAGTGCACCACCGTGACAACAGAAATTGCGATAAAAATTCACGGAAAATCAATCATAATAGTGAGTCACAAGCTGGACTCAAGCAGTGTGCTCACGCTACTATTGGCATCGACCTAGCTGCCTACGAGTGGTATGTAGGGCTGGTCGTTTTCCCGTCGAACCGGGTCGGGAAAAGAACGATAACGCGTGAGAATCGTAAGACAATACGCGAGAAACTGTGAGAATGAGGCGTTGCCATTTGTAGTAAACATTACCGTCGTCGTCACGTCATTGACCCTCGCAGAGGTACACCTACTTTCTGAACGGCACTACACTTGTGAATTAAAACTTACCCAAACAAAAACAATGAATGCGGCGAGTTATCCACTTATTATTTATTGATAGAAAAGTCCACTTTTATAATTCCATTAGATGTTTCACTTCACACCACTATCGTGTCGTCCGTCGGTCGGGCACAAATTTAATTTTAACAAAAATCTGAAATGAACTGTCAAATAAGGGCTAAGTCGTGACGGATTGATCTGACTGACTGTGACTAACTGAACTGACTGACTGACACAGTTGTTTGATATGTCGTTAATTCGTTGCGATCGATCGCGACCATTAATGCAAATTAATGGTAGAGGGTGCATGTAAAAAATATTATGTAAAAAAATGCAAACTTGCGACCAACCTCAAGGATAAGCTATGTTGGTTTGTGTTTGTCTTTGTACCTACCACTGCACTGTCAAACTTTAAAAACTGTCTTATTTATCCACGGCATAGGCAGTCTCTTTTATAATAATTTCATGTGTTTTACTTAGATGCGTGAGATAATAACTCACACCAATTTAGGTGAACTAATGGTGAAAATTATGGTAGGTACATATTGTGTGTCCTAAACAAGTACCTAATAAAGTACATAGTACGATCACCTAAATTTATAGTGCATAGCACATTAACAATAATATCAATAGCTCCCCCCTGCCTACTGTAAGATACTAGATTACTTAAGACATTTTTGCAAATTACTTTTGGTAGAAGTTTCTCTGATTATACTGGCAATACTGACCGAGATTGACGGTAGTCGTCTGCTTGATAGACAAGATGGCCGACAGTCTGACGTTCAATTAGGAGAAAGAGCGCGGTGCGGTAGGAAAGGAAAGGCAGTGTCTTGTCTTGGGATCGGGTCGGAACTATAAATATTGGTTTGGTTTTGCTATCCCAGTATCTGGAGGGAGTCCTCTTACACTACATTATCTCATGATATCATGTCATGTTGACTTGAGAACCTTAAATCTAATAAACTAACTCAAATCTTTAAATATATCAAATAGATCTAAATGAATGCATTGACCATTTCGTATTTCATTACTTTACTATATATTCACATATAAAAAATGTTATTAGATCAAACCGCAGGTACCTACATAATAGTAACACCGCTTATTTTGACGTATAAATTTTCGTTCAAAAGCCAAGATACTCTCATACAACGTTTAGTTTTTGCTTCTTTCTTTCAGAACGTGTATCGCTCGCAGATAATATCCATTTCTGTCTTTCCTCTACTTTTAGTAAAAAGGAAGTCACGATCGCCTCGACTCGAACAAAACGCTAACGTCAAAATAACAACCTGCAATCAGTCGCTGAATATTTTCTGTTTCCAAAACAAACTACCGATTAAAGTTTGTTGAATCAACAGTAATTGAATAGAATAAATTTTAAATCTAATATAGATAAAGAGCTATAACCTGTAAAAATATGTCAGGCGTTAAGCTCGACGTTATTTGGTCACCAGTGCACCATGACAAATTTATAATATGGGGCCCAGATATAACCTTGTATGAAGTATCAAGTATCCAAGAGATAGAAAAGAAAATTGCTTGTAGGTGCATTTTGTAGACAGGATAAATTTATAATACGGCATTCCCAAGTACAATATTCATTTAATATTGTTTTGAGCTCAAAATAAATTAAATACCTACTGGTTGTTGTTGTTTGTTCTGCAGATATCCCAATATCTTCAACTCTCGGTGCATCTGTGTTCGCATCACAGAGTGCCAATGGGGTTCGCTGTGTGGACATCAGTGCCATACCTGAGCAACCGGACCCATTACTTGCCCTGGGATATGCCAGCGGCAGAGTTGCATTGTCCAGCCTGAAACAGAGTTATGACCCTTTAGGTCTAGTAGGGAGGGAATTTGGTAAGTGTAGTTCAGGATTTATTGAAAGCATCAAGAATTATATTTCTGACACAATTATGTGAAATTTAAAGGTTGAGAACCCACCACATCATTTCAACAATCTATGATATAATAAAAATATAATAAAGGAGTCATTGAATTTTTAATTTCTTATACTGATGTATATTAAAATACAGGTACATTTGTATATTTAGTAGGTATACTAAAATATTCTATTCACTAATTCCAGTGCCGAAACATCCTCGCCTCTGTAACTCAGTGTCATGGAGCCAAGTGGAGACCAACATGTTAGCAGTGGCTATGGACAAGCACCGCAGTGACCACTGCATTCTACTCTGGGATGTCACCCGAGGCATGTCACCAGGAGAAGCAGCTAGAGGTACCTGACTTCTGAGACTTGTGCAGCATGTAAAAGGATCAAGGTGTCCAAATGAGATTCCAGTATACTACAATGGTGTTTTATTGAAAGTAAACCAGAAGATAGTTTCACAATTAATATTGTCTTAAGTAATAAAATGACATTACAATCTAGCATCTAGAGAAATTTTGCAGTAACTTAATAGCATAATAAACTTACAATAAATATAAACTGACATCAATACCATGCAGTAATCAAATCTTCTAGAAGTTTGTTTCAATTATAAATATGTATAATAGATAAAAATAAGAGTTCATCAAGTGTAAGTAAACAAATTTGGACGAATAATTATGTCTTTGAACACGAAGATACAATTATTTGTGCAATGCAAAAACTTATTCCAGATGTTCTCTATCACCTGCTAGCCTTGACCACAGTGGACCTGTGATTTCTTAGGTCACCTGACCATCTTAGGAATTGTCTACCCTTTTAAGACGACCGATGTGGCGCGGCGGGCGAATGTCCGCCTGCGACGCAGGAGGTTGCGGGTTCGATTCCCGCCTCGGGATAAATGTTTGTACGATCTGCAAATATTTATTTCGGGTGTTCTGGGTATTTTCTATGTATAATAAAAAATATCTATGTACGTAATATATTGTATTAAGTATATCAGTCATCTAGTACCCATAACACAAGCTCTGCTTAGCTTGGGGCTAGATGATGCTGTGTGGACTGTCCAGCATTATTATTATTATTATTATTATAAATACCCTCACATACTTGGCCATTGTGGTTTTGGCCTACAATAAAAGCCCTCCATTGCTCCATATACATATCGTAGACATCATAAAACTAAGAGAATTCACCAGGGGATCCAGCATCACCTGAGTACTTTGTGCTTAACACTTAGTTCTTAATTTTGGACCAGTGGACTCATTCAGTATGATGACAAATCATATTTGGTTTTAGATGGTGTCAGTGTAATGCAAACCTCAACGGAGTCCACCAGGCCCCTGGCTGAGATGGGCCTCTCAGAGACAGCACACAGTGTCTCCTGGTCTAACTGCTCCAACCGTACTCTCATAGCATCCATGAATTTGAAGTTTATCAAGATTTTTGATCTCAGAGGTAAGTTGGGGGTTCCATTACTTTTATCAGTGATTTAAACATAAGCATAAACAGACATTTATTTTATTCAAAAACACACATACACATGCAAAGCAGATCAAAAAGTAAAACAAAGACAAAAGGAAAGACCTAATCAGTAGGTGCCTGTGCTACAGCAGCAAAAGGGTCTTGGCTCAGTGTATGCCTCGCCACTATTTATACCTAGTAGTTAGGCGGTGGTATTCTATAGAAACCCGCAGCCAATAGACAAAAATAAATAATACCTTTTTTCAATGAATGTATATTCTGGTTTTAGACTGGTCTAATAAAGCAGTAAGCACTACAACAAGTCGTCACTGCTACGGCGCCTGTGCGGATCCCTTGAACCCGTGGCAGCTAGCCTCTCGCGCCGACAACGTGGCTTGTGTGTGGGACGCTCGACAACTGAACTCGCCTCTCCTAACTCTGCAGCACCAGCGCCCTCTGGTAGCCATGCAGTGGTGTCCTACTAGGTATAACATCGTAAAAGTTCTATAACAAGTGTTTAACATTATTTACTACATACATACTCCCTGTTGTAGCAATATTCCAAACTTGTCCATATCACAGACAGATTGAATCAGGTACTGCAAGTTTGGCAAGCCGTCTTGGGGATTAAAGTCGTGATGCTATTTCTTTTCAGACGGAACCTCCTGTTGACATTGCAGCGGGATTCCACTAGCATCCGCCTCCATGATATTCAACAAGCTAACACTGACAATAAAAACAACAGCGCTTCTAATGACGCAGTAAGTTGTGTTGCAATTAGTCTGTGTAATGATAATATGATATAATAATAATAATAATAATAAAGCCGTTTATTCAGAGCTATGGGTATGTTGGTATTATAGTTTTTGGTAACTTATATGATATCCCGTAGCTCTGTGTGCCTCTTGGCATAGACCTCCTCCAACATCTTCCATTGGGTTCTGTCTTCAGCTACCCTTCTCCAGTGGTAACCCGCCGTGAGATTTAAGTCATCTTCCCATCTCTTTGGTTGTCGTCCTCTGCTTCTTTTACCGTCCCGGGGGTACCAGTTGGAGACAATTGTTGACCATTTGGTCAGTTTATCAGGAATCATGTGGCCAGCCCATCTCCATTTCTGTTGGTCAATTCGCTTGAGTATGTCAGTTACTTTGGTTTTCTCTCGAATTATGCTACTCCTGATTTTGTCTTGTTTCTTTATCCCGGTCATACTTCGTTCCATAGCTTTTTGGCATCTCTCCAGCTTCTCTCGGTGTTGTATGCTGAGCGCATGGCTTGTATGGTGTTGTATGATAATATGAACTTGTTATCTATTTCTTTTAGATATTGCATAGGACCTAGAATAAGTTTGCACATGTTTCATTCGGTAAATAAAAAATATATATTCAGAACTGGATTGCCATGATATCATCAGATCTCTCATACTTAAAGTCCTTAACGGCCCGGTTGAAGGCGAAATACCCATTTCGAAGCCCCCCGCTTCAGTCATACTATACATACATATGCATTGCACTGCGTAGTTAGAGCTCAACAAGCGCTTAAAATTTGCCATCTAGCGAGTATCACTCGAACTACATGTTCAACTCACTGTCATTGCATTTGGTCGTCTAGGGTCATTGCGCTAGTTGTCGAACTATTAGCGGAGTGTCCAACTAAACTAGGCCAATTTATTAGTATGCAATATTTACTAGATATCTACTGAAAGTGTTTTACATGGTTCCACACATGATCAAGTTATATTCAAAATAAAAAAAAGACCCAAACATTAATATTTGAAATTCAAAATGATAGTGCAACTGATGGTGCATGTCATACCTACCTACAGTAAGCAAGTAGGTAGGTAAAGAAACAAACGCTGATTACGAATATCTGGTCAGATTTGAAATTCAAAATGGCGGGTACAAATCATGATACAAAAAACTGACATGGGTGTCGTTTTCGACTAATTTGGGGGTGCCGATTACGAATATCTGGTCAAATTTGAAATTCAAAATGGCGGATACAAATCATGATACAAAAAACTGACATGGGTGTCGTTTTCGATTAATTTGGGGGTGCTGATTACGAATATCTGGTCAGATTTGAAATTCAAAATGGCGGATGCAAATGATGGAACAAAAAACTGAAATGGGAGTCGTTTTCGACTAATTTGGGGGTGCTGATTACAAATATCTTGTCAGATTTGAAATTCAAAATGGCGGGTACAAATCATGATGCAAAAAACTGACATGGGTGTCGTTTTCTACTAATTTGGGGGTGCTGATTACGAATATTTGGTCAAATTTGAAATTCAAAATGGCGCATGCAAATGATGGTACAAAAAACTGACATGGGTGTCGTTTTCGACTAATTTGGGGGTGCTGATTACGAATATCTGGTCAAATTTGAAATTCAAAATGGCGGATACAAATCATGATACAAAAAACTGACATGGGTGTCGTTTTCTACTAATTTGGGGGTGCTGATTACGAATATCTGGTCAGATTTGAAATTCAAAATGGCGGATGCAAATGATGGAACAAAAAACTGACATGGGTGTCGTTTTCCACTAATTTGGGGGTGCTGATTACAAATATCTTGTCAGATCTGAAATTCAAAATGGCGGGTACAAATCATGATACAAAAAACTGACATGGGTGTCGTTTTCTACTAATTTGGGGGTGCTGATTACGAATATCTGGTCAAATTTGAAATTCAAAATGGCGCATGCAAATGATGGTACAAAAAACTGACATGGGTGTCGTTTTCGAATAATTTGGGGGTGCTGATTACGAATATCTGGTCAAATTTGAAATTCAAAATGGCGGATACAAATCATGATACAAAAAACTGACATGGGTGTCGTTTTCGATTAATTTGGGGGTGCTGATTACGAATATCTGGTCAAATTTGAAATTCAAAATGGCGCATGCAAATGATGGTACAAAAAACTGACATGGGTGTCGTTTTCTACTGATTTGGGGGTGCTGATTACGAATATCTGGTCAGATTTGAAATTCAAAATGGCGGATGCAAATGATGGAACAAACGACTGACATGGGTGTCGTTTTCGACTAATTTGGGGGTGCTGATTACAAATATCTTGTCAGATCTGAAATTCAAAATGGCGGGTACAAGTCATGATACAAAAAACTGACATGGGTGTCGTTTTCTACTAATTTGGGGGTGCTGATTACGAATATCTGGTCAAATTTGAAATTCGAAATGGCGCATGCAAATGATGGTACAAAAAACTGACATGGGTGTCGTTTTCTACTGATTTGGGGGTGCTGATTACGAATATCTGGTCAGATTTAAAATTCAAAATGGCGGATTCAAATGATGGTACAAAAAACTGACATGGGTGTCGTTTTCGATTAATTTGGGGGTGCTGATTACGAATATCTGGTCAGATTTGAAATTCAAAATGACGGATGCAAATGATGGTACAAAAAACTGACATGGGTGTCGTTTTCGACTGATTTGGGGGTGCCGATTACGAATATCTTTTAGAGTTTTTTTTCGAGTTTTTTGTACCATCATTTGCACCCGCCATTTTGAATGTCAAATCTAACCAGATTTTCGTAATCAGCGCCTCCAAATTAGTCGGAAAAGACCCCCATGTCAGTTTTTTGTACCATGATTACGAATATCTGGTCAAATTTGAAATTCAAAATGGCGGGTACAAATCATGGTACAAAAAACTGACATGGGGTCTTTTCCGACTAATTTAGGGGGTGCTGATTACAAATATCTGATCAGATTTAAAATTCAAAATGGCGGGTACAAATGATGGTACAAAAAACTGACATGGGTGTCGTTTTCTACTAATTTGGGGGTGCCGATTACGAATATCTGGTCAAATTTTAAATTCAAAATGGCGGATACAAATCATGATACAAAAAACTGACATGGTTGTCGTTTTTGATTAATTTGGGGCTGCTGATTACGAATATCTGGTCAGATTTGAAATTCAAAATGACGGATGCAAATGATGGTACAAAAAACTGACATGGGAGTCGTTTTCGACTGATTTGGGGGTGCCGATTACGAATATCTTTTAGAGTTTTTTTTCGAGTTTTTATCGAGTTTTTTGTACTATCATTTCTACCCGCCATTTTGAATGTCAAATCTAACCAGATTTTCGTAATCAGCAACCCCAAATTAGTCGGAAAAGACCCCCATGTCAGTTTTTTGTACCATGATTACGAATATCTGGTCAAATTTGAAATTCAAAATGGCGGGTACAAATCATGGTACAAAAAACTGACATGGGGGTCTTTTCCGACTAATTTGATTTGTACCCGCCATTTCGAATTTCAAATCTGACCAGATATTCGTAATCAGCACCCCCAAATTAGTAGAAAACGACACCCATGTCAGTTTTTTGTATCATGATTTGTATCCGCCATTTTGAATTTAAAATATGACCAGATATTCGTAATCAGCACCCCCAAATTAGTAGAAAACGACACCCATGTCAGTTTTTTGTATCATGATTTGTATCCGCCATTTTGAATTTCAAATTTGACCAGATATTCGTAATCAGCATCCCCAAATTAGTCGAAAACGACACCCATGTCAGTTTTTTTGTATCATGATTTGTATCCGCCATTTTGAATTTAAAATTTGACCAGATATTCGTAATCAGCACCCCCAAATTAGTAGAAAACGACACCCATGTCAGTTTTTTGTATCATGATTTGTATCCGCCATTTTGAATTTCAAATTTGACCAGATATTCGTAATCAGCACCCCCAAATTAGTAGAAAACGACACCCATGTCAGTTTTTTGTATCATGATTTGTATCCGCCATTTTGAATTTAAAATTTAACCAGATATTCGTAATCAGCACCCCCAAATTAGTAGAAAACGACACCCATGTCAGTTTTTTGTATCATGATTTGTATCCGCCATTTTGAATTTCAAATTTGACCAGATATTCGTAATCAGCATCCCCAAATTAGTCGAAAACGACACCCATGTCAGTTTTTTTGTATCATGATTTGTATCCGCCATTTTGAATTTCAAATTTGACCAGATATTCGTAATCAGCACCCCCAAATTAGTAGAAAACGACACCCATGTCAGTTTTTTGTATCATGATTTGTATCCGCCATTTTGAATTTCAAATTTGACCAGATATTCGTAATCAGCACCCCCAAATTAGTAGAAAACGACACCCATGTCAGTTTTTTGTATCATGATTTGTATCCGCCATTTTGAATTTAAAATTTGACCAGATATTCGTAATCAGCACCCCCAAATTAGTAGAAAACGACACCCATGTCAGTTTTTTGTATCATGATTTGTATCCGCCATTTTGAATTTCAAATTTGACCAGATATTCGTAATCAGCACCCCCAAATTAGTCGAAAACGACACCCATGTCAGTTTTTTTGTATCATGATTTGTATCCGCCATTTTGAATTTAAAATTTGACCAGATATTCGTAATCAGCACCCCCAAATTAGTAGAAAACGACACCCATGTCAGTTTTTTGTACCATGATTTGTACCCGCCATTTTGAATTTCAAATCTGACCAGATATTCGTAATTAAATTTAATAACAAATTAAATTCTATTCTATTCTATTCTATTCTTCTATTCTAATTTAGTAGGTATTTCTATGAATCTTGTCTGCCTCCCTTCTAACCTATGTCGCAGTAGATCTAAATAAGTATAGTACCTACCTACTTCATAGTAGGGCTAGTCATATGCACAAATATAGAAAAAATGAAATGATAAAATGGCAACTCCACCTATTTCCGTATTTTCGACCGGTGGTGCGGCGGCAGTCGGAGGGTCGTCGGGTAGCGACGCGCCGCCGCCGCGCCGCCGCCCGCGCCGCGACGAAGGTAAGGTAGGGAAGGGGGTTAGGGGAACGCCTATGTTCAACCGTAAACAATCTACAACTACAAACGACTACGTAAAGAAATAATAAATAAAATGAAATAATAATAATAATATTTGACCCCACATAATAAAAATACATAAATTGGTAGGTTATTAACATCCTTACATAAAAACTGGTTGGATGGTAGGTTAGGTAGATGAGATAAATAGACGTACGGTACTTAGGTACTTTCACCCGTCGCATTACACATGCTTTCGCTCTCATGATTTTCATAAGTTGTTTTTTTTAACTTTTTTTATTACCCATACTTTTAGATACGAGTAAATATAGAACTGAACTAGCTGAAATATTGACTAGAACACACTTTGTTATTAGAGTTTTTGTTTAAAAGTCCCGCGCTTTTAAATCACGTCGATCGTGAGCTTGGTCAGTGTACGGTGGAGAGGCACAGGTCCGTCGCTGGCCGTTGCCGCTGAGTGAGTGAGGGCAGGCGGTGACAGTGACGCTATAACGTCTAATCCACTCGTAAAAAAGAGATGGCAATAGCGCGTGTGTCGTATTTGTAAACGTCGTAAGTGCAATAACACAAAATATTTTTTTAAATATAATAAAAATAAGCTTACTGTATAATCCGTACAGTAAAGTATTTAATATGAACATAATAATTTTTTTTTGTAAAAATCATTTGTTACATTGCTACACTTTCATAGCACTGACTTAATAAAGTATTTCCAGCGCCTAATTTGAAATTTATATTCTATCGAGAAAATTTTATCTAATCGTGTTTTCAATTTTTATAGTTATAGATATGCTCAATTTGATACTCATACTTAAAATTTAACCCGCTCAGAGTTCTATGCGATGATTTACAGTAAACGCCGTGAACCTCGTTTCTATTGAAGGGAGCCCTTAAAGTGTATCTCTTTTCGTCATCAGCTTGAATCAGTCCACTGCTGAATATGGGCTCCTCCATACGTTAAGGAGTTTGCCAAAATAGCAAATCGTATCGTTTCTTGCAGCAGTTGGAACCATCTGCCATAGAAGCGGACGCGGCGGCGTGCTCCGAGTGGAGTGCAGCTGCAGGACTCGGCGCACGTGCACTGCAGCGTGACGTCACCCCGGCCGGTGCCGGCGTGCCCTCTCTCTCCCTCGCCGCCTTCACCTGCCATCCCACTGAGCCGCGCCGACTTCTCGCTGTCAACGCAGGTCACTTTCAGAATACGTTATCAAAGCAACTTAGATCAAGTGGCTGAATTTACGGTCTTAAAAATAAATTGCAGATAGCGCTGGTTATTGGATTCGGCTTATTCTTTCGATTGAGTATAACCTTAAATCCTATTTACATTTTAACCGTTTGTTCTATAACAGCAAAAGTATTTATATCGGCTCAGTAATCTTTACGAAGCACAAATATGAATACATAGTGGTTTACTATAATATTTGTTGCATTTGCGTACCTCCCTTATTCGTAATTTCCCAAACAGGTGGCATATTCGACTACACGGTCTGCGAGCGGGTGACGGTTGCGTGGGGTGGGGGTGGTGGCGGGGGAGGTAATCTGCTGTGGACGGGGGGAGGTGGGAACATCAAAATACTTTCCGATGACTTCTACGGCACTGTCAAAGATATCTCCTTTACAATGAAGCGGAGAGCGCAAACTGATTATGGACTCAAGGTTTGTTTTGTTTATATTATAGTTCTAACTTACTGTATAATTATAATATTTGTATAACGAGCTTGCTGTCCTGTGCTACTTTAAACCGTACATGTACATGGGATCTGAAGGGATGTGTATTATACATTAGGATTAAAGTTATTGTAAAATAAATAATTAAGAATTCTTTTTAAATATCCAGGCGCTCAGATCCTTGAGAGTTTATGATGAATCTACCTTGTTGCATTAATGATATTGTCCACAGCCAGATTTGTGGCAGAATGCTGATTTAGCTGATGATGAAGAGTTGAGCAACCTGTGGCATTTCCTCGCGCTCAGCAAGTCTCTGGTTGAAGACGGTATGTTACACTTCAATAGTGTTCGCATGCGGGTTCGTCCTCGTGGCATCCGAGTCCATGCAGATGGGCTTAAGATAAATAACTCGGTGTTTAATCACTTCACTCGATGCTGACTGGCATGGTTATTCTTGACGAACCGGGGCAAACAAATGAATATCCAGCATTGATGAGGTGGTATCGTATGCAGGATGCATCCGGAGCACGGGGGGCAAGCATCCCGGCGTGTGCGGCGTGCTGGAGGGCGGCGGGTATCGCTCCGAGATGGTGCCGTCGCTGCTGCCGGACTTGCCGAGTCGGCGGGTCACCGTTTACAAGTCGGTACCGTTCGAACGTCCGCTTCAGTCCGCGTGAGGTTCGGTCGCGGTAGAATGAGCGCGTCGGTGCCGCTGTTACAGGAGCGTGGAGCGGCAGCGCGCATTGCAGCTGTGCGGGTGGGGGTGGGGGTGGGAGAACGCGGGCGCGGGGGTGGAGCGCGCCGAGGCGGAGGGCACGCCGTGCCGCGCCGCCGCCCTCGCCGCCTTCCACCTGCGCGTGCGCGCCGCGCTCGACGTGCTGGCGCGCGCGCCCGAGCCGCAGCTGCGCGTCGCCGCGCTCGCGCTCGCCGGACTCGGGGAGGTACGCACCGCACACCCCACACACCACACACCCCACATCTCGCTCACTCTTACTCCGAAACTCTCATTTCAAGGTACACAAGTAGCCATAAACTAGATGCTGCGCTGCTTCCGAACGTTCGAGCAACGGAATCGATCACCCCGCTCCTCACTATTTCACCACGCAACTACCCCACGGGTGGACGGAACCATCCGGAACCTAGTCGACGTTCCACTTCGCGAGAGTCGCTTTATCCTAAGTTTTCGTCGGTCATGCCTATTTATAATGAGTGTAACGATCTAAGCGCATGAGCGACATCCCCGGATGGTGGGAGAGTGACAGTGGCCGAGCGGCTCGGTGTGCAGGAGCGGCTGTGGCGCGAGGCGCTGGTGTCGGCGGCGCCGGCGCTGCCGGACCCGTACCTGCGCGCGCTCACCTACTTCCTGGCGGCCTCCGCCCCCGCGCACCCCGCGCAGTCGCCCCCCGCCGCCTCGGCCGCGCCCGCGCCGCATCCCGCGCCGCCCGCCTCGCAGGACTACACCGCCGTTCTTGTGAGTACCGCATGGCTCTCTTTAAAGTACATGAAATTCGGTTGTGATTAAAGGTAACGCTGGACGATGAAGCCAGGAAGCGGTGTACCATGATGGTATATCCTGGGGCACCTAGTCCCGAAATCGGTTCGTCCGGAAAAAACGTTCTTCTACGATGTGACTTTCGAGTTTTTATATTTTCGTATTATGCTGCTTGGTCTCGATGCCTGGGTGTCGATGCCTCTCTGCTGACGGTGCAGTATAAATGGACGTTTGAAATTTTCCTTTTCCGTTCACCATTTTACTTAGGCAGCGGATAGAGTCTAATAATATTGGCATTGATTGTAACAGAATGAGACGGAGATGCGGCTGGAGGACCGCGTAGCGTTCGCCTGCATGTTCCTGCCCGACGCGCGTCTGCACGAGTACATCCAGCGCACCACGGGCGAGCTCACGCAGCGCGGGAAGCTCTCTGGCATCCTACTCACTGGTAACCCTTCGCAGGAGCTAGGGCTACGGCTTACATACCCTAGGCCTAGCTACACTTGGCAGCTAGATCGGTGACCGTAGTATTAATGTTTTTATTCGGGAAATGCTGCTGCACTTTTCCGGGTTTTTTGTTCCATGTGAGGGGTACTGGTAGCCTGGCTGGGGAGTAAAGGTTCTCGAATGGCGACCACGAACGAAGATTAGGACGTCCTCTTACTCGATCGACTGTCGACATTCTGATGATCGCGGGAAGTTGGGGGATGGAAAGGGAAACCAAATGGAACATGGAACTATACATGAAAATGTATAGGAGAGGCCTACGTCCAGCGGTGAACTTCTACAGGCTATCGATGATGATCATGACTTCCTGGTGTTTTCTCTTAGTCGCTTGTTACGACTAGCGCGGGAGTCCATGGAGTGGTGTATAAAGGGTCGGTTTCCCCCTCCTCCAGGTGTGTCGTTGGAGGGGCTGGTGCTGGTGCAGCGCTGGCTGGAGCGCAGCGGCGACGTGCAGTCGGCGGCGCTGCTGGCGGCGCGCTGCTGCTCCGGGGAGCTGCTGCACGAGGCGCAGCCGCAGCACTGGCTCGACAGGTGATACCCTGCTCCCCCAGGTGTGTCGGTGGAGGGGCTGGTGCTGGTGCAGCGCTGGCTGGAGCGCAGCGGCGACGTGCAGTCGGCGGCGCTGCTGGCGGCGCGCTGCTGCTCCGGGGAGCTGCTGCACGAGGCGCAGCCGCAGCACTGGCTCGACAGGTGATACCCTGCTCCCCCAGGTGTGTCGGTGGAGGGGCTGGTGCTGGTGCAGCGCTGGCTGGAGCGCAGCGGCGACGTGCAGTCGGCGGCGCTGCTGGCGGCGCGCTGCTGCTCCGGGGAGCTGCTGCACGAGGCGCAGCCGCAGCACTGGCTCGACAGGTGATACCCTGCTCCCCCAGGTGTGTCGGTGGAGGGGCTGGTGCTGGTGCAGCGCTGGCTGGAGCGCAGCGGCGACGTGCAGTCGGCGGCGCTGCTGGCGGCGCGCTGCTGCTCCGGGGAGCTGCTGCACGAGGCGCAGCCGCAGCACTGGCTCGACAGGTGATACCCTGCTCCCCCAGGTGTGTCGGTGGAGGGGCTGGTGCTGGTGCAGCGCTGGCTGGAGCGCAGCGGCGACGTGCAGTCGGCGGCGCTGCTGGCGGCGCGCTGCTGCTCCGGGGAGCTGCTGCACGAGGCGCAGCCGCAGCACTGGCTCGACAGGTGATACCCTGCTCCCCCAGGTGTGTCGGTGGAGGGGCTGGTGCTGGTGCAGCGCTGGCTGGAGCGCAGCGGCGACGTGCAGTCGGCGGCGCTGCTGGCGGCGCGCTGCTGCTCCGGGGAGCTGCTGCACGAGGCGCAGCCGCAGCACTGGCTCGACAGGTGATACCCTGCTCCCCCAGGTGTGTCGGTGGAGGGGCTGGTGCTGGTGCAGCGCTGGCTGGAGCGCAGCGGCGACGTGCAGTCGGCGGCGCTGCTGGCGGCGCGCTGCTGCTCCGGGGAGCTGCTGCACGAGGCGCAGCCGCAGCACTGGCTCGACAGGTGATACACTGCTCCCCCAGGTGTGTCGGTGGAGGGGCTGGTGCTGGTGCAGCGCTGGCTGGAGCGCAGCGGCGACGTGCAGTCGGCGGCGCTGCTGGCGGCGCGCTGCTGCTCCGGGGAGCTGCTGCACGAGGCGCAGCCGCAGCACTGGCTCGACAGGTGATACACTGCTCCCCCAGGTGTATCGGTGGAGGGGCTGGTGCTGGTGCAGCGCTGGCTGGAGCGCAGCGGCGACGTGCAATCGGCATTTGCATCTGCATCTGTATCTACCGCACCATTTCTAAAGCACACCCACACACGTTGACACACACTGAACGCTCTCTACAACTATCGGTTTCTGCTGGTACAGCTGTTGGTGGTATGTTTTAGGGCGATGGTAATTTAATTTTGTCAGTTATAGTGCTTACCCGTGCGTAAGGCTAATAGAAAATCACTTTACACAAAACTTATTAACGTACCTGACCCCATAGGTCAAGTACGTAGTAACAGCAAAATACTTGGCTCGGTAGCAGTTTCAATACTGTATAATTAACAAAATGCAAGTCGGGTTAACTTATTATATATATTTTGCGTAATAAACAACTGTTATGTGTATTGCGTAAAATGCCTAGTTGAATGTAGAACAGCATTTTGTTTAGACACTAAATTTAGTAAAAATATGTCTTAACAACTATTCTCTTATTTCATATTTTGGTTTCGTGGGTAGCGTGGCCGAGCGGTCTAAGGCGCTGGTTTAAGGCACCAGTCTCTTCGGAGGCGTGGGTTCGAATCCCACCGCTGCCAAGGTTCTTTTTATACTGCTGAAATTTTATACTGCCGTAATGTAATTCACAATTTTTGCTGGCATTTTGTTTTTTCTTTGACATTTATTTAATTGTATGATTCTAAAAATTACCTGATATTCTGGTAAAAATTGCTTTATCTTATAACAGACATTGAATTTATTTGAATTTCAACGACGAAGCGTTATCTGCCATACTTCAGAAGAATATTAGTTTAATTCAAAAAATAAATCTGGCAGCGGTGGGATTCGAACCCACGCCTCCGAAGAGACTGGTGCCTTAAACCAGCGCCTTAGACCGCTCGGCCACGCTACCCTTGTGCTATTGTCTTGAAATAGAAGGATACCAACAAAACGTCGTCATTCACTTTAGCAACGTTAGCTGTGTGTAACTCGTCTTATACCATACCTTGCTGTTTAAAAAATATGTTACAGTCATTTAGGCTAATCACGTTTACCAAGAAACCTAAATATGTTTAGCGTAAACGTAATAGCGACTTATATTTCCTTGTGCTAGATGTGAAACGTAATTCCTAAATGCATTTAGGGGCTCGCTAAATACATTTAGTGATCGTTGTGCGAGCGGGCCTTATTGGTAAAATTTTACACTATTTTGTTATGAAAGATTTTAATAAGGTCAATGTGTGTCATTGAGTTAAAACAGATAAACGTTTCATAAATAGTTATGTTTATAAATATTTCTTGCATTGTGTAGATTGACAGCTTGCATGATTGTCCGACGGGTTGATACGTGTGGGCGTATTTGGCAGCCGTTCAACTCCGGGTGGAATTGCTGTATAGATAGTTTTATGGGATTCAAATAGAAATTTTATGCAAATGTTTGATATAACGTTATTTTCAGATTTGTTGTATGATGAAACTGTGTGAATTCTAATTCAGTAGTACATAAGTAGAGGTATTATTCCGATTCCGAGTTGGGTGTTCGAAGCTAAACGATTGTGACATAGTTTTCTATGTCAGCTGCCCTAGAGTGTATACAAATCATAACTTTTATACAAAAGCGTTACACAATCACTCAAAAACCATGAAATACCAATTATAGTAAGTTTCTAAGTAAGACAACGCATAAAATTTTCAGGGTACCTATATTCATCGTGATGCTTAGAGGTATACTAAGAAAGGAATTCCTGAAATTCAATCGCTAAACGGGTACCCCCGGGTAGGCCTTTCCCATATTCCCCATACATTTTTGACTGTGATAGCTCACTCACCCAGTAGTACAGATGATGCGAACATATTTAGTAGAGTGGTGAAGGAGAAGTTTGTTTGTTGTTGCAGTTACCGCATGGTGCTGGACAGCTGGCAGCTGTGGTGGGCACGCTGTGCGCTGGACACGTGGGTGTCGGGGGCGGGGGCAGGGGGGGGCGCGGGGGCAGGGGGCGGCGCGGCGCGGCACGTGTCGGTGGCGTGCACGTACTGCGGCAAGTCGGTGGCGGCGCCGCCCCCGCGCCCCGGCCCCAGGCCCAACCTGGCGAGGTTGCCGCCCCCGGCCGCTAAGATGAAGGTACCTACTCAAATTACAGGCGCATGAGGCTTTACACTAGTACGCCTCTGGTGCAGGGTATAGTGCCTTGTAAGGGTGGCAATGCTTTACTATATATAGGTGACGGTTGCCACTTAATGTTAGGTGAGCCATCTGCTTGTTCCACCAACGGTAGAATAAAAAGAATTTGTCGAATTTAAAACAAGATACTATTAATTTATTTACAAATATTTACTAGTTATTTCGTCCTACCCTCCATCCGCGGTTTCGCTTTCGTTACACTTACACCTTTCATCCAACTTCATCCAGGCATTACGACGTGTTTGACAACACGAGGATGTATTCCTTTAAATTCGTAAGATTTTTTGTCATCGTTTGCCATAACTTAGTACGCGTGAAACTATTTTATGTATCCCGCTACCCCTTGGACATTTTATTATGTTCTATAGCTCCTACTCGTATTTGCTATGGTGAGTGGTGAGTCAGTCAATCAGCCGACATAGGTATTTTACTCTCTAACGATCACTGTATTCATGATAGGGAACAAACTTTAAAGAAATAGGTAGTTAAGCTTTGAATTAGGTTTATTGTGCGTTAATATTTGAACACACAAATTTAGGCAAATTAAGAATATAAGGTGGCACAAAGTGCATTTGGTTAACTCGAGAGATTTTTTGTTCGAGTACCTACTACTAATTACAAGAAAATGGCTGCCGACTCGCCATCGAATGGCGGCCGCAGGCATTATGAAACGTGGAATGAAAACCTGAACCTTATCTGTGGCTTATGTATGGTAGAGCAGAGCAGGCGCACACTGATTCGTTATTGTTTGTGTCAGCAAATCTCATCGTGCCCGAACTGTCGCAAGCCGCTCCCTCGCTGCGCCGTGTGCTCGCTGCACCTGGGCACGGGGGGCGCGGGGGGCGCGGGGGGCGCCGCCTTCGGGGGCTGGTTCGGCTGGTGCGTGGCCTGCAGGCACGGTGGACATGCCGCGCATCTACTGCACTGGTTCAGGTGAGACTAGCACCGCGCGACTCCCCTGCTACTGCTAGCAGTAGATCACTTTGTCAAACTGTTCGGGTGGGTCCTAGCCCTATACCTGTGAGAGTTAACACGTTTGCGTGTTAAAATGGTTGACGCAGTTGGTGGACTGAAAGTCGGGCACTGCACTGGAGCACCATGCTATATTATTTTGTAAAAAGGATCACAACAAAAAACAGCAGGAACCTATGTAAGTTTCTTGGCTGTTCTAGGCTTGCGAGGCACTGCCGCCTACATTCACCTAGCTTTGAGACTATCCTGAGTGATCTGTACGATTTCAATTAAAGGCTATGACTATTTTGACTCGTCAGGTACGTGCCCTACGATGCACTTCCCTGCATCCATCAACCTGAGGCATGCAGCTATTAAGCCTCATGTGCCTGTAATTTCACCGGCACTCACACCCTTCAAACCGGAACACGGCAATGCGAGCATCACTGCATGGCGGCAGGAATAGGTACAGTGGTAGTACGCACCAGCATGAGCTCGTTCCCAAAAAGCTCTACTACTACTAAAATATTGAAGGTAATATTTTGATCCGCAGCGAGCACACCGAGTGTCCCGTCAGCTCGTGTAACTGCCGATGCAGCACCCTGGACCCGCCGGACCGACCCTAACACTGCTCTCTACACGTGCTCAAACCTACTGCTTCTGAATGGAGTCAAGAACAACAGGTTTTATCATATTTAAGATCCTTCTGTTCATGGAACCATCTGACTGAGCCTCTACACTGTGGCTGTTCCAGACACAGTATATTGCCTATTAGCAGACAGGGTATGAGCTAGCCGAGTGGCAAACTCTGTTTTAAGTAGTTTTGTATAAATTTCAAAACTTCGACTGTCCCATGGTGGGAGTCGAACCTGGGTCTCTTGGCTTAGGTGACACTCCGCCATAGAGGATGTAGCTTTTAAGAATAGCCTTAAAATGACAGTGATTCCTTATTGCGGGCATTTATGTAGATTGTATAGTGTAGGTATGTCAAAGAATAAAACCGTCACTTCGGATCGTTGATATCGGATAATCTCTCATTTTACCTCCCAATTTGGAGCGGCGATGGGCTTGCAACCTGTCACGTATGGAATACAAACTACTGCAGAGTGTGGGTATGAGCCAAACGTAATATTTCCCTCTGACTGCCCCCCTTTGACATCCTCAAATAATTTTGAGACGGTACTACATAGTACTAAGAGATCTGAGGGGTATCTACCGTGCCTGATAGGACTTTTTCCGTTTTTCTGTTTCACTAGCAATTTTTTTCGCTAGTTTGAAGAAGTCTCTAAGTGATTCTTGTGATTTTAATAAATAAAATGCCTTTTTAAATTTCTCCATTGTTTGTTAAGTTAGTCAATTATGTACTTAAATCATGACGATTTAAGTAATCCAAATATTTTTTAACATGCCTTATTCATAAATAAACCTCCAATAGTATAAATTCCTATAAATCTGTTATCGTTTTTCTTCGACTTAAGTCTTGATAAAATTACAGTTATGAATAAGGCCCTTTGTGTTCATTAGCTGATTACGGCAATCTAGTCAAAGACTATCTTGTGTTCATGTTTAATTATAAATACCTTTAAAATTTTATTAACAACTATAGTGAATGAACAGAAGTTATTTGGCTCAAGTAACAATAGTGTAAATAAATCAATAATTGTAAAAAATACTTCTTTATTTTGTAAATAACTTAATGTGTATATTTTTGTATCATCAGAAGTCCACTGCTGGATATAGGCACAAGTCTTTGATCAACGACACTAAGTATATCGCGCCATCGGTATGGCCGATACCTAAAACGGCGCGCAGCAGTTTTTATTCAGCCCACTGACTATTGTAATTTTGTGTAGATAGGAATTACAACAAATGCTTGTAAAGCAGCAATGTGTTAGGTTCAGTAAGAACGGTTTCTTACTGAAATGCTGCGTGACGAATAAATTGACGTCTGAATAAAATATGCCGCTTTTTTCGCAGTGCAGTTGATCAAAGTCATATCTTTTTATTTTTGTATGTTATTTCATAAAACAAATTCATATTATAAGTGATTTTATTTGATAAAATCTATATTTTGCTATAAATAAACGATTTAATTTATCGATACTTGTGTTTCAGTGGTTTAAAATAAAAATACTTTATAAATTTCCAAATATATATATATTTATATATACATTTTTTAAATAATTATTTCATCTGTATTCCAATTCAACAATAAACCTCTCAAAGACACAACATTGTTTAACTCTGTTAATCGTACAAGGATCCCATCCTAAGGTACGTGTACTTGCAGCGCCGGACATTGTATCAAATATCCTTTAGTTTTACTTCACTGAACTCGCCTGTCTACTGACGACAACCTACCTGTCTCTGACGAGCCACGTCACTGAGCTAAGGGATTTGTCATTCTGCGCAGGTCACGTGGTTTGTCAGCGGACAACTTGTTTGTCTACCCGCATTTACAAATGACTATAATATATTGCACGGAATTGTGAACTATGAAGTACCATTCGATGGCAAATGTCGTAACAATTGAACTAAGGTTCATATTCCAGAAATAAATACGGGGTCTACATGATAAACGAAGGTTGGTTTTGATATTTTGAGTAACAATGCGGTAACCCGCTCTGCAGTGGTATACCCCATAAT
Organism: Electrophaes corylata; assembly: GCA_947095575.1. Taxonomy (NCBI): domain Eukaryota; kingdom Metazoa; phylum Arthropoda; class Insecta; order Lepidoptera; family Geometridae; genus Electrophaes; species Electrophaes corylata. Next base: position 12,056,517 of record OX352712.1, on the reverse strand, counting down.
ATTTTGATTAATTTGAGAATAAATATGCTAGAGTTCAGCTTTTTAAAGCAATAAACTGTAATAAATTGCAGCAACTCTGGCAACGCGCGTGCTTTGCACATCAATAAATAAAGTTATATTCCTTTCTAAATGCGGTTTCTAATAGCATTTATAGCTTCACATCTGATCACTGAATATGTAACATTTTATAGGATTTTATACATTTCTATAATATATTTTTCTTTTATATCTATAACATTTCTAGAGTGATGCGTTTAATGCCAACGCTCGGTGGCGAAGTTAGAGCGAGATAGGAAACAACCAAAACTAGTACAGTACGAGTACATGAAATGCTAAGTGAACGGTTGCGACCGGAGCGTAGGCACTGAACGCACTCTCGGGGATGTGTATTCAGTAATAAATAATAAGGACAGTCAGGAAATGCTTACTTTTCAAATTTCCAAAAATCTAATTCGTTTTACTCTTACATTAATGTTTATAAAAACAGCACATCCATTATAATGATGAGTACTAGAGTACAGAGCTCGCGGGAGCAACAATGGCCGCTGCCATAAAAACGAGAATATCATCTCAATTATTTAGAAAACGTCAAAAGGACGACTCGAGCCGCCCTTACAAATATTTAAAACGATTAGAAATCCCATAACTACAACAATACCTCTCTAATACATTAACGTGTACGCGATTTCTGAATTTGATTAAATCTTTGGTATAGTATAAAATATAACGTTAGATTTATATCAAAATTATTCGAATGTATGAGTTTCAACTCGCCAGACAAGAAGAGGTAAAATGCACCAGCAGTATATACAACGCACCTATCCGTCGATAACTAGGACACGACTAACCGTCTGTTTCATACTCTCTGAATTCTCTTTTAGTTAAAATAGTTGATGAGTCTGTTTCCATCTCTATCTGTTGTCATGAAAGCGACAGTGACAATATAATTTTATAGGCCCAATGTGTCAGGGATTATGAAACAGACCGTAAGTGTTCACTACTGGACAATAGCACGTCAGCGCGTCAGCACGTCAGCACGTCAGCACGTCAGCACGTCAGCACGTCAGCGCGTCAGGACGTCGGCACGTCAACACGGGAGCACGGGAGCTTGGCTGCCGTTACATTTCATAACTACATATCTATACAGAAGAGTGCTTCTAGACAGTTCTTAAGCCCAAATGCTAAAACATCTCGCTACTAGACGATCCTAAACATACTTAAAAGCTTCTCATCCAAATATATAACATTTAATCATATTTGTACACATTATTTTTCTACTGTTTAAAGCTTTCAAATTAAGATTTGTCTTAATTCATACCGTCTACACATAAAATTCGCTAAACCTTCACTAATTCATTATGAATTATTACATCGAATAAACATTTTTATGTAATATACATATAACATCGCATTTACAGAGAAAATAAGTATTTGGCAGGACACGTTTCGTTTACAACGCTTACTACACACATCATACAATAGTTATGTACATCCGACGAGGGCTCGCCTCGCATACACCTCACCTACCTACATACATCCATAAATATACATAAAATCTTTAAACTCGTCCGCAAAATATCACCTCCGCAACCCTTAACGCTAAATAAATTATCTTTCATCGAGTGAAGTGTCTCGCATCGAGCACGACTCGCCGTCGCCGTACTAACTGTTGCTCGGCTGTAGTACAGTCGGCAGTACTGCGCGGCACGGATGCGGACAGGAGGCGCGTGGAGGACATGTGCCTGCCACCGGCTGCGCCTCTGGCACTACACTAGCGGCCCACGAGACCCGCCAGGCCCGCGGGGGAATGTCGACTGCTGCGGCATCGAGACGCCGCCGTATTGCACAGGGGGTGACCGGCCTCGGAGGCCTCACTTGCCCTCGTCCTGCTCCATCGGCTCCTCGGACACCGACCGCGAGCTGTCCGGGGATCTGGAACAATATGCCATTGCGTTACATTCAACGACAAATCGCTGAGTTGATATGTGGGTATAGATTGTAGATCGCTCCGTCTGCAGGCGGCGTCCAGCGCCGACATGTGCTCCGGGTGCTGGAACGGACAGGTACTCACTGCGCTAGGTCCTTGTGCCTCACAGAGAGCGAGGCCATGGCGGCGGCGGTGTCGGCGGCGTCGCGCTCCGTCTGCAGGCGGCCTCCAGCGCCGACATGTGCTCCGGGTGCTGGAACGGACAGGTACTCACTGCGCTAGGTCCTTGTGCCGCACAGAGAGCGAGGCCATGGCGGCGGCGGTGTCGGCGGCGTCGCGCTCCGTCTGCAGGCGGCCTCCAGCGCCGACATGTGTTCCGGGTGCTGGAGGGGACAGGTACTCACTGCGCTAGGTCCTTGTGCCGCACAGAGAGCGAGGCCATGGCGGCGGCGGTGTCGGCGGCGTCGCGCTCCGTCTGCAGGCGGCCTCCAGCGCCGACATGTGCTCCGGGTGCTGGAACGGACAGGTACTCACTGCGCTAGGTCCTTGTGCCGCACAGAGAGCGAGGCCATGGCGGCGGCGGTGTCGGCGGCGTCGCGCTCCGTCTGCAGGCGGCCTCCAGCGCCGACATGTGCTCCGGGTGCTGGAACGGACAGGTACTCACTGCGCTAGGTCCTTGTGCCGCACAGAGAGCGAGGCCATGGCGGCGGCGGTGTCGGCGGCGTCGCGCTCCGTCTGCAGGCGGCCTCCAGCGCCGACATGTGTTCCGGGTGCTGGAGGGGACAGGTACTCACTGCGCTAGGTCCTTGTGCCGCACAGAGAGCGAGGCCATGGCGGCGGCGGTGTCGGCGGCGTCGCGCTCCGTCTGCAGGCGGCCTCCAGCGCCGACATGTGTTCCGGGTGCTGGAGGGGACAGGTACTCACTGCGCTAGGTCCTTGTGCCGCACAGAGAGCGAGGCCATGGCGGCGGCGGTGTCGGCGGCGTCGCGCTCCGTCTGCAGGCGGCCTCCAGCGCCGACATGTGTTCCGGGTGCTGGAGGGGACAGGTACTCACTGCGCTAGGTCCTTGTGCCGCACAGAGAGCGAGGCCATGGCGGCGGCGGTGTCGGCGGCGTCGCGCTCCGTCTGCAGGCGGCCTCCAGCGCCGACATGTGTTCCGGGTGCTGGAGGGGACAGGTACTCACTGCGCTAGGTCCTTGTGCCGCACAGAGAGCGAGGCCATGGCGGCGGCGGTGTCGGCGGCGTCGCGCTCCGTCTGCAGGCGGCCTCCAGCGCCGACATGTGTTCCGGGTGCTGGAGGGGACAGGTACTCACTGCGCTAGGTCCTTGTGCCGCACAGAGAGCGAGGCCATGGCGGCGGCGGTGTCGGCGGCGTCGCGCTCCGTCTGCAGGCGGCCTCCAGCGCCGACATGTGTTCCGGGTGCTGGAGGGGACAGGTACTCACTGCGCTAGGTCCTTGTGCCGCACAGAGAGCGAGGCCATGGCGGCGGCGGTGTCGGCGGCGTCGCGCTCCGTCTGCAGGCGGCCTCCAGCGCCGACATGTGTTCCGGGTGCTGGAGGGGACAGGTACTCACTGCGCTAGGTCCTTGTGCCGCACAGAGAGCGAGGCCATGGCGGCGGCGGTGTCGGCGGCGTCGCGCTCCGTCTGCAGGCGGCCGAGGCGCGCCGCCGTCAGCGCGGGCCCGGCCTCCAGCGCCGACATGTTCACCAGGGAACTGAACTTCTTCACCTGCAATACAATAGGACACCGATCGTTATCCTGCGTTTCAATAATATGAAAGTTTTTAATGTCAGCAAGACTACCGTTTTTTGGAGATGGAAGATGTCCCAAGTTCGAAATCACATCGAAAAGCAGATGGAAAGCAAGAGGTTTGGGCGAGTAGTAAAATATAATGTTTAGAGGCAAAGTGGTGGTTGACTGTTGTCTTGGATGTCAAATGTAATGCTCAAATAGCTTAGAAGTAAGTGCGTGTTATCTAGAGGGATGTACTCACGGAAGGCCAGTGCGGCGCCTGCGCAGCGAGCGCGGTGTGCAGCGCCCGTTGCGCGCGCGGCGCGGGCCGGCGCGCCAGCTCGCTGTACGGCGGCGTCGCGACGCGCTCGCCCAGCAGCGCGCGGACGCACTCCTGCGCACAGTCACACATGGCTGCAAGATCGTAACCACCCTCTAGAGACAGCACCACCTGGAAATAAACCCATGTCGATAAATGATAAATAAAAATACCTTTAGATAATCTTAAACCTACTAAAGAAAGGAAAATCTCAAGGGCTTTAATGTAATCTAACATAATTTATCATCATGAAACTTAGACTCAGCAATCGGGATATCTGGTTCCCTTCACTATTGTGATGAGACTCGAAGTACGATTTAAACCCGTTCGAAAATTGTGGCTTTAAGTCTATAGCAGAAATAATACACTGCGGTGTAGCTTACTTACAGCTTACTTACAGGGCTTATCCCTCGGACCTTTTATTTTTTTTATATTTACTATCGGAAATTTATGAAGATGGAATAACACCGAGGCTTGATGTCTCCAATACTGAGTGTGAATCCAGTCATCCACCTATTGATAAAAAAAACTAGCCGGTGAAATTAAAACTTACCTTCCCGTTAGCAAGCTGCATGAGATCCCGTGTCATGCTCGCGAAGCAAGCGGCCGACACATTGTACCCGCCGAGAGGCGCAGGGTGCCCGCTCGCGGCATCGAACCCGCACGACACTAACACTATCTCAGGGTTGTACTCCTGGAAATATAAATAAATAAATAATGCCGGACGATCCACACAGCATCATCTAGCCCCAAGCTAAGCAGAGCTTGTGTTATGGGTACTAGATGACTGATATACTTAATACAATATTATATTACATACATAGATATTTTTTATTATACATAGAAAATACCCAGAACACCCGGAATAAATATTTGCAGATCGTACAAACATTTATCCCAAGGCGGGAATCGAACCCGCAACCTCTGCGTCGCAGGCGGACATTCGCCCACCGCGCCACATCGGTCGTCAAATAAAATAAATAAGTAGTAAGTAGTAATAAATAAGGTAGTAAAATAATATAAATAACAACATGCTTAAATAAATGAATGTAACATTTTTTTTACTATGAAATTGTATTTGTTAAAAAGGTCGGTTTAAAAATTTGATACCTTATATCAAAATGAGACGAGGTCGTTACAAAATGTTTTATTAGTACCTTGCCTACATTTTCCTGGACCACTTAGCGCAAGGTACCTTTACTACACTAACACCAGCAACCTCTTGACTACAAAATGCGGTGGTAACGAAGTGATTACCTTGGCAATAGGCATGATGATACTTCTAAAGGCTGCGAGATACTCAGCGTCAGCGAGTGGGGGCGAGGCGCCTCCTCCCCAGGCCACGTTCACGTTGAAGCCGAGTCCGGCGGCAGCACCGCACTCGGTGGCGGCGCCGGTGCCCGGGAAGAAGTTACCGTCGTCGTGTCGGTGGATGCTCATGTACAACACGTGAGGGTCCTCGTAGAAGATCTGTTGCGTTCCGTTGCCGTGGTGGACGTCCTAATAACAACAATACATAACAAGGTTACTCGGTGTCATCTCTCCAATTTAAAATACAGTTGTCTAAGACAAATATACCCTCAAAATATCAAGTTCGACCAGGACGAATGATGGATGAAGTCATAGATGGATAAGGCTGAAAACAATCTTCCCGGAAATTTATGGAGTTGGCTCATGTCATCACTCCACCCAGCAGTGGAGTGATGATAATGTAAAAAATGTAATCCCTAAAAATTAAAAGATCCTCCGATCTTTTGATTTTAGCGCTACTAGAAAATTCAGGGATAAGTAACAAGTGTGCCCAACTCTGAAGTTTTTAGGCCGCTCCAGAGCCTTCATTATGTTCGTACAGTCACACACAATATGGAGCTTTGTAACTGTGAAGTTAGTGTTAGCTTGAAAGGATACAATACGTTCATCTATAAGGGTCCATATTATAATTTTGTTATTAATTGTCTGAAAGTAACAGATTTTAAAATATATTTCTTATAAAAAATTAAGTTAAATCGAGGTTGAAGCTCACCCAATCGACGATGAGTATCCTCTGTAGGTGCATCCTCGTGTGCAGGACGCGCGCCGCCACGGCCACGTTGTTGAAGAAGCAGAAGCCCATCGCCTGGTTCGGCTCCGCGTGGTGCCCGGGCGGACGGACCACCGCGAACCTGCACAACAGATACCTCCATCAACACCATTACACTCACTCACATGCACACACTTACATGCAAGACAATCTGCACATATTATAAAAGGTTTGGGAGTTAATGCTGATCTTATCTGCATCTTATCTGTGATCGCTTCGAGTAGCAACGCCGTGAACGTCTGATCAGACTATATCCGACCACTCGACGGATGTTCTTGATTTAACAATCTCTTGGTAAAAATTCACATTCACCATGATCCACTCACCCGTTCCTGAGTTCGTTCCTGGCGGTCCTGAGCGCGAGGTCGAGCACGGCTCCGGCCGCCATGCGGGCCGCCGGCGCCGTGTGCGCGTCGGACCACGCGGTGTCGGAGTCGACGCCGAGGCCCCCGCAGGCGAGGCGCACTAGCTGCCGCACGCCGGTGGCGGCGCCCGCGGCCAGGCCCTCGCGCGTGCGTCCGCCGTACAGCAGGACGTGCGCTTCCGTGTGGACGCTCTGCGAGGAAACGGACACCCTTATCACATCTAATTATAAGATAACTATTTTTCCATCGATAACGAAAAGTTACAATACGAGTAGGTACGAGTATGTAACAAAACCCCCATCCGATTTATTAGGCGCGTATTCCTGCATCATAAAGTCAGAATTATTCGTAAAAAAGAATATGCATGGAAAAAATCTGACATTCATAGGGTATTTAGTTTTTAATTCAAGAATAATATTAATAATAATAATGTTGGACAATCCACCCAGCATCATCTAGCCCCAAGCTAAGCAGAGCTTGTGTCAGTGTGATCAGATATTTACTATGTTCATGATTTCATATGTCGATTTATTTTTGCTTGAATACAGACGTTTTACTTCCCCTAGCTCTAACGTAGGAGTCGAACGAGTGATACATACTTGCAGTTCGTCAAAGGAGGCCTTCCTAGGCCTCGTCCGCTCGGTGCGCGCCGCCAGGCCGGTCTCGCAGAGGCGCGCCCACACGGACTGCAGGCGCCCGCCGTGCTCCGGGTGCGTCGGCGCGTGCGCACCGCATCCGCACCTGCGCACATACACATTTAGAATAGCACTTGCTATGTAAGAAACCGATAGTGTTAAAAATAAGACTTGGCTAAAGTCGATGGCGTTAGAATACGTGTCCACCAAGATGATGAGAGCAAGATCCCGTGAGAATAATTGTGGATCCTCATATCTGTCAAAACGGCTCCAATTTTGAGCCAGTGAACTGGCTCAAAATTGGCACTGACTTACTGACAAGAACTTACCCATGCTTCAACATGAGGGCGTCGTACGTCAGCCCCGTGGGGGGTGTTCTAGCCCCTACGAGCGGCGAGGAGAGGGCGCGCGCCAGGGGGGCGGGCTCGGCGGGGGCGTGCACCGGGGAGGGGGGCGCCAGCGCAGGGGGGTTGCGGTTCTTGGCCGTCAGATCGATCACCTCACCCTCCTCTTCTCGCAACTGAGCCGCTGCCGCGTCGTGGGCCCGCGTTAACACCTGGGAAAATGGGGATGGGATATTTATTAAGTCACCAGTTGTTTAAGGCACGTGGGAGCTCACAAGAGTAGTTTAAAAGATCTAAGCGAACAGACAGCGGAAGCCACTTCATTTTATACATGTAAAGAAAACCAATTTGCTTTGAATAATAAGGTTTTCTCACAGTTTTTCGTATCTGGTCGCGCAGGTAGTGATGCGGCTGCAGCGCGGGGTCGCCGAGGGGCAGGGGGGCGGAGTGCGTGCGGCCGAGGGGGCGCTTGGCCCCCCGCGCGATGCCCCCCGCGCCCGCCTGCAGGCTCCCCATGTACGCCTCCGCCTCCGACACCGGCGGAAGGGACACGGACACCTGACACACAAGTCGACACTTATACACATCCTATACCACATTTTTAAACCTACAATTAACTATATTAAATATAGGTTCTTTTCGATTACTACAAGTAAAATAAATTTCTAATTGCGTGAGGTATTGTGAGTTCTTCATATATTTTATCGATTTTTCGATCTAATATTTCATAAAATATTTTCTGGAGCAGCTCTCAGGCCCAGTCATCTTGAAATTGACAAAGTGACCTTTAGGGACGCTAGTTGCCGTTTTCGGGGCTTTTAGAAAAAAAGTAGATTTTTGAAAGAAATTATAACTTGCATACCGGAATGTACGACGACTGCTTGTTATTTTTAACTATACTATATTTTTAAATCTTATTACTTGCGATTTCTATTAGTAAAATTAAGAGAATTCTTATGATTAGTTCACTGAAAAAACTAGTTAGCCTTACCGGGGTGCGAGGCGGCTGGGGCGGTGCATGGTGCGGGTGTGGATGGGGGTGCGGGTGCGGGTGCGGGTGCGGATGCGGATGCGGGCGGCCGAGGGAGATGTTCGGCATGGAGGGAGACGAGAACAGCAGGTCGGGCGCGCGCTCGGCCTCCTCCTCCTCGCGGATGGGAGCCGACGCGCCCCCGGCGCCTCCCGGCGGAGACCCGCGGGGGGAGCTGCCGTCACAATCTGCATAAACATTATAAGTATATAAGTTTTCTACTAGTTATCTGGTTCTGCAGTACTAGTTATTACTGGCTTAGTTGATTGGATTAGTTTGATGCAAGATGGCGCTCGTGTGAAGTGCCCACCGAAATGTATTATGTTTACATTTACAAAGTTTATGGCCAAAGACAAACTGAGTTAGAGTTGATGTCAGTACATAAAACTGGCCCAATTCTCTTAGTTTATTGAAATTTGATGTAGTCCTGCTGACTTTATTGACTGCTTGATTTGCATTGCACTTGGGATTAGAGTACTTACTTCGATGCTTAATTCTCTTCATAGGCCGGCGAGCCAAGGGAGAGGCGCGGCGCTCGATGACACGTGCCTTCAACCGCACCTTCAGCATGTTGGGCTCCGACGCTGTTAGTGCACACACCATGCTAGCTTGTTATAGTTATAACACAAGGGGACTTACTGATTCTAGACAAATACTGGGAATCTGTCTTTAGAAGATAGTTACAGATAAAACTGTCACTCATCTGTCGCAACTGATGTAATATTGACAGATGAAAACTTAATCTGCGCTTAACTCTCAGTTCTGTTACTGCTGGAGTTCCCAGAATGAGTCTAAAGCCAGAAATTATGCTAGAATCATAGCAGGGTTATTTAAATCTTATAAAAGGTTTACTAAATTATCTAAAATTTAATGTTTAATAACATAAAACCCTAAAGGACAAGGCACTTGACGACTTTTAAACGCGCGTACAAAGCACAATGCTGAGCTGGAACTTAATTTTTTGCAGTACTTGCATTTTTTTTTATTTCGTCTTTTTATTTAGTAATCGTTCTGTATATATTATATGTATTATTAAATTGTACTTTGTTAATAATATGTGTCTCTGTTAAAGTAGCAAGTCAATGTATATCTATGTCTATGTTCGACGAAGGTAGAATGGGTTAACTCATAACCTGATACTTTTTAATAGATTTTTATAAGAAGTTTATGTTTAATATCATACGATTAAGCATAGATTCAGTCACGCGATTGTCTCGCTACAGATGTGTTATCAAATGTCGTCGCTTGTTCACAACGCGTTAAAAAGTTGTCGCGTGCTTAACGATCTAACTTGTTAAGTTCTACAACACACTCACATCATACAAAACAACAAATCAAATGCAATTTACTTTCGTGCTATTAAAGTAGAATACATCTTCAATAATTTCAATCAAGGTAATCTTTTGTTAAAAGATTACATTGAAAAACAGTCTATAAAAGAACACAAACCTGTCTTCCGTAGCGGATAGTCAGATGGTGACGCCTGCGGTGGTATGGCGTTCAGTGCCGGCAAAGGTGCCGGTAATCTATAAGGGTGCGAACTTGCCGTCCCTGTTGATGTTATTGATTCTCCTGACGATGATTTCACTATACCCCTGGAAGATAACCAACTGATCAATAAAAATGGGTCTACTAGAGGAAAAAAATAAAGAAACGTAGTAAGAGAGTCTATTAAAACAAGGAAGAAATCAAAATAGAGATAATCAATTTAAAAAAAAGGTTCCAAGTAATTTAATTAAAATGAATTTTATAAACACTTACCAATTCCTAACCGAAAATGATGGGCTTGGTATTGTTCCATTTGCGCTTGCTTGTTTTTTCTTCAGGAACTCCTGTAAATATTATAAAAATTATCGTTATTTGGATTAGATCAACTACTTTAAGGCACGGTAACGTAAAACTTATAATAATAATAATAATAATCGTTTATTCAGAACAATGTACATAGTGAATAAGATTACAAAATAAAACGATGAAACTGCGAAAGTTAAAAACTGTGTTACTTACTTAACTAATTTGATTCACAGATCCAAAAAGTCGTAAACAGGTTATAATATAATAAATACTCATTAGGTAGGTACTCGTTAGCTTGTGTACTTTATAAACGGAAATATACTTAGTTTGGACGTAAGTATCGACGTTTGTCTTGACGAAGCTCTTAAAACAGATATAGATTCGAACTATTCTGACTAATGAGTCAGAACATTTCATTTCGCTTCGAACAGAGCATTTCGCTACGAGTATATGCATTACAGACTTACCTACACTTTAGTGAATATAGCAAAACAGAAAAGTAAATATAATCTAAAGAAAAAAGACCAGCCCCACCTGCAATTTCTGCTTGACTTGTGTAGATGCGTTAGCACTATGTTCATGCTTGTCCTTCTTACGTAGCAGCTCAACTCTGTCTCTTTCATGTCTCTCCCGAGCCTCTCTTGCCTCATTCGCCTCCCTGGCTTCCCGCAGGGCCGCCTCTTCCATGGCCTTCTGCTGTTCCCATAGCTGGAAACCGAAAGGCTACATAAGGAATAGATATATGCTCGTAAGTAGAACTGTGGTAATCTAATCGAAAGCTTTCGTAATCTCTAAAACGGAAACCTATAAATTATAGTTTGTAAAACGGTAAATTAAAACAGGAAGTTTTTGAGTCTGAAATAGTTTTCCGTGAATTCGTTCGCCGTTATATTAAATGTTTAGTACGTACTATCATATTTATTGTATTTTAGAAACATACGAGTAACTATGTTAGGATGTCATCGGACTGAAATAAATTGGAATCACTTCTATGAAACTATTATTTTTTATCAGTTTACGTTTTATGAGTAAATATACTTTGGTGATGTGTCACAGTATTCCAATGTAATCCAATTGGTATAGATATGCATAACCAACCTACAGTATTTGGTGCAAATGATCATCACCCCACGTTTTTGGACGCACTCCACATTCCCCGAATATTACATGGATGCGAATTGTTTCTGAAACATTCAACTTCGCTTTTGTGGATTGCGAACTTTTAAATGTATGTAGCGTTTGTCGTTGCGTGACGTAGGTGTCAACACAACTCAAAGTGAGTGAAATATTAGTAGCGTTAAGAAATATGTATATTACAAAAAATCTAGTACTACCCAATAGTCTGCGTCAAGAGAAACGATTCTTGAATTCACTATTGTTCACGTCCAATTTTCATAAATTCCACCAATCAATAATCATTTCAGTTCAATTTTCATTTTAATCATTTTCAGGTGTACCGTAGCTGCCACCCAGCTACGGTACACCTCTTAGATCTTTTGGTTCTTACCTGATACTAACTCAAGATTATTTCATAATAGGGAGAAAATCCAAAGGCACATTCAAAAGTGACGTTTGGTACAATTAACAATAATCTCATAAAAATTACTGTAGCAATACTGCCAAATCTCAACCTAAATTATGCATCGCTTTGTTCTGTCTACATGAAAATTTGGAACTCATTAAGCAGTTATGGTTTGTAAATGAGCTGTGAGCTCCCAAAACAAGGCTAATGCAATATGCAAGAGGCAAGTGTGAATGATGTAATTACTAGCCGGCCATTCACGGTTATTTATATCCGCGTGGCAGTGACATACGCTACGCCCATTTCTAACGAGGCGAATTCCATTACAAATTAACAATTCATTAAATTTTTAGAACAATAATAATTGTTAAGGACAAGTAGATATATTTAGTATTAGTAGAGCTCTTAGTGAAGGTCTCGTCCCGGGAAGCTACAGTATCAGCCCGGACGAGCCCTTCATAAAGAGCCCTTTTAATACTTTTAATTTAAAGTTGAACTACGGCAATGAAGTGTTTTAACTTGTATTTGTTTATCAAAACAAAATGATTACAAACAAGCTGTAGCATTATTATTGTAAATAAATAACAAGTGCTGCCAAAGCGTGTTTCTTTAGTAGCAGACAGGTAATATGTCACGGAGGACAACATTCTTATAATAATAACATCAACAGGATACCGTCTGTAAAAAACTAGTAAAATTGGTCACGAGTTAGCGACGGCTCGAGTTTTTGCCTAGTTATCGTGCATGGAAAACAAGTTTTAATGATCTTCAAACAACGAAAACGCTTGCGCGTGGAGTACCAATACTGTTTTTTAAGAATAATATGTAATGTACGTATATTATCCGTGGTGGTCTTGGCTTATATGTGGACCCTTCCATAACCTCGTAGAGGCAACTAAAGGAACGCACCACAAGATGCGCTACTGCCCATCACATAAAAATCCGTTTCATGAAAAATATACTTTCAAGCCTGCAGTAAATAACGCCTAACGCTCAGTGCGTTAGGCGTTACTTAGAGTATTCAGAGTATTCAAATCTACGAGCTTCAAATGAACAAACTGCTCTCTTTTTGTAACTAGTATCTTGGCTCAAACTTCTTAACCGTCTTACTGTGTTTATTGTATATGTCGACAAAAAATTGTAGGAATGATTGCATAAAAACACAAATAGTTTGAAAAACTCTTCAAAGTGATCCCTGTGTTTTTTTGTTCACAATTTGAACTTGGTTTATGTGTAAAAAAAATGGTCTATAATGTCAGCGCGTTCTGATGTGTTACCTTCAGATGATGCCTCAGCTGCTGCTCGTGCTCCTGCGCCAGCTGCTGCCGTTGCTGCTGGAAGTGCTGCAGAAGGATCTCCTGCTGAAGTTGCTGTTGCTTCTTCAGCTGAAACAGACACCCACATAATTTGACCATAACCAAAGCAGAGAAATATTATGCACGAACTTGTGGGTCATAACAATCACGTTTATAGATATTGTGTGTGTATTAGTACTTATATAATTATATAAGTATTATTGTTTGTTAGATGTCAAAAAAATGTTCAACGACAGAAATAAAAACAAATCAAACAGAAGAAAGTTAAGTATTCTACACAATTGTTAGTTCATCACACTGTCAACGACATGTTCGTAAATGCTATAAACGTCTGATAAATAATATGACGCTATCTAGTGATTAAGAATTTATTTATTAATAAGTAACACCAACTAAGTGAACACCAACATTGCCATTAGGCTTATGTAACAGTATTTTAACAAATTACATGTCACCTCAATTACAAGTGTAGATTTCAAAGATGACAACAATTTATCAAAACAATTAAAAAATGAAAAAGATACAATTATAATAAAAAAATTGTGTGTATTTACACAATAAAGTTAAAAAATCACAACAATTAAAAAATTATAAAAAAATGCACAATCTAGCTGATTTAAATAAATACTAATTAATGATTGCGATGTAAAAATATATTATCGATTAAGTTCGATGATCGAAGGATAACAATGCGTTGTTACATCCAACTTTTATATTAATAAAGATTTTGAATAACATTGAGAATTGTTAAGTAATCGTCGGACTGTCCTAGCGTCCATAGCATTATTAATTTGCAATAGTCAATGTAGTTTTGAAATTGACAAAAAAATCTACTTTGAAAAAATAATAAGACAAAGTGGCATTTTATACACACGGTTTCGTTTGAGCGTACACGTGCTAAGTTCAATATAAAGAACGATATTTGCATATATACATAACGAATTTATAGACAGAGATAACGCTACGAAAACTCCAGTGTAATTAATTAAACATATTGTAATTGGTTAATTTAATTCCTAAAAACACGAACACGCATACAACTAATGTTATTTTATGTGCTTTATCAAAAACCTTGTGTCATATTCAACTTTAAAAAGAATGTTTTATTACCTTTGTGAAAATTATAGTAGGTAACTTCATCAACCAGACTATAATTTCACTTTTATACTTTTTAGTTGAATATGACACGTAAATAAGCGATCACTCAAAACACAACATTAAAATTTATTGTATTGACTCACTTGCAACAGGAAAGTATTTTCTAACGTTTGCTTCGCTCTCTCCGCTATTTGGTTCTTTCTTGGGCTCTGATTCTGACAACGAGAGAGGAAATACATGTACTTACGACATCGTCAAACTGTTGGAGGAATTTGATTTCAGTAAACCATACTTGATATGTAACCGACCGAATAATCTAATTTAAGTATTTCTGAAAGAGATGTGGTCGCTAACTGTTTGCCTCATACGCAAGCTTAAAGACATAACGGGCTACGAAGATAGTTATGCTGAGAGTTATACTTCTAAATAGTATCAGAAATGAAGATCCAAGGTTCACAGAATTAGCAGTTAAAGACCAACCTAATAGAACCAATCGTACAAACACTGGGGAATAATGGTTTTTGGTAACCACGAACCGCAAGTTGATGCCCCCACTCCAGATTATGTGCTGATGTCATTATCAAAATCGCGCAAAATCGGTGGATGAAGAAGGTAAATATTCCATCTACTTGTAAATTTATAAAGCAGGCCTATAGATTTCCAAGCTCGGCCTATATATTGATGTTTATTAACTGATGTTTTCATAGGCATAGCTATATAGGCCAAGGTATAGATTGTAATCAGTTTCGTTACCGTCGACGTATTAGCGATTACAAGTTATTACTATTACACAACGCAAATTGTAGATAAGATTGACAAGATTATTTCCCCACGCAGTCGCGCACGTCGGGTTCTCTGCCACATATATTTCCTTCGACCAACGTATTATGTGTATTTTCATAGTGGTTTGTTTCAATAGAATATTATAATGGTACGTTTCATCAACCATAACCTTGGTGAGGCGCGGAAGCTTGCCGTGAAAATAAAGTCGGCACAACGAGCTCGGCGTGCCGGCATATTTCTGGACGCGCATTATTTTCGTATGGATGGAGAAAAAACTGCGGGCGGGCGGAATGCGACGCGAATAGCGCGCGCGGACGGATGTTGTGCGCAGCGGCGTGGGCGGCCCCGTAACTACACTGTCACCCACCAAACTTCACCAAAACCTTACAAATAACTTACTTACATCTTGCCTTACATCTTGAAATGATCAGACATTATCAAATGGGTCGTTGTTCTTTGATATATTTCTAGTTGTTCTTGGTCTAACTTACCTCAAGTTAAGAAAGTTAAGAGCTGTGTGGAAGACAAACGGTCCCTTGCTAAAAGACTTGTTATGGACCTTTAGTTTTTAGATAAACTATTTTTAAAAGTGATAAGTTAAGATTCCGTTTCTACTACGTGAAGGGTATCTACTACAGGGTCAACTTGTTAATTATTATAATGAAATTTTAACTAATACATTAGCCTGCTATTTTGTGTCACTTTTTTGTAAAATTTATTATTCAAAAATGAGTTGGTCAAAAGTAAAATCTTAACGTAACATCGAGATTACCATCTAAACAATAAATATAATTTAATTTATTCCGCATTATAATATATTTTTGGTGTGTCTAACTCATTTATTAAACTCAAAATACAGTGATATTACTATACAAACAGAACACGGATCTATGAAATTACGTATTTCATATTTCTATATATACGTTCTATATGTATTGAATACGTTCGCCGTTTATGAGTGATATATGCAGAGAAACATGAGGCCACATCAACATTCAATTCTAAATATATAAACCTACTTCTCGTATTATAAGAAACAAAGTCGTGACTTACTGACTGACATACGCACAGCCTAAACTATTAGTTGCAGACTTCTGATCTTACCACAAAACGTGAACCATATGAGATGACAATAGTTAAGACACTGTTTTTTTACAGATTAATTTGTGGTATGCACAACGGCTGAAGTTTTCTGCGTATTCTTTGCAGTTTACAGGCTACTAAGCCTAGTCCTTAGTAGCCTTAGTGTCCTTAGCATCTTAAGGGGTCCAAATCGTGGTCAAAGTTAAATACTAACAAGTTTTTCTGTTTTATGGACGAAGTCGCGAGTAACCGCTAGTATATTAAACGTACAAGTATGTAAATATACGTATGCAGCGGGCCGACCCGCTATATGTATATGTATAATGAGATGGATTCGTGCGTATATCGGAGTATCTATATCTGGCATGCTCCGCTAAGTTTTTATAAATAAAGCGAGCGTGCTGCGTTTAAAATAAAACGAGTTGATTTGGCGTCGGGAGCGCAATATTTTTGGAAAAGGTCACGGCGACGTCGCAACCTTTTGTGCACTGACCCGTCTCTGAGTTACCGCCGGTTACTTAGTAACCGTGATGACCGCATCTTTATCATACACATAAATATATATTAGCGGACATTTTTTACGCAACATCACGCGTAGAGGTGTACTAAGAAAGGAATTCCAGAACCGGGTATAGGTAGTAAGTGTTAAAGTTTTTATAAAAACAAGTTCATGCGGACAGTCGCGTTTTGCTAGTATATTCTATAATTATTAATACATTTTAAACAGATCATTATTATGAATATTTATGTTAATTTTTTGTTTACAATACTACATCTAAGTCACGGTGCTTTGCGTCATTGTTATTTATAATTTACGTCAGTCACTATATACACTCAATTTACTGAAATATACTTATTTAAAAATACGAAGATAAGGAAAATCCGTGAATTTGTAGCTACCTATTCGTAAACAACTTTTTGGACGAAGCACGATATGTATGTTATATACATATTCGTATAACAGTTCTTGAATTAGACCTTATCTTTTATTTATTATTTTTAATTTATTATTATCATATATGGAGTATTTTGGGTCCGTTTAATGCGGTCACCCACGTTACTTATGGAACCAACTAGTATTTCGTACAAACTTGGTGCTGATTTTGTCAATCATCATCAACATAACATTTATAAAAGTAAGTAGAATACTAGATAGCGCCCGTCCTAGGCTACCAAAGGTAATGACCCCGGGTGGCGAGTCATAAAATATAGGGTCACCGACCCTGCATCGGTCTGATCCTTGGGTTTTACGTATAAGAAAATTGAGCAAACATTTATTTTTGAAATAGAAAACGACCTAGCGGAAGACAGCAGCAAACATGGAGAGACAAAAAAGACGCCTACCTAAAGGACTGGTCCACAGTAGCCCATCCCAGAAATGACTAGAGAAGGAAGGGACCCTTATCACAAATTTCGGCCATAATTATATACGCAAGGTTACAATAGTAACGGATACAATATCAACATTAATTAAATTAACATTGTACATTTATGTTTGCTGTGTAGCAAAGTAATTAATTTAAGCAAATAAATCAAGGCTATGACTGAATTAAACTTAATAACAACTAAAAGAGTATTCAATGAAATAGTTTTATCATCATGTGTGATGATGATGAAACCCAAAAGCTTCACGATCTTCGCTTGAAGAAAGAAAATAAATAGCATAACAACTTTAATCCCCAACCACTGTAGATATCCTCTCCGATCTCTTAGTAAAAAGAACCTACTTGAGATTCTTACTTGAAGAAACTGTTTTTTACACAACTTGCATCAGAACAAGCAGATGGCCTACCCATATTTATAACAAAGCTCAGCCGCGGTCACACGCTCTGTTAGGTAGTCGGTGCAATTAGAGTGTAGTTTCCTTTCTGGGGTGTTACCTGCATGATCTGGTGATGGAAGCTGGTGTCTGCGACGGGGAGGCGCGGCGCGTGCGGCGGCGACGGCGTGTGCTGGGGGGAGGCCTCGGGACCCGCGCCTGCTTCGTGACCCATCTCAGCTGCGGACAAAACAAAATATTCTATGAACTGTGGTTTAGACAGCTCCGCACGTATTGACCACGTCTTTCCTGCGGATAGAGCCGACTAAGTTGTGAGGATGGTATAGGCGCTCGATGCTGGGCGAGCCTACTCCATCTAAAAACCCTGTCTCATGCACTACAGCATCCCATAAATAGGGGTATGAACAAAGAAGTTGTCCCTGACGCTGTATAAATCATCCAAATAGATGCAAAGGCCTGTTTACTGTTTTACTCTATTGCACTTTTTTCATTATAATTCCGCTCTTCTTTATTGCTCTACACCCTCGGTATGATATGTGTATTAGCGCCAAAACCTGTAGTCCTAAGATCTGACAATGTTAAACCTACCTACATAATAAGGCAATAATAAACATCCTGAATACTGAACTAAAGTTGAACGTCTTCAGAGTGTTCGGAGGCATGAATAAATGAAAAACACTTGTTTAAAATATATGTATAACTAGCGAAACGCGTACAACTGTTCGCCAGTGTAAAGTTATGTTATAACAAACTTACCTAAAGCCCCGCTGTACCCGTTTAGGGGTTGAATTTTGGGCATGCCTTTCTTAGACCAGTTCTACGGACCAAGGCGAATATACCCTGAAAATTTAAACTCTACAACCAGTGGTTTAGACTGTGTGTTGTCTATTCTATTTGGCAATCTGGACAAAGATTTTTATAATTAGTATAGATAGGAGACAATAAGAAACAAGCACAGTTATAATATTTAAGTCTTTCAACATGTTAAATATTCAATAAAAAATAGAGTGAACAGATTCGCTCTGCTCCACAAATAAATATTTATTTCTACAACTGGGGCAGTCGACAATACCTAAAGCCAGAGAGAGGGGCCTAACCTGTGACCTAAATCACCCAGAGGAAGGTGGGGGAGGGGAGCAACCAGGTGGCCCATTCCATGATCTTACTCTAACATTATAACTGCTTATTTAGATATTTGTGATTCAATAGTGCCGTAATAACGAATTGGATTAAACTTTATCATAAGACTAGTTCCTATTGGAACACAACGCAAGCGTACCTAACCGAGGGTGAATGCGAAGGTCTAGTTTATACCTACGCTCTGTAATAAAACTGGACACTTGCAGGTCTACCAAGATAAAAGGTAAACGAAGTTTCGTATAGACATTTGAATTACACTGTGCATTGTGCTTCACGTATTGTTTTTTACTGTAAACCAGCTGGAACTAATTACAAAGTTAGCTGGTGTGGAAAAGGACATCTGTTTGTTTAAATGATGAACGTGGACGGTGGCTGGTTGCAGAACGAGGTGGTTTAACAATACTAACCTACATTCGACCCCAGTGCTCGTACCACCAAGTCTTATTGCGATTCAGTTTAAAACCATAACTGAATAGTTTCGTTTGGACAGATTCGATGACATTTATTCCGTCGTGATAAGGTTCATATTGTGTCATAGAATCTGTCAACGGAACGATTCAGTTTAGAAATCGCAATAACACATGATGATACAGTACTATCACAAGCGACTGTTATCTAAGCGACGAGGACACGTGACAATCGAGCCCTTTCCAATCCCACTGAGCCAGGCCTAAGTCCTTCCAATCATCTAGATTACACTCAACCAGGCTCCAACTCCGATGTAGGTCGCTGGGCCGAAGGCTGCGCGGGGACGGGGACCGAGTGGGAAGGGAGAGAGAGGGGTAAGGGGGGGGGAGGTAGGTAAGTAAAGTTTATTTCGAGCCGTCTATATTTAGAAGGTGGTGGGACGGGCCCGAAGGACATTGCGTCCTTCGCGAGTTATTCACGATTGTACTGCGGTTTCAAGGTGCTTCGGAATTATAAATAAGTTACGTGCTTTGTTGGTGGTGGAAAAAATAAGGTTACTGTTTTGATGGCTCGGTAATCTCAGTAATATTATAAATTTAAAAGTTAAATGAAACCAAGGAAATAAAATAAATGTATATTTCTGCCGCCAATCAGCGTTGCTGTGTTCCGGTTTGACTGACTTCCTCACGATGTTTTCTTTCACCGTTTGAAAGAACTGGCATTGCGCACATACATATTTCAAATAGAAAAATCCATAGGTGCACTACTTAACCCACAACCTTAGGATCAGAAGGCGGGGTCACTCCCACTAAACCACTAGTGCTCTAAGTATACTAGTAAGTATTGATTTAATATCAAAGTCAAAAGTAATTTTTCCATGGAATCATAAAGATCACATAGAATAATCTTACAGCTAAATGCCAAAAGCATTATGGTGATAAAAAAAATTAACCGAACCCGCGATCGAAAGAGCAAAAACCCCACCCCACCACCAATGCTACTTAGTATTCTGCATAAATGAATACTAAGTCAGAGTGTAAAGCCTAGACAGAAACCCAAAAATACAGTGAATCGGCCAGCTCTTCCTAATATAGAGCAGACCTCATTATCTTTTCAAGGAATCTATTAGAATGGCTTACCCGCAAAACAGCTTCTATTGTTCCTAACTTTCAACCGACATTCAAATAAGGAAGTGGTTCTCAATTCGGTCTTATTGTTATATGTTTGTCATCTGAGAACTTCGTCATTTAAAATATAACCGATTTGCACCAATAAACAGATTTGAAAAAATCTATGTACTATCAGATTGGTCCTATAGAAATTTCATCACAACCGGTTCGGTTTTAAACCTGAAAAAAAAACACCTTAAGGATTACATCTAGTTAAGTAAAAGCTGGTTTTAAAAGATTTCATAAACTTAATAATTATAAAACAATATTGTTGAATGGTTTAACAAAATAAATATAAATATTTGGAGTTGTCGATAATTTAAAGCGGTCTGATTATTTTAAAGACAGAATAGCGAAGCCGGTTTATTAGTATAGCATTTAACTTTATTAGTAGTAGTAGTATTATTTTTCCCGCAAGAGAAGCCGCGGGTTGTATAGAATACTAGGCTACTATTTCGTAAACAATGTCAAAAAAAGTTTGAAGGAATCACACTAAAGTAAAGACTTTTCGTAGCAAGCTCTACGCTCTCAAAGCCTACGAATAGGGAACGCAGCTACGCGACGCGTAGCGCTTCTACGTTGCTACGCCGCGCCTACGATTGAACTTTCCCAAAACAATTAACCGTCTTACTAAACAAATCTACCTAAAAATAATCAGTGCCTAAACTATTTCCATCTCTTACCAATTGGTATTGAAAAATAGTGACAGGACAAATTTATAGCAATGCATGTTTCAATTTCAACGTGTTGTGGTTATGACCCTAACATTTCAAACATCATTAGTGCACTTGAAAAACTTGAGGTTCTTTGTAAATATGATTAATAATATCCTTCACGAAGTTCAGTCACCTTCTACAGTCATTAACCTATGGATGTCAGCGACAGCGAGTACTTTCAAGATCATTGTATTTCTAAGTAACATAATATTATAGCGGTTCAAAAAAAAATAATTTCAATGCATACAATTCAATTGACTTTGCCGAGAACAAATGATTTTAGGTATTTTTATTTTTTCTATGTTACTGCTAATATTTTTTTAATAATGACTTCTAAAGCCCCACCTGGTGTCGAACCCTTCAATCAAGTAAATATTCAAAACCCATATTAGTTTTACTTTTAAGATTAGTGATAAGTTTCAGTCTATAAAAAAGTAGGTACTCTGTGGTGATAAGTCAGCTCATGTCTATAACTTTTTGGGCGCTTTGGTTAATGCTGTAAGCCCAAATTGTGTTTATTTTTTAATAAATAAATAAATAAAAGAGTCCTATTAAAACTAAATTACTTTTTGGTGTTTATTAACTAAATGTATTATCAAAATAATTTCAAATTGCGGGTACATCGGTAAATATAAACCACAAATCCACGACGCGCACGCTTCCCTCAATATTTAAATATAGAACGGCTTTCCACGCTCGACAAGTGAAGGACGAGCCCGCTTTCAGTCCTCTCTTTCACTCTTATGAAGTACACCACGAGGCAAAGTGAAAGAGCAATGAAATTATTGAAAATAAAAATAGCACGTGCACGCAAGCTTTCATATCGTGACACGAGGTCTTATTATAATATTAACTTGCGACGAACATTATGATGGATGGTGGATCTGAGAGTCCCCTTAGTACTCGTGCTCGGCTTGGAGAAGTTGGAATCGACTAGGGAGACCCAACTACATACTCAGAATGCTTGATAAGTTTAAGAACGCTTTCCTTGCTCCAGACTTTTGGTTAGCAGGACTAGTAGAAACATTGCTCACGAACAAAGTGTCCTTAGAAGTTTCAAGACTCTTTTAGAGCTTATTGATTAAATGTATTTTGACTGGACTAATGTTTTTTAATAAAAATTGTTGCCACGCTTTTCTGGTCATGTTTTTCCTTTAGCCCATTTTGTGACACGGCTGAGCAAACCTCAGACTATCGCTCATCATTTAAATCAATCAGAATCAGCAAGATAAAGTAGCAATGGGTTATATAGTTCGTACAATCGATAACCCTGAGGCATAAGGGTATTTTCGAACCACGAACCAAAAGACGAAGTGCGTGCCAGCCGACGATACTGTAAAGATCGCTGGAAGTTGGTGGACAGAACAGGGCTCGAAATCGTTCCTCCTGGTATAGAGAAGGCCTACATTGAACACATATCTTTAATCTATATAGCAGCAGTGCCACAAATAACGTAACAGCACGTTAAACGCATCCTGTAGTCCTAACTCCAGCAGTGACCGAAATAAAGCGCCATAAAAGCAACTCTTCACCCGCTCCACATCCCGAAGCGAAACTATATCTATTTCTGTTCGTGTAAACTGTTTATTCCGTGCGCGCGCGCCACGTCCGCTGCTATTTCCAATCGGCTAAATGCAGCCGCCACCGGAAAGATTAGAAATGGATCGTTCGTCTTTTTTCATTACTTATGCTCCAATTGAACTGCACAAAAGCCCTAGTCCTCCCAAACAGTTAGACATCAGCGAGACCTATCAAGATACATGATAAGTTTATAAAAATATCCTTGTGATTTTTTTATCTATACGAATTATAAAAATCTTTGTTTTCTCAATTTAGCAGTTAAATTGTATTTAACGACTTCTTGGTTCTGTATAGGCACTATTCAGACCGATGCGATGACAGAACAAAATAACTTATAAATAATATAAACTTCAACTAAGCATAAGAAGTTTGATTAAAATCGCAAGACGTATTCAGGAAGGAGACTAAAAATATAAAGGACCGAAATAAGTCAACAAACACGAAACTTGAGATAATAACACAAATATATTTTGGTGTCGTATTTGCAATATGACTTTAAAGTTTCTACGTACATGAAGGTGTTGACGAGCATTCACGTAAACAAAATAAACATAACGAAAACCAGTTGTTGTTTTTAAATGCGAATATATTATACTTAGAAGGTAATGAATAAACTAAACAACATTATCGTGACAGGCAATAATACAAAAAACGACGTTAGTCTATACTGTTCAATTTCCATTCATGATAATAGTGAACACGCTAGTGATTGTGCCAACAGATGAGCGTAGAAGATAATTCGGACAGCAGATGCTGGTAGAGATCAGTGTTGAGCTCAATTCACACTTGAGACAACGGCAGCGGGATAGGGATACTTTGACCAACAAAGAACGGCCTCTACTAGTCTGCTTGCGGTTTACACGTAGTTTTAGATTCTAAATGCAGTTATTTTAAAAGCGAAGTAAATACCATTTTTAGATAGTGTATGGTATTTTTATAAATCTCTGGAGAATAAAGAGGACTTGGAATAGCACGCCTTAATCCGTATACAGGGTTATAAGAGGTTAAATGCAATCTATATGTTTATATGCAAACAACTGAAAAACATAGTATACATATTTGTAGTAGGGTTATTAACCGACGCCAAAGATGGTTGCTGTATTTCGGTTTAATGGGGGCTGCTTATTCCATGAACACGTAGAGTAAAACATTACTCTTCCGAATCAGTTGGATAAAAATGGCAATATGATTTACTTGGCTGGTTCGCCGCCTACCTCTTTAACCATCTCAATATGAAATGAGCCTTATGTAAATATAAAAGCAACAGACGATAAAGTTAAATCAGCACGTGTATTCGTGGGAGACTATTCTTGTATTTACTCCGTAAAATCAGGCGTGGAGTGAACGGCGTCCGGCCGACGGTCCAACTAAACTATAAGAGATTGAGATCAATGATATAATGTGAGAAATTTTACCTATTTGTTCATTGATGATACTAAAGAATAGATTTCATTAAATATTAATGTTTAGAAATGCAAATGCGAATATTATCTAGTATATATTCAATTAATACGATGGTTTAGAACTAATAAAAGATATGAACATAAAAAGAACAGTAAATCAAGATCTTTATCTAAGCTATGTAGATTGAGCAATCGTAGATTAGAAGCCAAGAACGCGCTTAAAATAGATTCGCTAAAAATAGATATAAAGCATTCAGGAAGTTTCAGAACTCATAATAATAAGTAGGTAGGTACTAGTACAAAGATTACACATTATTTGTTAGATATTTCTTGAAAAATAATACTGAAATAGAAAACACTATGCGAAGTCATGTTAATATTTTATAGTTTTAAAGTATATTTCCTTTTAGAAGCGAAAAATAAATAGGGCAATTAGCACATGTAAGCAATAATTCATAACTAGTCGCAGTCGCTCAGCACGGCGACTGCGCAGGAGTGATTCACGCCTATAAATAGGCAGTGGCTATAATTAGTTTACCATACAAAGGCTTGCATATCGCTTCAAAGGATTCCGTTCCTATTGACTCACATGTGAATGCTCTTTGTCTCAAGGATTCGTAGGAAATGTTATTTCTTTATGAGCTTATGCGATTGTTTCCTTTGAGATATTATTGGCTTATGCAAGCTTTGTTTTAATATCTTAAGTAATTTGCGCTTTTGTAAACACAAAAGCTTTTGCAGTTTTAAATTTATCTTTATCGTGAACTTTGTTTCAGAACAATTTCATCATATTCTGTGAAGTATTTCTAACTAGATCGTTTTTGTACCGCACCTGTGTGTTATTATTCAATTCAACCCTCTCGCATCTTATCCACTTGTTTCACACTCGTAATGTGATTTTTTGTAAACCTGTTCCAACCTGTCACCCCAAATTTGAAATAACATAAATAGACTAGTAAATCTCCCCCGCTTGGCGTGTCTACTCTATAAACAGATGGGCGCATTCCGTGCTGCGTTATTTTTAGATCGGTGGACCTAATTCTGGATACACCGACTCTTGGGACGTTTCTGTGGTATTTTTAAAGAAAACTAATTGTGACGAAGCTGAAGTTTTTATTTCCTTCAGAAGTTAATAGATACAGTTACTTAATAACTAATAACGTTGTTGTTGTTCACGTTTTGTCCTTTGACTTGACCTGACTTTGAGTTGAGATTGAGCAACGCTGCATAATGATAATAATTACTCGTGACAACATCGGTTGTCAACACAAAACAGTCGCAATACGTTCGGTCTATCGCTATATTAACTGATTCGTGTTTAGCTAGCTTCTACATCACATCATCTAGGTAAAAAGTCTAACAAAAGATTGAAAATGTGAAGTAGGTTCCTACACTAAATTAAACTCGAGTATTTCGCGCTGCGATCGAGTCTATACAAAGCCTGTCTAAAATCAGAATAACGAAACGAACCTGTTTTAGTGATCTAAAAATAGACGTAGGGTAAACCCAACAGCAGTTATGAGGGGGAATTCAACGTTATTTTTGACCAACAAAGAGTGGAACAAGTTGCTACCTAATAATAGAACGGTCGATGTTTTTATTCGTTTGTGTATTCTTTGGGGTTCCACAGGGTACTCATCTGAAGCCACTATTTTTAATACTGATATTAATGAGACTGAATTAGTATTTTGTAATTTAAATTTTAAATTAACGTAGTTTGTTTATTTGACAACACGCTAATGGCTAAAATATCCGCTTTGTACAAACAAATCTAACAGCCCTGGCCGCGGAATAGACTATATGAATTTATATCAGTAGTTGCTGATTAGTGGTAAGTATATAAAATACCATCACGACCTTTTAATCCTCAAGCGCGGTAGATATCCCCTCCGATCTCTTAGTACCTACTCGAGATTCTACAAGGATGTCAAAGGGGAGTAGTCAGAGGTACGACCTGGTACTACATTTGATACATACCCACATTTTTGCAGTAGTTAGTATACCATACGTGACAGGTTGCAAGCCCATCGCCGCTGCTAGAGTACTAATTTATTTTTTCACGATGTTTTCCTTCACCGTTTGAGAGTACTAGGCATTGCGCACATACATTTTTTGAACGGAAACATCCATTGGTGCACGACCGGATTTGAACCCACGACTTAGATCAGAAAGCGGGGTCACTCCCACTAGACCACCGGCGCTGTTACTGGTATCTAGTATTGATAAAATTACTACCGATAAAAGTAACTTTTAATTCTATCGATGCGCAGTTTGGTTCTTGTTTATGGACAATCCAAGTCTTTTAGGATATCAAACAATACAAAGGCGTGTGAGTCAATTTTCTAAACAAAATATCTTGATAAACATTTTCACGATATTATCATTACAAATTAAAATTAGCAAACGCCAACATGTAAAACCAGTTTAGAGTCAAACTCGTTTAACCTATATCATAGTCGTAAACAAGTTTGACCGCTATATATATATAAGGAAAAGCGTCAAGTTGACTGTAAGAGATTCAGCTCTGTGTTGCGAAAAAAAAAAATTAAATAGCATCACGACTTTAATCCCTAAGCACGGTAGATACAAAGTCAAAGTCAAAGTCAAAAATCATTTATTCAGTAATATCCGCAGGGATCATCTTGAAGATACCCCCTCCGATCTCTTAGTACCAAGTACCTACTCGAGATACTTCGAGGATGTAAAATAAAATTCTAACTAGATTATTAAATATTATAACTTCCTTGTACAGAAGTAGGACTAACAAAAAATATGCAAATATTTTGCATTCGATACAAGTCTTTGCGACTATAATAATAAATATTTAAGCTAACACTAAAAAAGTCGGAAAACTCTGAATTTAACTGGGAACACCAAAATTCGTTCTATAATAAAGCAATACGAGCCATAACTTAGTTGTAATTCACTATTCCCAAGAAGTCCAGTGCTGGACATAAGCGTGCCCTATCAATTTCTAGAAAAAACTATTTTGAGACTCCCGCAATCTCCAAAATGTCAAGGTATTGTATAATACGAACAAAACAGAATTGAATAATACGTCTCGCGGAAAAACACTTGCTGTGTAACCTAAACACTGAGGAGTATAAAAACCCACTGGATATCTTATTTTTGGATAAGCTTCTGATTATAACTATAATATATGTGTGGTATACTTATGTATCTAAATTAGGTAACTAAAAACGTGTTGATCGGTTTGAAATGACCAAGTATGTATTACGAAGATAATTTTATTCATCGTGAAATGGGTTTTCGCCTTAGGTCAGCGATAAGGCACCAGAGGACTCGGCAACAATATGTGACGAAAAACAATTAAACGTGAACAATTTAAAAAGCCAATGCGCAACACATACACACTTACGCGAAAATAACTAGCTAGATACGAGATTGAGAGTGGGTTCGTAGAAAATGTAATTGATTGAATTTTTGAAGTTATTACCAACTAGAGGCCACACGCAGCTTTGCCCGCGTGGCAGTTTTTTCCCGTTCCCGTTATTTTTTCGGGATAAAAAGTAGCCTATGTCCTATTCCAGATTACAATCTATATTTATTCCAAATTTAATCCAAATCGGTCCACTGGTTAGAGCGTGAAAGAGGAACCAACATCCATCCATCCAAACATTCGCATTTATAATATTAGTTTTTGACTTTGTTGTTGAACCTTGGCACATGTCCTCTTCAGACATACAGTTGCTCTGATATTTAACCTTTTAAGCTTAGTGTTTGAACTCAGCTGCTAGTAATTTTCAGAAAAATATTAGTTAGACTGGTTTTAATAAAAAATAGATATGGAAGTATAAATGCAAACAACAAACCATTTGTCGAACGATATACGTTTAGGTCATAATTTCAAACATAAAAGCGGAGACATCCTTTTGGCACGAGCTACAACTATAAAGTTGTTCACAACTCTGTCGTTCTTACTTCCCGTGTTTAGGACGTTGCAATTTAAACAAATTCAATAACAATAAAGCGGTTAATCCGTCTAAATCCGTATATACCACGGCTGGGAGCATGGCTGCTCTGCGTGGCTGGCACAACGCTATAATTAGCCGGCTATTGACGGACAGCTGGAGTGAGAGGGCGTGCCAAACAAACAATCAAACATACACATTAATTATGTTTATAGAATACATGCAGATATCCGCTCTGAAAATAACCAATCTGTAATTTCTTTTGTTACGGAACTAGTTACTAATAGAGATGGTAGACTGCGCGTCGTCCGCCTTACTAACATAAAGAGGTACACACTTAAAAAATTATGATACTAAGAACGGTAAAAATCAAGCTGTACGTTACTGAACTGACTTTGACTTTGACTTTACAGCTCGGTTAGTAGTAGCTATGCCTACTGCGGTTAAGGGTTCGATCCCCATGGAGAACAAACAATTTGAGTGATAAACACAGATTTTTGTTCTATATCTAGGTTTTATATTGTAAATTGTATTCTGTAATTTATCAGTTATCTGGTTTCCATTGTACAAGCATTACTTAGTTTGGTTGTTCATCTAGGCTTGGTTAATTAAACTGCGATAAATTTAAAACAGAACAATAATTTGCATCGTAACTTAAACAAAGAATAGTAATTACGTAGGTATATATAATTGCTGCTATATACACAACATAAGAACCACAATACAATTATAAGAACCTTTGTCCTGACTGAATGACATAGACAACGCAGCCTAAACCACTGGTCATAGACCTTGAGGGTATTTTCGTCTTGGTGCGTAGAGGTGTACTAAGAAAGCGGGAGTTTAAGTTTATATAAAAAAAAACAACTTGACTCGAGCAAAGTCACGCGCGTTTCGCTAGCACAATCTAGCACAATTGAAAAGGCCGCAGTAAAGGGTCGCACCTACTCGTAAGGGACACTTATCAGATGCAATTTACAGTTGTTTTCAGTGAACTAGGTAATTATCGCATTTGTAAGAGATACTCTACAATTATCAACATGATGGAATCATGTTTAATTAACTTTACGTGCGCACTGCCTACTTGACGCTCTAAGTACCTTGTTGATAGATTGTGTCTATTTTTGTGTTACCTTTGTTCTATTTTTGGTTTATGATATAATCATGTCATCATGTCACAGATACTAAATCATCTCGTGAATAAGTTACAGATATGAACAAAGAGACTAGGTGACTCTGTACAAAGCAAGGTTTTGTTCATATAAGTCGCAGAACACTCGTTTCTGATTTTCTCGTCATAGTTTCATCCGTTCATCTTTTTATTAGTCGTCCCGGGTGGTAGCATACACTCAACTAAAAAGGTCCCAAGAACATAGGTTTGGTTATACGCAAACTAGCTTTACCGTACATAATTGATTAAATTAAATGCTTCATATCACGTGACAGTATATTTTTAGACTTCATTGTTATCGCGCACCAGTGGTCCAATGACCCGCGGACACGATATGGCTGCTACTTCTGTATTTTCATCATTTTCTGCAGACGCATCAAGAATATGAAGCAAGGTTTTTGCAATCGATCTTACCATAATCGATACGTTTTTAATCGATCAAATATTTTTTTGTGAACATTTGACATAAAATTGCCAAATTTAGAGAACATGAGCATGGATTAAGTTTAATTCTAAATTTAATTTTGCCGCTAACTGTACCTTGAAATCGCTACAAAGCTTCATAATTTTCACGAATATGAAAGATGATTTATGAAGTCTCATGTTTCAACGTTTGAGTTGGTCAAAGACAAAAAGCAGTTATTCAGTAATATGCGCAGTGATCATCTTGAAACGTCTTAAATCTAGGTGAATCTAAGCGCCAGTTCCTCGCGATCAAGCTTAGAAGAACCGGCAAGAAACTTACGGATTGGTTCCTACAGTTTTTTTGTATGATCCTTTTACAAAGTAATAATTATGTAAATAATGATGCTCCAGTGTGGTGCCAATCTAACTGAATACAAGACAAAACATGCTACAGCAGCAAGGCATGATGCGTAGATCCCTATAGGGGTACAGCAGAGGTTGAAGTTTGTATGAAAATAGTTTCACTCAAACGAAGTCGTTGGTATTTTCAATAGTACTAGGTACTATAAAAACATATTTAGAACCTTATATTTACTTTATATATCAGTATTCAAGCTTTTATCCTTATAAATTGCTTTTCCTTGTTTATTACACGTAATTTATGAGTAGGCACTAGGTATATATATATGAAATGTATGTACATGTTTTTAACAAATAAGCTGGAACATTAAGGAAAACCCACAAATAGATTTTATATACGCAACCAATAAATTCCAGGTGGTGTTTACAGTTAGCAATGTGAACTTTTTCCAACATGCTAAAACAGTATTTGAAGACTTTGAGTCAAAGTCGAAGGAGGTTTATTCATTAGAATCTTAAGAACCACTTTGAAAAGTCTTACGGTTTCGTTTTCTGCCATTTTTAGAAGCAACATAGCTTTTTGATTTAATTTTTTTATGTGTTGTTTTGGAATTTTAGCTAAGTTTAACCGATATTACTTGAGTTGAGATCTTAGATCTTAATATTAGAATTGGATGTAAGTGCAAAAAGGGTGTTTTTTCAAAAACAAATATCTATCTCTCAAGGTGTGGAACTCCCTACCACCGTCAGTGTTTCCGGATCACTACAACATCGGAATTTTTAAATCAAGAGTGAACAAGTGGATTATGGCTAAGCGTGCTCCACCTTAGGCTGCATCTTCACTTTCCATCAGGTGTGATTGCAGCCAAACGCTTAGTTATCGTAAATAAAAAAAAAATAAAAAAAACTATTCATCACACAAATGTTTGTCTCCGGTAAGGATCGAACCTACAGCACAGAAGGCTACTACTAGCTGAGCTGTGAGGTCCAAATAAATGATTAATAGACTCTTTTGTATTTTCATATTGTATAACTGCTTATCTTATCTTTGTTTTAAAAACAGTGATTTGGTAAAATATATGACCTAAAAACTTCAAACCATTTTTCTCGCAAATAAATATTTCATTTTATTACAGTTTGCATGATTGTGATGATGTAGAAGACCTCATCACGCATTCGTTTCAGCTCGTAGTACAAAAATAGATTTATTGCCATTTTATGAGTGTGCCAATCGATGACCATAACTCTCCTATGAATAAAACTCGAAGCTAGTGAAGTGTTGATCGGCTCGCCAAAGCGGGCTCGACCGGTCTCTCTGTCATTTCTATAAATAACGTCTTCTAATAATCTTACCGAATCTATACCAATTATAAGAATCTTTATCCTGACTAGACTGACTAACAGACAACACACAGCTTTAACCGCTGGCCGCCGAAACTTGTTTTTTTATGCAACTTGCTGATGGAACTAGCAGATGGCCCACCTGATGTTAAGTGGTTACCATTACCTATAACAAAACATTGCCTCGCAGGTCACGCTCGTTAACGTGCACTACGATCGTTGTGCGTGTGATCGTTTCAATCTCCAAATGATTGAAACGGTCATTTTAGACAGGCATAAATTTGACAATCAAATTCTAGTTTCAATCTCGTCTCAGCTCCAAAAAATACATGAATTGGGGTTCTGATGTTAAGCCTCGTGTGCCTGTAATTACACCGGCACCCACACCCTTCAACTCGGAACACAGGAAGCTGCTTGACGGCAGAAATAAGCATGGTGGTGGTACTTTCCCGGAAAAGTCCTTCACTCAGAACTCTACATTTAGCAATTTCGTTACAAATAATTGTCCTGCCAAAAACCCAACCCAGTGACAGGCGCAACACACAGCGATGACATCACTGAGTCTGACACTTGCGTAACATACTATTATATAATCTGTATAACCACGGCTATAAATAGAACAAATTCGCGCGGCCATTTATCGTAGGTCCACACCATATGCGGAAAGACACAAATAGCATTTGCATCACACACAACTATAATTAAACGGTTTAAAATTAGAATTAGTTAAGGATGTTAGCTGTGGTCCATCACACATGGTTTAAAATGTAATACACAACAATGATACTTATTTAAATGTATTTATCATCACGAGCGATGTGGCGCGGCGGGCGAATGTCCGCGACGAATGGGACAAATTTTTGTACGATCTGCAAATATTTATTCCGGGTGTTCTGGGTGTATTTTCTATCAGTTATATAGTTAGTACCCATAACACAAACATTTGTCTTAGTACATCCCTACGCACTTGAAGGCTACAACCTTGAAGGTTTGAAGTGTCATGTCGGTTGAGCTTTATCTATGTCAGTCAGTCATTCAGGACAAAGATTCTTATGAGGAAGATTTTGTAAGTAAGTATAGATTTTGTTTTATTTGACTTTTTAAGCAAACCTAATGTTGCCATCTCCTTTTCTCTTAACCTGTAGAGAGCAAGTAAACAAGAGACAGCTATGATTTAAACACTGTCAAATTAGGATGGTAGTATAATGCAACAAAATAACCTACCCACATAGTTATGTACAATTTTTGATTAATAGAAAAGGTACTTTACCAACTGTTATTGAGTATTGAGCAGTCGAATGACATCATCGATGCTTCTGACTCTACGATATACAAGTAAATATCTTACCTGTAATAAAAGAAAATAATTCTTAAGTCAAATATATCAAGGTTCAAACTTATAAATCTAAAACATTTAACTTAGATTTTTTTTCATTGTCTGTACCGAAGCGATCGTGGCAGATTCCTTATCAACGCTATGCTAAGCAAAGTTCTACGCGATCACCATTCAGTTGGGTGACAGCTCTAGCAGTCGCTATATCGGAGGCCTTAGAGCGGCCTAAAAACTTCGTAAGCAGAGTTCATACTAACCTTTAGCTTTATAGCTCTATACTATAAGCAAAACAAAACCAGATTCCTATAGTAACGTAGTAGTACTACGGATCGTTGTCTATCAGACTGTAATATTAACCAATGAGATGAAGATTTATCCGACAACGGTTGAACGCTAGTAAGATATTGGAAACGGCTATAAAGCCGCTTCTCATTTGAACACGTCAACGACAAACAATGGTTGCTGCAGTAAAGTGCTTGTCTAAAACCCGTCAACCGGCGGTGGCGTGTCAATCCTATTCTATTTTGGCAACAGTACGAATAGAATTTCCGCGTGCGAGTTTTTTACGAGTCTATTTCGGACGGTGTCGTGTGCTGTTGTTGTTTTTAAATTCGGCTTTGAGAGACAGCTACTAATTGAGATCTTCTGATTGCGCTGGAGTCATTGTTTGTCCACAACTGCTAACGACTGCTTTGTTGTTCTTATTTATTCGAAAAAGTACCTCCACATGAGAAAACAGAGTCCAATCACCTACCTAGTCATGAAAGACATATCTATGCCGTTAGTGAATGAGTGAATATTGAGAGGACATTTTGTCAATTTTACTTTGTTGCACCCAATTGGTCTGCAGTGTAATTAAAAATTACAACATGAAACGTTTTCTGGAGTAGAGATACCCAGCCGGGCTAAGATGTGCAACGCGAGATATGTCGCGCTTGACACGAGATACTTTTTCTATTAATGGAAATTTTTAAAAATTATAGATAAAAGACCCACAAATAAGCTAAACATTAGCATTAAGTCTTCATTTGACAGAACGAGATATATTTTGGGTATTGCCATGTTAGCACAGGAAGATATAAAGAGATAATAATCT
Source organism: Electrophaes corylata (assembly GCA_947095575.1). NCBI lineage: Eukaryota > Metazoa > Arthropoda > Insecta > Lepidoptera > Geometridae > Electrophaes > Electrophaes corylata. Next base: position 12,022,654 of record OX352712.1, on the reverse strand, counting down.
CTATTATGCACGAGATAAGGAGTAGACAAAATTTTGTCGCACTACATCTTAGCCGGGCAGGAGTAGTAAGCAAAATTGTAGAACCCGGTTTGATTTCGTATCAATTAAATCATATTCCCTGCCACCCTCGATATGGATACCAAGAACTCGGAGTGGGTGAGCTCTGCAGATAGCGCATCCGGCGAGGTCATCGCCCTTCCGCCCTGCGATAAGGGTCAGCTGGGTCAGCCTGCTGGTGACATTGTGGTCTGTCAGTGGTCAATGCTTATGTCGTTGATGTTTGCGATACTAATGTTGCGATTAGTTATTGTGAAAGTATGAATTGTTTTTAAAATTTGTAATTTTTTGTCGTGAGCGTATCGTGTTGACATTTGAATCACATTGCGCGACATCGATATTTCAATTGCAGTGTTGGCTGGTTACCGTGCAGTGTAACTCGGATATTCCGGAGCTCGGCCCTCGGAACACTGTCCACTCTACGCCCAAGGCGTACCTACTCTTGTCAATTTGTTTATCCACGAGATCCAAGTAAGTACTGTACCAATTTTAGTAAAAAAATTGGCGATGTTGTTGCAGCAGTGGAAAGATATGAGGGGAGACCTTTGCCCAGCAGTGGGACAGTGTGGGTTAAAAACAATAACATTAAAATGTGAGGACGATGTGACACAGAGTAGTAGATGTGTCGAGTGAGACAAGACTAATGTGCGGTGTGGTTGCGCCAGCGCCGGTGTTTTTCCTACAATTAATGCACCGACCCACATAGCTCGCGCAACTGTCAAGCCGCAATCTATGGGAATTTCCTCTGATCAACAAACAAAATACATGTTGAGTAACACATGGAACTGTACAACAATAACCTTGACGCCGCAACGCACCGCGTCACTCCATTCAGCTGGAGGAAACAACGAAACGCCACTACGTGCCGTTTCAAAACAAATAAACCGACAAGTAAACAAGCGAAACCTTCAATGAATTGTTTCACTGCTAGCAAGCTCTACCGAGAGACGTAGCTCATCACCTCAAATCAGACAACAAAAAATCAATGTGTGCGAGCTGGTGATACAGTGACACCGTGGGAGCCGGCCGCTTCCCGATTCCCGTCCCAGTTGCCGGGCCAGTTGGCGCCTGTACTGACAGACGGACAGACGTTAATGCCGCTATTAATTACTCGCTACGGCTGATTGGCATCGATGTCGATTGACGACCTTTACTCATTTGGACGGAGTTGGTTTCCTTTTAAGGGAACCGAAATGTCAGCGGCCGAGCTGTCGCGAACGAAGTTTACTATGCAAGCCATGTGCGCCAATAAGAGTGAAGAAAGCATTTGAATGAACTTTGATAACGTAAGAAAACAATTCAAACCTTTCCGATAAATCGTAACACTTACAATTACTACCCTCGAGTGGCCGTTCCAAGGATATCCCATATACTGGTCATTACATCACAACATAAGTATATGGGTCAAGTACCAATATTCGGTATCGTAAAATGAAATTGTATCGGTGGTGTGGAGTGGAGTAGTGTCCAACGGTTAATTAGATCGGGGACCTTGGCCGCGTCGCGTGACAGGGTGCGTTGCACAATGCACACTATTCTGATGCATCACCTTGCTGCGAGCCGCTGCGAGCCGCGGGACCAGCGCGCTCTTACAACACAGGTGACGGGACTAACCAATTTACTGCACCGCTCCGTTTTAGAGACACGATGACAAATGCGCCGCCACTCGGCTCACCTCCATTGATATGATGCTCTATTTCGCGAACGTAATGAAATTTGATACCGGTAATGCCTCCGAACACATCCGTAGATCTACTCGGAATCAACGACTACGATCAGATCGCATTGTTATAACTCATGATACCCATGTTACCGAAGCGTTCGGATAGTCTGCGCTTTCGAGGTCGATAAGGTTACTTCTGCAAGGCGAACGTATTGCGCAAACAAATCTCATCGCAAAACAATTATTTGATGACGCTATATTTTGGTCCAATTCCTAGAACTAAACGTAAGTGTGTCGTTGAGATAAGTGTTATCGGAGGTTGTTATGCAGCGTGCGTGCCGTGTGCGCCGCGTTGGGTGCGCGGGCGTAGTGCGTGTGCGTGGCGGCTGCGCGCGCTGGGCGTGCTTGGAGCGGGCGGGGCGCGACTCGGCACCGGTATCGCGGTGGCCGTAGCGCCTGGCCGGCGACCCACAGTCTGCCCCGACCACATCGCGGTCAAGGCGCAACGATGCACCATCTACAGATAATTTATGGCCGCTTTGAACGGCTTATGAATTATTACATCTCAGCTATTAAATAGAAATACGTTACACGAGATGAGACTATTTGGAATGAGGTGTTACGAAATACTCATCCGATTAATCATCGGTCCTAAAGCACAATCTGAATTCCAGTACACTTACGGCCTATTAAAATTACCGGAATAGCAGAATTTAAACAGGTTGTGGTTTTCCTTGAGGGACGTGGTCCATGACGTGACGCGAGGATACTTTTTCCTGTGCGTGGAGTACAACAGATAGTTATTCATGTCACGCTGCCTCGTCACTTGTTGTTCGCTTGAGTTGGGACTCCACGTGGTCGATGGAATCCGCAGACCCTCATGCCTTGTGCCAGCTACATTTATCAGTGGAGTTCATTACTGTAGTGCATATTGCAGGCAACGCCCGTTTTACAGCTGTGAACTGCACACAACATAATTAATTTAAATATACACACAGCTCATGTCTCACACCTAGACGTCTAATAATAGCGGCTCGATTTCGCCGAGCATTTGTCTTAAACGCATTCAATGTTCAATAATGTTATTCTGAACATCCCCAGAGTGGAATTTATATGGATGCTGGTAGATTTGTACTAGTCTTCAATTATAATATTGGCTCCCACCGCCGCCGCCGCGGTCCGAACTGGCAAATTCATGGTTTATTGATCGAAACGAGTCAAGCGGCCTAGGTATCTGAATTAAGTTACACAAATTATATCAAACGATAAATTTCGAACTGATCTTCGAATAGTTAAATTAATTTATAAATACATCAAAATCATTGTCGGCCTGCGTAAGTGTGCCTATAAAGCCTCTCATAAGTATTGCACACGTATATATGTAACATTATATTTCTTGTCTGTGGTAACACTAACATTGCACCGGTATTTTACGTATTACCTTTTTTACTTGTTTTACCGAGGTTTGTCATTCTTATTTGACGTTTATATTAAATGCGTATAGAAAGCTTTTGTTACTAAGAGCAAAAAAATATATTTTGAAGAGACATTAATTTTTATTCTACTGATTCCTGTCTGTGTAATATTTCAAAGGTCGGCGCAAACAACTATGCTTCTCGAACGCACCTAATTTATTTTATATTTTAGTCAACTAGATTGTTCAAATACATAATATCAAACCAAAACAGATTTGTTTATATCAAATATTAATCAAAACAAGTTTTAAATTAATTTTCATTCAACGACAAAAATGCATTAGGTATACAGTAAACTTAGAAAAATAATTGAATTGATATGAATCAGAATCTCGATGCTATCGATAGTCGGAATTGTATGTAGTGAGTCAACGCTAGCACGCAATAGAATGATCAACATGCTCCAAATTAATAACTACCGACTTGTGCCAACATAGCACAATTCATATAGTCCGCACCTCGTTTATAGTCACTGGTATAAATCTTCTGCCCAATTCCTCTCCTCGTCTATTGCCAAATATCCAAAAGCAATACGAACTGGCCGATACAGAATATACTATTTATGTGAAGAGCCATAAATTTATATCGCTATCTAATGAGGAAGTAATAATCTATTTGTGGACAGTCACGAAGTATTAACTGTTTTCTCATACCAACAATTGTGATGCTATAGGTAAATCAAGAAAATTCAACAAACGCAAATAGCTTTATTATGATGAACCTTGACACTAGCGATAATACATCACGCGATTTATTTATTGAAACTATCCCAGATGACGACATAGCTGATAACCCGAGAAATATAAATAGTTCTAGAATAAAAGGACTAAAGATAAAGACTGTGACCCATAACAAGCGATTGGATAACGCCGAAAATAACAGTGAAGCTTTCGACCCGCCAAGCGAGATTCCTCGCTGATCCGCTGGCATCCCGCAAACGAAAGCCGACCTCGACTTAGCACGCCAACTAAAACAAAACCGACAGTACGCTACGCCTCTCGCTAGTCTCTACAACTCATTTATGTACTACAAAAGATCGAATTTCTGTAGTAGTAGGGCTCTCTGTGAAGGGCTCGTCCAAGTACTACCACCATGCCAATTTCTGTCGCCAAGCAGCGTTTTGCTGTATTTCGGTTTGAGGGTCCGGTGAAATTACGATACACGTGTATGCCTCAAATTTATGGACGCAGGGCCATTCAAGGCAGGGCACATTTAAAACGTGCGTGACCTGCGAGGCAATGCTTTATAATAGGTGATGGTTACCACTTAAAAGCAGGCACGTCTTCCGCTCGGACAAAAACAAAAAAAATGGCAAAAAGTTCATCAGTAAATCATTAAACCACACACGCCCTTTACAAGCGCGAAAGAAATAACTACTTTGCTGATATTAACGGATAGACCAACTGGTTTTATCTGACTAGTTTCTGTTTTTATTCGACTGTTGTCCAAGACGAGTTTCCGCAATCAGCAAGAAACGATTCAGACCGGTCCAGCTCCCACAATCAATGTATACAAAAGAAGTGGATACGTGTTCGCTGATTTATTTTCTTTCAAGTAAAGGTTCTCAAAGCATTGCTTGGAAAGTAGTTCAGCGTAGCGTAGTTCAGTAATTTAATAAAATGAAAGGTATCTCGAACTGCGCGGGCGAATCACGTGGCCACAAATACCTGAAAAGAAAATCCTTCCTACACGATCGTAAGCTGAGATCTACTTGAACCTTTACTTCTGCCTGACCTTTAATAATTATTTAAGGCGTTAGCTTTTCTCTATTAACATCGAAAAGGCTTTTAACTCATTTATATTCAACCAAGGACTCATTTTTATAACAAACTTTTCAATTGGAGCTATGGGCTTATCCTCTGTTTTCGTATTTTGCAAAGCTTTCGTTTTAGAGTTCTTATTACTCGTTCCTTACTCTACCGAACAAATACAACACTGGCATGCTTTTTTTGTCGTAGAAGCATCCTCAAACAGTATTTGTCCAAAGCCATCAAAAGGTTGTATAATATTGCGACAGTGGAATCCTGGCTAACAAGAGCTAATTCTGGCGCTGTTCCAATCAGGTGCAAAATGTATATATTCAGTCGTTTGGCCATCGCTAATTATACCCGGGAACGGAGCCGGTCCGTTTATAGACTAACCAGAATAGCCGAGAGAACTTATAGACACACTGCTGATAGACGAGCATGCTGTGCATATACAGAAACCCGATTTAGAATTGCGATAGGAACTCCATTTATGGGAAGTCGATAATAGTCCTTTTCGAATAGTCTATTATTGTTTCGTAAATATAAAAGCAAAAGCTTAAAATGTATAGACAGACATCAGTATATCCTTATTGGATAAGATTAGAAAAATATATTCAGTTCTAATTGATTATCCGTCATCTGTCCAGTTTCGATTACTATTTATGCGAAGATATGTTTTAGAAAAATATTGTTTATGCTTTCTAAATTTATCTTCTACGCATACAGTCCATTTATTTATTATCCGTCTAACTTAAGCTTTTCTGCGGTTTTATGTCCAGTTAAACAGTTTTATTAAAAAAATCACGATCTGTTTTATTTGCCTGTATGTTTATTTGTGTAAGCTAACGAGCCACATTCTGTCTCGGCACTGCGAGGCGAGTTGGCTTCGGCATCCAATCGTCATTTCCGGAGCTGCATTATTTAGCGTTCACAATATTACAATTTCCGGATCAAATAATTGCAAAATAAATTCCAGATAACATTTTGGCCACGCTTGTGTATGCTCAAAAAGTTTATAAATCAGTATAATTATGATGCAAAAAAATTGGTAATAAATTACTCTTTTTGGCAAGATTAATGGTTCTTGAGTTTTTAAAATAAATAGAGGCACATAACGAGGAATCCAAACGCCGTGACGTTATTACCCACAAGCTTACATACATTTGAAAAATTAAAAAAAAACAATATTCAGACATTTCACACAACGCCATCTAGCCCCAAACCAAGCAATGCTTTCAAAACAAGTAAGTTTTTAGCATTCGCGTTATTTATAATTTATTGAGTAGGAATTGGTTACAAGGATTTTTGTTCCCATATATTAAGAACCGTATAGGATTGAAAGCTCCTTGAAACAAATGACAATCAACTACGCTGCCTTTTATTTTACCCTCGACAATCGAGAATGACTCTTAGAGGTAGAAAATTGCAAGAAAACTACTGCAAATATGAAAATAAAACAACAGTTCCACCTATAGTGATGTTTATCTCACTTTACAAACGTATTAGTGGGACCGAGACCTTTACAGAGTGCGTGGGTGTGTGGGTGTGTGACGGACGACACATGCGGTAGGTCAGCCGAGCTGGTTAAGCCCATTTTGACGTTCAACATCTCTTTCAACTTTGACACAGTTGTTGCAACTTTGACACATTGGTGTTGCAATTTTTGGTTCTCGAATGGCGACTAACGAACCGGAAGACGAAGCGTAGGACGTCCTCCTACCTGGAGCTAGATGATGCTGTGTGGATTGTCCAGCATTATTATTATATTTGTTTTTTAGATTAAAAAAAAAAGCTGATTAAGAATATATAGCTTCAGCTAGAAAATTATCGCTTACGTTACAAGGAATCGTTTCAATAAACTTTACAGTAAATAAACATTCCTAGTATTTCTCTTGTGATGTCGCAAAAATGAACTATGTTAACGACAACGTAAAACGGGTACAGTCAGCAGCAAAACGGAGTTCATCAACATTTGATGCTTTAAAAGTCTTGAATGTTTGTTGCTCGCTGCTCGTTAAGATTTCACATTTTCAGAGTATATTTGTCTTAGTGCATGGGCAAGCATTAATAATAAAAACTAAAACTCAACCCCTAAACGGGTCCATTTAAACTCAAAAGGGGTGAGTTGATGTTTGTTCCACTAGGATAATATTCCTGATCTATTCTAATATTACAAATATTATTGTAATAGTTTTACTTTTAAATGCTTTATATGGGTATTTGAAATCTTTGTTAGAATAACATAATTATAAGCTGCTTCTATCAAAATAACAAGACAATGCAATTGCTGTGAGCTTGCGAGCGACGGACGCCGCGAAACGCGGGTTAGTACTATAAGTCATAGGTGATGCATATGATAATAATTAGCGTTCAGTAAAGGCAGTAACGAGCGCAAGAGTTGAATCGAAGCTATCAATTGATATTGGCGCCGAGACAACTGGATCCTGTGGAATCTTCCGACACTGTTCCGTGTGGATGTGAACATCACATGCTTGTGTGCGTGCCTGCCCGTGTGCCTGTCTGTGTGCGCGCCTGTCTGTGCACAGGGGAAAGTTACAACTGTTTATCTTGCAAGAAACATGACCTGCTCAAGATCTGTCAAAAGTTTAACGATGTATGTAGGTGGTGAGTTCGATCCCCGCCGACATCAAACATTTGTGTGATGAAAATAGATGTATGTTAATTTTTATAGTGCACTTACCTGCACTTGAGGAAATCACAAAATAAAAACCATAAAATATTACACGGGTTATTTCGTCAGATCCGATTGAGCTCTCGATAGCGCAGTTGGTTAGCGTATTCCCTATTAAGGGGACGGTCGTGGGTTCAAATCTCACTCGAGGGAATAATTTTCCTGGCTAATATAAAATCTAAGTATGTGTTCTAAGTATATATTTAAAAAAAGTATATAAGTATATATATTTTTTTTGTTTTAATAACTTTTTTTTATTGTAAACAATAAAAATTAAAAATATCTGTTTTTTCCCCTTCCTATATAAATTTCAAAAAAGGTACAATTTATATTCTAATTCCGTAAAATAAGTAAGATAATCAAGAATTAAAACCACCCAGGCATATCGAATCTCTGTTTACAATATGAAAAAACCAGCCAAGTGCGAATCGGACTCGCGCACGAAAGGTTCCGTTCTATAATAAAAACGGTAAAAAAAATCATGTTTCTTATATGAGAGCCCCTTTAAATATTTTTTTTATTGTTTTTTAGTTTTTGATGTTATAGCGGCAACAGAAATACATCATCTGTGAAAATTTCAACTATCACGGTTCATGTGATACAGCCTGGTGACAGACGGACGGACAGGCAGACAGACAGACAGCGGAGTCTTAGTATAGAATTAAATAATATGCATTTATTTTTTAATAACATGACTAAAATTCTACTACCTAATAATATTCTAGAATATATTATTAGGTAGTAGAACTAAGGAAGGATACTACGCCTATTTTTACTTTAAAAAATATATATACAAAATTAGATATCAGAGGAAATTTCAAAGCGCCAAAGTCCCAAACTAAGCAAAATATTGATAGGAACCATGCAAACATGAGTTAATTTAAGTAATTTCTAATGTAAGTGAATTTATTCATGTATGACGACCGATGTGGCGGGGCGGGCGAATGTCCGCCTGCAACGCAGGAGGTTGCGAGTTCGATTCCCGCCTTGGAATAAATGTTTGTATGATCTGCAAATATTTATTCCGGGTGGTCTGGGTATTTTCTATGTATAATGAAAATATCTATGTATGTAATGTATTGTATTAAGTATATCAGTCATCTAGTACCCATAACACAAGCTCTGCTTAGCTTGGGACTAGATGATGCTGTGTGGACATGTTTAACCGGAACTTAATCCACATGCTCAGATGCCGCTGTGGATGGATGTGACGTAAGGACTATTATAACCACCGTAGGTCCGCTCAAGGCTACAGTAAGCGGCAGGTGGTGGTACGATCTGGTCAATTTCGGTGTTTGAACTGTTGACACGGAGTTATTACTGCTTCCTGCCCACGCTGCGCCAATGAGCGCAATTGTTGCTTCTATATATGAAACTTGAGCATTCTGAGATGACGACGTGACGCTGAGAGAATGTGAACTCGGGCACTTTATTAAAGCTCGTTTGGAACTCGTTGCCGTCGTCTGTTTTTCCGATCACGTATAATTTGGATGTCTTTAAGAGAAGAGTGAATAGGTATCTTCTAGGTAAACGTGCTACACCGTAGACTGCGTCATCACTTAACATCAGGTGAGATTGCAGTCATCCGTTTACCTATAGCATGTAAAAAAAAAACGATATATACCTACTTTGTATATTTCTGTCACCCACGTCACTTATCACTTACACGTTTTATTATAGAGCTGTAACTTTTATATAGTTCTTGAATACAATTAGTATTTCATACAAAACCACCATCATCAACGTATAAACGTACAAAAGTGAGGAGAACCTATGATAATGACCCCGGGTGACAAGCCGTAAAACGTGTGGTCACTGACCCCGCACCGGTCAGCCTAAATTTGAGCTTGTGAGAATAGATTGGGTTGTCAAAATATTCGACACACTTTAATCATATATAATAAGCTGTTGAAAAAGCATTATATTCATTAAATAATGCATTTTGGATTTATATGGTTTTTAACTCTAAACCTATTGAACTTTGTTTGACTCCAACGACTTACCCCAATACTTATAAACGCTACTAAAAAATCTATTAATTTCCCTAGTAAGAGATGGCAACAGCTAAAGCATTATTTTTTTATTAAAATTTTGGACAAGTTTTGTCTCTAAAATAGGTACACTACACCCACACTTTACAACTTTCTCGACATCTATATAATCATTTATATACATGTATTTAGGAGTGTTGTGAATACAACTCGATAATATCGCATGATGTCACACTCATTTCATAGCTGCTATAAAGTTTGCTATTAATTAACAGAAGTAACAAATAACGAATGATAACGCAATTAATATTACTTAGTAACAAAATAGTATATGTATGAACACAATCAGAATTATATAAGTTATGGAATATTTCTTGGTGGAAAATTATTCAACCTTAAAAACTATACATATAACACCAAATAATAAAAAACAGAATAAAATAACTATTTAAGGTGGCTCTCATACAACTAATGTGATTTTTTTGCCGTCTTTATTATAGATAGAACGGAACCCTTCGTGAGAGAGTCCGACTCGCACTTGGCCGCTTTTATTTAAAAAAACCTTAAAGCACCGACATTAAAGTTTGATGAAACTACACCAGATCTTATAAAAAACAAATTAAATGGTATGAACATGTGTACTACTTTCAAAAAACCTTAATAGGTTGATATTAAGTGATATCAGTAACGTACTTAATTAAAATTAAAAAATATATAGCTTAAACTTTAAATCTTGTTGCAAATTACACAATTCATGAATTAAATTGCTGCTTGAAATTAAAAATAATAATATATTTGCGCGATTAATGTCCCATTACATAAATACTTCCAAAACCTTTAAATATCCTTAGGATCATGGGAGGATTAGGTAAGTTTCACCTTTGCTTAAGAGTAGAAATGTACGACAGGTACGAACTGTTTGATAACAGCTTCAACATCACTGATTCCAGAAACATGAAACTTAAGCCGGGTTTCTCGGAACTCGATACTTATTTCTTTGGCGTATTTCGCTGGTTACCTAGAACTGGAAATATTACGCCTGCGAAAGGTCATTGTAAGGTCACGGGGATCACGACCACATACGTTAATTTAGAGCAGAAATAGTTAATACTTATTACAGTTACACACTACCCACCACCCACCAGCCCACTTTCTCCGGAGCTTCATATGGTCGGTAACGCAGACCATGTTGCAAGATATTCTGCTAAGATACGTTTACAATGTTTGACGATTGGTGTGGCGCGGCGGGCGAATGTCCGTTTGCGACGCAAGAGGTTGCGGGTTCGATTCCGCCTTGGGATAGGTGTTTGTACGATCTGCAAATATTTATTCCGGGTGTTCTGGGTGTTTTCTATGTATAATAAAAAATATCTATACATGTAATGAATTGTATTAAGTATATCAGTCATCTAGTACCCATAACATAAGCTCTGCTTAGCTTGGGGCTAGATGATGCTGTGTTGACTGTCCAGCATTATTATTATTAATGTTTCAAAAAACAAATAGTTTTAACCATTGACTTTACTTTGAATTGAAACTTAATATATCTTAGGTGAATAGAAACCAAGTTTAGGGGAACAAAGTAACTGTTCATCATGTTGCGCTGTGAAGGGATCATGCAACGAAACAATAAGAACTAGGCCGCAAGTTTCGCGCGAACGGGAGCCTACGTTCATCAAGCTTTAAGACCATTCTAAATGATCCCTGGAAAACAGATACAGACTTTGAACCCCAAGCATGGTAGATATTCTAATGGGGTTAGTCAGAGATACGTCTAAATATGACTTTTGTCATATACCCACATTTTGCAGTCGTTGTTCTCTGGAAGAATACTTTTTGACTTTGACATGGTTCATGCTGCTTTTTTTATATGATTTTTAGTAATTATTATATGCCTGATATTTTAATTCTAGATGTAGTGATGGAGTCATAAAAAAAAACGATAGTTACTTTGGACTCCGGTTTTTCCTATTGCAAAAACCACAAGGAATAAGAAACAAAGTTAACGAGTCATGAATTTAACAAACACAGGTAAATAACATCATATTGAATGTTTTTAACAGGAAGCCTCTACAGCGAGACGGAAAACCATTAGTTCAATTCAATTTCACGGTTCACTGATGCGAAATAAAAGTATTTTCTAAGTACAATTCAACGGAAATGCTATATTTCAAGAAAACGACAGCTAATTTATGGTCATCATTTATATCATCATCAGCCTGTGGAAGTCCATATGCTGGATATAAGCTGGAAACAGGTTAGCGTGGTATGGACATGCATTGCAAAGAGCAGAATGTTAGATATGAACGTGGATGGATATAAGAGTAGAGTTAGGCCAAAGAAACGATGGATGGATTGAGTGAAAGATGATATAAATCTGCGTCCATCAACCTGAGGCATACAGATGTTAAGCCACATGTGCCTGTAATTACACCGGCACCCACACCCTTCAAACCGGAACACGCTGCGCTGCTTGGCGGCAGAAATAGGCATGGTGGTAGTACTGCCCCGGACGAGCCCTTCACTAAGAGCTCTACTATACTCGACTTAGACTGTTATAAGTTTTTGTAGATGGTAGTGTACAATATTCATCGATATTAAAAAGAGCAGTAACTCTTCAAACTTGTCACGCGGAAGGTGAGCACGGAAACTCGTCAAGGGACCAAGGTTCAACAGTTTTTATTGAATTTTTTTGTCAAGCGTTATAAATAGGCAAGGAAGTCAACGAATGAAATGTGTTACTGCTTGCTTCATTGAACTTCATTACCTGCTAAATCTGAAGGTACACTTCCATTATAAACCTATCTATTTATTAAGCCTGTGTACATCCACTCCTGGGTATAAGCCTTCTATTTAAAACGACCTTCTATCCGGTTCTGTGTCTAGATGATCTCTGCGGATGTTTTTGTAATAGTGCTTTTTGAATATCTTTCAACCATCGAATTACAAACCTAAAAAAAAACAACACGACTTTAATCCCGAATCACAGTAGATATCCCCTTAGATCTCTTAGTACCTACTTGAGATTCTTCAAGAACGTCTAAGGTCTAGTCAGAGGTACGTCCAATATTATATTAAGTAGTAAGTGTTCCATACGTTACAGGTTACCAGCCCATCGCCGCTGCTAGAATACTAACAATTTTAGGTAAATACATAGCTTACTCATTATTTTAGAAAATAGTATACTTTACGAGTACATAATGTGAGCCTACACAAAACCACAGACCAAACAATAGTAGTCCACCGATACAAACAAGTTTTTATTGGAAATTCCATAACTCATTCATGCTGTGAGTCTGAAGGAATAAAACATATTGTATTGAGGATAACAAACATTATAGTGACCTGAGACAGACGTCAATGCGGTTACGTGACGTGACAGGATGTGACGTGGCGTGTCGGTTGAACATGCTACTGCTGGTGGAACAAGCATATGGCCCACCTGATGTTAAGTGGTAGCCATCGCCTATAACAAAGCATCACGAAGGTGCCTTATAATACACACCTCTGTTTTCATCAACCTGAGGCATACAGGTGTTAAGCCTCATGTGCAACTTGCTACTGCTGGTGGAACAAGCATATGGCCCACCTGATGTTAAGTGGTAGCCATCGCCTATAACAAAGCATCACGAAGGTGCCCTATAATACACACCTCTGTTTTCATCAACCTGAGGCATACAGGTGTTAAGCCTCATGTGCAACATGCTACTGCTGGTGGAACAAGCATATGGCCCACCTGATGTTAAGTGGTAGCCATCGCCTATAACAAAGCATCACGAAGGTGCTCTATAATGCACTACTCAGCGTCCATCAACCTGAGGCATACAGGTGTTAAGCCTCATGTGCCTGTAATTACACCGGGCACCCACACCTTTCAACTCGGAACACAGCAAGCTGCTTGACGGCAGAAATAGGCATAGTGGTAGTACTTCCCCGGACGAGCCCTTCACTAAGAGCTCTACTACTACTATTCTTTAACTAACGGATTATAGGTACGCTAAAATATAGAAACCGGCCATTTCTACGACACAATTGGAAATTAGTTTGTTTAAATAGGTTATTATACTGTTTGTTTTTTCAAATAAAATAAAAATGGAATCATATGTAACTCATTTAGGTGAAGAACAAAGTAAAGTTGCAGATATTTTGATATTATCCCAAAAATTATTCCCTCGAATGGTGAAGGGCAAGTAAGCACTATAAAAACTAACAAATTATGTAAATAAGGGCGGTGACATCTCTCGTAGATTCAACTGAATCCAATTTCGGTTTATCGAGCAGGTTTAAATAGTATATCGCCAACGCTGTAGATGGTACGACGGTCGCTATAGCACCGTACTAAAAACATCCCAAGGGATAATTTCTTCGGGTCCGATTGAGCTCTCAATAGCGCAGTTGGCTAACGTTTCGTGGGTTCAAATCCCACTCAAGGTAATAATTTTAAAAAATCTTTGTGATTTCCTGAAGTGCAGGTGAGCACTATAAAAACTAACAAATTATGATCACCGCGTACAATAGAAGCACACGAGAGTGAAAATGCGTCGTCTAGACAAGCGTTCCGCAATTATTTCTGTAGTGGCGTGCGTCATTCATTGACGCAATCAAACGAAGAAATGAAGGCATAACTACCGTGACTATTGCGACATTTACTATTGTGAATGTTTATGATCAGACGTTTATTGTAAAATTGTACACACTTATATTTTACGTCAGCTTCGTCGCTTTCGGAGACTTCCAAAAAAAAACATACAATCTATACAAATTATAATGTGAGTCAGTTAGGACAAAGGTTCTTAACCTGTGTCCTAACTCACATTATAGACAACACACAGCCTAAGCCGCTGGCCGTAGAGACTTGAAATTTTACTTGTAGTGCGTAAAGTTAATTTGCGTGTTACGTGGTCACCATCACCTATAACAATGTTTAGCCTCGTAGGTAGTCACGCTCGTCAGGAACGTGCTTCACAAAGCACTGCTGTGTCCGTCAACCTGAGGAGTACAGGTGTTAAGCCTCATGTGTCAGTAACCCACTAAACATCTTCAAGATGTTAAACTAAGAGACCTGAGGGAATATTTACCCGTGCCGCGAGCATAATGTCGTCAAGTTATTTCTTTCTTTAACTATTTTCGTCGTCTCTCAAATGATGTGTCGGCTAGTATAAAAATAATTTGTTTAATAAGCCATTAGCCCAACCCAGCGAAGTACTTCGTTTATCAGTGCAACGTCAATAGCTTCTATTTATAGCAATGATAACGATATTACAGTGGAATATAGTTGGTAGGTTAACTGAATCCGGTAAGCAGGTTCCATGAGGTCAACGGACGAGCGCGCCGGAACGTCTCCGCTTCTAGACTTTCAGGGTGCTGTGATGGGGACAGGTTCCGTGTAGCGGTCCCGGGAACCGTGTCAATCGCGCAATTATTTAGTGCGCAGCTTACGGAAAAGGCTTGGCTCCGCATTCGACCACCATATAAGTTTCTGACATCAAAAGACGACCTGAACCGAAATAAGTTTTTGGGAGAAGACATTTTTATTTATATTGTTTATGTAAAGCAATAAACATACTGAATACATTTACGTTAGAATCTTTTATTCGGGTACCTAAAAAGTTTTCCACATAATTGATTTAATTTAATACCGAAACTAGTATATTTATTATAATCATCATCCGCAGATTACCACCCACTGTGAAGAGGCCTCTTTTTGATAGAAGTTAAACTTATTGCATAAAACGTGGTCGGATTACAGATGTGAGTGGTTAAAAGAAATATGGTTCAACGAATTTTGCAAAGCTCAATATGCAACGAAAGGTTAACTAACTACTTAATTCAATTGAAAATTATAACATTTAAAATTAATTGAATGAAATACTTAAATTAAATGTCATAAATTGAAGATTTTTTAAGCCATTACTTACCAAATTTTTTGTTGTTAGATCTAAATCTCAGATAGTTTGTAACGGTTTGCAGATAGCTCAACTGTTTCATGTTTATTTTTTACATTCCTATTGTAAATACTTAAATTACTTGAAATTTTCTTTATAAATAGATGTTTTATGAAAAAAACAGATAGCTTAAGTTTTTTTATTGCAATTTTGAGACAGTCATTAGATGTGTGCGATAATAATTATTATGGATGGTGAAATTTTCTAAAGTTTAAAGATTTTGAAATGTCTACACAAAATTGCATAAACATTTTTGACATTTATACATTTTTAAAAGTAGCATAACGCTTTTAAATGTTAGCAGAATAAATGTTGAAGCTTGCACAACAAAATTCAAAATCAATAAATTGGTGTCCTAATATTTTCTGCTTATCAAAATCTATGTAAATTTTTCTAATGTATTATTTGAAAATGTCGAAACCAAAATTGCATAAACATGTATTTAGTATTCATACATTTTTGAAACTTGCAAAACTTATTTTAAATGACTACATTAGATATACATTATGCAGCTTGCACAACTAAACTCAAAAAAATAATATTCAGAGATTACGAGACTTTCTAACATCACTTAAATAATAATGCTGGACAATCCACCCAGCATCATCTAGCCCCAAGCTAAGCAGAGCTTGTGTTATGGGTACTAGATGACTGATATACTTAACACAATACACTACAATATAGATATTTTTTATTATACATAGAAAACACCCAGAACACGCAGAATAAATATTTGTAGATCGTACAAACATTAATCCCAAGGCGGGAATCGAACCCGCAGCCTCTGCGACGCAGGCGGACATTCGCCCGCCGCGCCACATCGGTCGTCATGTATGTACAAGTACTATTTGTACTATTAGTATATGTACATACCTTCTAATAGTACAACAAGAAAGCAGATATTTTAATTATAAATATATGTAAATAACCATTATAAAAATCTTTGCCCTGACTGACTGACATATTGACAACGCACAGCCTAACTACTGGCCGTAGACTTTAAATCAAGGAATATTCGTCTTGGTGCGTAGAGGTTTTCTTAGAAAGCAATTCCCGAGATTCAACCCCTAAACGGATACAGCGGGGGTTGAAGTTTGCATAAAAACAACTTCACGCGGACGAAGTCACGCGCGTTTCACTAGTACGTAAAGAAGAATAGGCGATGATTAATGGTAGATTCTAATTGTTATAATAGTTGAATTATAAATAAATATTATTGAAAATGGAATAAAATAAATTGAAAATGTATTGGTGTTTTTTATAATATTATATCAGTCAGTCAGGACAGATTCTTATAATTGTAATAGAATAGAAGGGTATGTTTGTAATATGCATTTCAACGACTAACAAGACAGGCCTTACAGCTCAGTTCGTAGAAGTTTTACCTTCTGTGCTGTAGGTTGCGGGTTCGATCCCCACCGAAGACAAACATTTGTGTGATGAACATAGATGTTTGTTCTCTGGGTGTTAATTGTATTCTAAGTATTATAATTCTTATGTATTTACAAAAAATAAGTATTATATCAGTGATCTGGTTTCCATAGTACAAGCTATGCTTGATTTGGAACTAGATGATGCTGTGTAAAAACGTTCATAAATACTATTAGTTGTAAGTAAAATTATTAAAATAATCAAACCAGCTCGATACGAATAAGGCACTTGCCATGTTGTCTACGACAGTACGTAGTTCAGACAAGAAGATGGATTTTAATTGAATGTCGAACACTCCTTGTAGTATTATAAGAATACAGGTTATAGCTATCACATCGCAAGATGTGGATACGTATGATAATGCTTACACTCACACAGGCACGACGGCGCGACCTGGCTGTGGTAGGACCGCGCTGATTGTGTGCTAGGTACAAATACTGATAATGGATGCACAGTCGGCTAAAATATTGAGATCACATTGTTTAGGTATTTTCAAAGGATTCAATTTGATTTATAAAGCATGTGCTATTCGCAAATGGGGAAATAATAGAACTATTCGAGATCTTGCCACTCAGCCAGTAAATTCTTCAATTATATTGTCTTCAATTTGAACCGAAGAAAATGATAAGAGAGCGAACGCGGATACGGTGAGCGCAGAGCACACATACTCAATCGAATATTCATGTAGACGTAAACGAGCACGCACACAATGTAGAGTTACGAAAATAGCCGCGCCGATAGCGCAAACACACCAACACACGCCCACTCTCTGTACGTGAACTGTAATAAAAACATACATAGACACTGCGCTATGAATAAGTAACATATATATTGAAATGGTAAAAGTACAAGTGAAGAGATTGTATGTAGCACCGAATAAAGTACATATGATAGAGGCGCTTCTCGCGTCGGCCGCTGCTGCCGCGCTGATCGAAGGACCGCCAGCGAAGAGAAAGCTCATTTGGAAAATTAGCCCCGAGGTTATTTGCATGCATGCCAATATTATAACCGGCCACAATAGAACCAGCAACAATACGGTAGCTTCGCTTCCGATACGATACCGGTTTCGTCTAGTTCCAAGTTCCAATTATAGGATCGTCGCAAGTGAGCGGTGCTGCACATCGAAGAATGTGGATCGACGACGGAATGTCAAAGCGGACTCACCTAAATTTATGACATACATGGCCTGGGAGCGCTCGAGCCTCCTCGCGTGCTCCACGGCCCGGTAGAGTCCGCCGGAATCCACTTTGATGCACTTCAAACGTACACAAGAACAGGAACCACTGCGCTGGGCGCAAACATCTCATGGAAGGCACCGGCGCCGGCACTGGCACTGGCGCGGCCGTCTCGCGGCGTCGGAACAACACTGTGCGTGTACACTCGCGGGCAGCGGGCTGCAGCGGCAGGTGAGCTCGGATCGCGGTCGGACACTGACTGAGCGTCACCGTCACCGCAACGCAACGCGACGCGGCCGCAGGGCGCGGGCGGCGGCGGCGGCAGTGACGTGCGCCCGCGCCGCGTCCCGCTCGCGCCCAAGCGATACGCTCCTATAGATAAACGACGCAAAACTTGGCAGTCAGATTTATACAAAAACACAGAACACTTCACGAAATGCAGATTTCCGAGAAACGTAATTTATAGAATACTAAGAAAATAAAAACAAAGACCCAACAATCGTAGTTACTGGAGCTACTTGGATTGGAAGGATGTACAGGCCTACAGGAAGAAATTCTACTGTAGCGGTACACAACAAAGTTATAATATAACAACAAGTTCCTATGCCAGTATGGTATTCAGCTTTGGGGCTGTAACAAGAAGATCGACATAGAGATAATCCAGCGTGTCCAAAATAAAACACTCAGGGGAATAGTGAACGCACCCTGGTACGTACGAAATGACGATCTCCATCGGGACCTTACTTAGACGAGTAAACCACCGTCTAAGGGACCTTGTTCATACATACAGTTCGTCGACAGTGTAATTAAAAACTATGCACTGGAAGTTCACTGTTGACACAAGACTTAAAAACAAAACCTCTCTCATATCTTAAAACTGTTTTTCCTATAACATTGTAACAATAGCCAACAACTAAGCTTCTTAATAGAATTCTTATTTAGCAGTATGACAAGGACGAAGGAGATTCTAAAAATAAGACCTATTAACATTCAAAATCACTTACTGAATGGAATCGCAGAGTAATCAAATAAATATTATCTATCATTACAAATTATCTTCATTCTTACTGACTGACATATAGGCAACGCATAGCCTAAACGGTTGGTCCTTAGGCTTGAAATTTTTAGGGTAGTTTTGTAGTACATAGGGGTGTACTAAGATAGTAATTCCCAAAATGTAACACCTATAGGGGCAGAGTGAGGGTTGAAGTTTGTACAAAAATAGCTTCACGTGGACGAAGTCGCGGGTGTTTCCACTAGCATCAACATAAATTATGTAAAGAGCAAAGTTCATAATGCCATCTTATGGTGCCAGTTGCCAGCAGAACCGGAACAAGAACTATCATAGCTATATAAACTTGCTGAACAGGTATGGTATTAAACAGTCAGTACCATAGGTAGGCAAAGGTAAATACGTCTTATTATTTCAAAAACTGCGTAATATATAGGTTAAATAACTTTACGTTCACGTTAAAAACAAATTCAAGGCGATCTTAATAATAATTACCTATTACGCTACTAAACACGAATTGTAATAAAAATTTGCCGATTTTTTTATATAAATTTATACTGACATACTTCTGACTCGAGCCCTAATCCAAGTAAAACTTTTATAGAATTTTTATTTCTTTTACAGATAACTGATAGAATACATAAAATACTTGTTTGTTAATACAATACAACACCTAGACACAGAACAAACATCCGCGTTTATCACACAAATGTCTATCTTTGATGGGGATCGAACCCACAACCTACAGTGCAGAAAGCAGAGCTACTACCAGCTGAGCTGTAGTGACTGTAAGAATTCGATTACATTGAATTCGATTCCATCCATCTCACCTGATGTTCAAATTCTAATCAGAGCAATGATATGGTTGATTGTCTGGATTATCATCTTAGAATATCATCTGTTCAATTCGGTGAATGACAGCTAATCACGAGATCTTTCAAAGTGGCTAACCCCCAAATACCTACTCATGCATCTAAGATTTAAGCACGTCTCAAGTGACAAATTTTTGACAGATTTTCATTGAAAACTGTAAAAAAATTGCGACCTTAGATGCGTTTGAGTTTTCGGGGGTAAGTGAAAATGCGGCATATGATACTCCTTTCGTCTCATTTGACAACATATTATATCAGGTAAGCAATTAAACTGGTCAAAAATATGCGTGGGCAAATTGAATAGCCGCTTGAGACATACGAATGTAAGGCCTCAAGTACCTGTAATTTCAATAATGAGTTTTCTGAAATATAGTGTTATTTTTATAATAATCGTACTCAAAAACTATATCTTTAATGAGGACTAAAATAATATGGGCTCAAAATCGTTCTTCCTGGAAACGTGTGGGTGAAGCTTATGTTCAGCACTGTACTACTACAGGCTGTTGATGATGATAATGATAGTAATATGATAATTGATAGATGTCGACAAGAAATTGGCAGGAAACAATAAGTACGGCCGCACGCGCTCAAATCTGCAGGAAACGTTGATGCCATAACAAATTATCTCAGATGTGAGGTATCAGATATCAAAACAGCGGTTAACTTGGTGCCATTGAATCATCAGGTCACTAATAGCCTTGGTTTGAGGCGCAGTTTCGACGTCACCTGGTGACACATCCGTACGACCTCGGCTTTGACTTGCCAAAATACGAATACCAGTTAATTCGGTAGCTAACTGAAGAGCGACTGTCGTCGTCCAAAAGCAAGAAAACGGTGATGTTTTGAAATAATGTTTTGTAAGAAAATATATTGCGATTGCATGATGACTAGTAAGTTAGAAACATACATTGATTTGTAAATGATAACAGGGACACTATATTTTCTATAGCCAAAGAGACTAGCGATAAGCCAAGCGAAGGAAGATAACGTTTCGTGAGGCCAACAACCGAAGGGAATTTGTAAGCTTTATCATAATCGGGTGAACCCCTCACACACACCCCCACGCATTATCACACCCCCCCACATACATACATAATCACACCCCCACATACACACCTTCACAAACACTACACTAAATGCGTACCTACTTACTTAGTTTTGTTAAAATTACTTTTCTTTTAGTTTACGTACTGTTTCTTATTCTTTTTCCGTTTGCTTTTGTTGGTTTTTTTTTTTTTTTTACTATTTATAGGTAGACGTTTGACCGCAATCTCACCTGATGTAAAGTGATGATGCGGTCGACGATGTGTAATCGTTCCTTTAGCGACAATTAATAAAATAATAGCTTCGTGTACAAAGTAGGAATCTGTTATTGGCAGTAAGTGTTGTTTATAAGTTTTAAGTTAATATCTCTAAGTGCTGCTTATTCTATGATTAATAAAAAAAAAAAAATGTTAGGGTCTACCCCGACCCAAACATACATTTTTTATTATAATATCGTGGTATTGAAA
The DNA here is from genome assembly GCA_947095575.1 of Electrophaes corylata. Classification (NCBI taxonomy): domain Eukaryota; kingdom Metazoa; phylum Arthropoda; class Insecta; order Lepidoptera; family Geometridae; genus Electrophaes; species Electrophaes corylata. Next base: position 12,001,082 of record OX352712.1, on the reverse strand, counting down.
TTGAAATTTGCTCGCGCTTACGATCACGGATGAACGGACGATTTCTTCTGTTAGGAAGCAATTTTTTTTAATTGTTATTCTTAGTTTTTTTTATAAGATGATGCACTTTTTTACAAAAACAAGCAGCAAATTTATTTTATGTAAGAAATATGTATATGTAAATTTATCATCCCAATGATATATTTTTTCACAATTCCAAGTCTACCTAGTAAAAAGTAGATAGTATCTAGAAGAAGCGGAGTACGCGGAAGCTATCCCCGAAGCCAACGTATACTAGTACCGAACGGCTTTTTTTAAGCACCAGAGAAGACGAGATAGAGCTTCTGAAAACGGGTGAAACCACGATACTCAAGGTCTTTTAGAAGATATAACTCGGACATCTTCGAGGGTGTGACGCCCATACAAATGGAACAAGCAGTGATAACCATCAACACTCACACCCTTCAACCCGAAATATAGCAAGCTGCTTGGCGGCAGAAATAGGCATGGAATATATCCCTTCATGTAAATTGCAGAAATCGTGTTAGTTATTTTATTTTATCAAGTTATAAGAATAGACTGCTATCTACATCACATCAACAGCAATAAATCGATAGATATCGCAAGCTATTTATAAATATACGCAGAAGCTAGATCATAGGGAACTTTATCAGATAAGAAACTATACTGAGCTAGTGTTTGCAGATCTAAAGCCGCAATCATCATTCTTTCACGCTTCTTAGTCAAAGTCATAAACTATTTATTTAGGTATATCCACAGGGATCATCTTGAATCGTCTTAAAGCTAGGTGAATCTAAGCGCCAGTTTCTCATAACCAAGCCTAGAAGATCAAGCAAGTAACTTACGGTTTGGTTTCTATAGTTTTTTTTGTATGATCTTCTTACATTTATATTATCTTTTTACAAATTAAGTAGGCAATCAAACCAAAAAATGGTATGTATATAGGTCCCTAATAGTTAGGATCCAGATTTTTTACTAACGTGAAAAAGGATAATAAACTGAATAAGTCAATTTGCTAAAATAAAAAAAGCATAATCATGCGTGGCTAACATTGTCGCCATGCGCAGGCGCCGGCTGGTTTGTAGGTGATCAACCTTGTCTAGACACAAAACTGAGTAATACTAAATCCTATTTGTGAGTTTTACACAACAGCTCATTTTGAAAAAGACCCTGAAACAGACAGTTTGTTGACGTAATACGCATGAGTAAATAGAAACTCTTTCCGCTTGGATACCGTCGTACGATCAATCTTTCCACGAATCTCCTTTTCTTCTGATTTTATTTTGAACAAGCTGACCCGCTCGCGATTTCTTCCGCGTGGTTACTGTAGTTTTTCAGTTTTTCATACAAACTTCATCTCCCTTTGTACACCCTTTTTGGGATGACAACTCAATTAAACCTATACTTAGTTGCAGACTATAAGCTAACTAATTCTGCGAATCGTATCAACATAAATTTAGTAGGTTTTCCGTGATGCGTTTACATACAATTGTAAACAAACGTTCAATTTTTTGTTTAAAAAATAGATTCCTTAGTTTTGCCCTTTTTAAAGTATTATTAGCAAAATTTAAAAAAATATCTTTAATGTAGACCTCTACAGTGTTTTAGACCTCTCACCTCTACAGTAACAAACAAATTTCAACCCCCGTTATACCCTTAAACGGCAGCTCGTCATGGACACTTGAAATTTGTAGATAGTTCAGTCCTTTCTTCAGTATTTTGTATATATTGACAAAAATAATAAATAAATAATGCTGGACAATCCACACAGCATCATCTAGCCCCAAGCTAAGCAGAGCTTGTGTTATGGGTACTAGATGACTGATATACTTAATACAATACTAAGATATTTTTTTTATTATGCATAGAAAATACCCAGAACACCCGGAATAAATATTTGCAGATCGTACAAATATTTATCCCAAGGCGGGAATCGAACCCGCAACCTTTTGCGTCGCAGGGGACATTCGCCCGCCGCGCCACATCGGTCGTCGGTCATAACTGTCAATAACTACTATTGCAACTGTTGTGATTTTTTCTGTTGAAATACCGTCACATACACAAACTCACATTACTCTTCACTTTCCTATATAGACCACCTACATTTTACGTTTCCCTTATTTATTTCCTCTTGTTGTTGTTTTGCACTTCTTTTGATTTCTCCTCGTGTCTTACCTTGTTTTTAAGTAGTAATTTTATGTGTGGAAATCGTGTTTGCATTGTCGCCCACCTTGATAAAGGCTTGCAAATGCGAGGACTATGAGGAACACGATTTTTAGTTTAGATTTTAGTTGATATGAATTTACGCTTGAGTCAAAAAATAAAAGTTAAAAAAATCTACAAAAAAGTAGGTATTAAATATTGAATTAAAATACGTCGGAGAATGTTATATCAAAAAAACCAAGGCTTTGATTAGTTCCTATCTAAATGATTCAATAAACTAATATCATTCGGATCGGTTTTAATTAAATTAAGTAGGTATTTATTCACATAAAATACACACTCAATATTCTTTATCTTAATTTGTTTTAAGTATATCATAGCTAGATCTTGTTTTTTTTCTTGATTATTTATTATTATTATTGAAGGAAGCTCAGTAAAGCTGCTTACAGAATACCGCCTTCTGTATGACAGCGATCCTTTCGCTGAAGACACTATCATACTGATGTCGAGCTGATCGCCGCTGAAGATGGTCTCACTGTATGAAGGAAACCAGCAATAAACAATGCACAAATACCTTCGATCGAAGACAAAAACAATCAACGGAATCCGTATATGGAACAGTAGAAAAGCGGTAAAATATGTGATTTTATGTCCTGGTCAAACCTAATTATGCTACTAATTGATCCTTTAAAGCCTTTTGGCTTTAAAAGTTATAGCAACAACCGGAAGAAGAATTGAGGGAACCGAAATTAATTAAAAATCTTGTCGAACCTGATGAACGGGTCAATCATTCAAATTTTCATTCAAAAGCGCAGTCAAATTATTATTAATGCCATTTGACTCTCGAGGTTTTGAACATTAGCTGGCGCCAGCGAAATTTTATTGCTTGTCTATTTAATTTAACAGTATTATCTCACATATCATCTAACTGACCGGCGCTGTCTGTATCACCATTTATATTTACCGGGTGACTAGAGTCACGCTCGGCGCCACACCGTCATCTCACCGCTAGCTCAAACCCTCATCACCCGTAGGTGACTGGTACTGAGATCGGCGCCCGCCACTTACGCCACGGATATATCCTGCAGCTTGAGCCAACCGTGACAGCGGCGCCTGGACACACGTTAAAATAGACATTACACCATTTACTGCCCATTCGAAGTGATTAATAATGGAACAGTCATAATCTCTGCAGTGGTCGTTAGCTATTTTCATTCGGGAAATGAAATTGCCAACAAAATAATATTGCAAAACTTTTATTTCCCAAACAACAGACGTTTTTTTGTATAAATAGTATTATCTTTACTTGCGTTTTGTAGATTTGGTGGTATTTATGTTTATTTATACGTAGTAAAGCTTGCATTATAGAACCAGATAACTCATAGAACACTTGAATGACCAGATGAAAACTTCGGTAACTGGTCATCAATACCTATTTGGGGTACGGGGTCGGGACGCGAATGAATGATGTCAATCATTACTTCTATCAATCTATCATTATTTCTAATTACCTACTAACAGACAGTTGTGTGAATAAATAAAGATAATTTTATATGAGATATAGTAGTCGAGTTACTGATCTAAAGATGCGGGACCGAAAAAAACCACTGATACAAAAAATGTAACATTGAAAAAGTGTGCGGGGAAAGAGAAAGCAATTTGAACATCTGCAGTTCTCAGAAGAGTTTAGCAATGATCTCTACATTTTTTTTTTCTGTTGCCTATCAGTGAACTTGTATTTAATCTAAATTAGTGCCTTTCACTTCTAATTTAGACATGCCTGGTTTTAAATAGATCTGTCTCCATAGCTTAGTGCCGGTGACGCAGGAAGACTTGTTTCTTAGGCAACGACTCCCAAACTAAGGTTAAATAGGTTCACTGAGATCGCACACGATTGACCCCAGACCTAATCATAATCTATACCGTGGGAACCGCAGACCGCACGTCAGATATTGCAATCATAATAAATAAATATTAATGGACAATCCACACAGCGTCGAACAGCCTCAGACTCAGATATTCAGAAATAATGAGTCTATGATGATATTTAGAAAGTTCTAATCTAGAACACCTAGACCAAATTAAGAAACGAGATTTTGTCCAACAGTATGAATAAACTCAGGGTTAACATAGCATAAACTATGCTTCTTTTCTAATGCTCTAAGAAAGAAAGATTTGAGTCAAAGTAAAGTACATACTGTTTGACCAAGTGAGTCAGGCAGCATGCGCGTGGGCAATGATTGAGGTAAGCTATTTCAGTCGACCTTATCAAAGAACTCGAAAATAACCGCCGGCAGTTGGTACACAATCTGGGTGAATAGCCGACATCATTCGGACAACACTGGATTATGTAATAACCAGCTAGCTAAAACAGAGCAGATGTAGAAAATACTAACGAAAATAGATATCTTTGTGAGCGAGATTATTATAATCATTTTGTTGTTATCACTATAAGCTAATATGAGTTTTATAAGTGAAAAGAGAGGATACACAGTTACGGAACAAGCAAACGCCTGATACAGAGCGGTCACCTCTGCCTTACAGAGGACCACCACCGAGGACTTGCTTTTTGTACCCTAACATATCGTCCATCTCTCTGACACGTTAAGGTCTGATAAGTCTCATGGTGGTAATTGAGCCGGTGTCCGTCCCCTGCACTTCAGAACACAGCAATGCGAGCGTTACTGACTGAAAAATATTAAGTGTAGCGTTTTTTAATAGCTATCGGTTATAAATCTGAGGTTAATATCTAGTTGTATCTGCGCAGACGTGAGATTCAATGTCGTAGAGGTGTGTCTTGAAACCTTTAATCTACGTGAAGTCGCTAGCGATGCAAATTCGTTCAAACTATTGGTGATAGTAATGATTGACAAGAACTTGACCTGATTTAGAAAAGTCAAAGTCAAAAGATATTTATTTATTCATTAAGACTCGCAAGGGTCACTTATGCCCGGTTTCAATATCCTACGAACATCCGTTGGGAGTCGATACCGGCCAGAACTTGTAAAATTTAGAGCCGGGTATTACAAATAACAGAAAAGATCGTACACTGAGATTATAAAATATTGTTGTTTGTCAGATTTATTTTACTGCTGATAGGGAAACGTCTATAAATACCCAGATATAAAAAAAAACGAGCGTGCTTTAGACCACACGACTGAAGTAAAACTTCTTTAATATACAAAACGTAACTGGCTATGAGAGAAAGAGAGAATGAACAGTGCTTTCATACCCATGGTAGTGTTAACCGTTTAACGCAACCTTGTTGGAAGTCGCATAAGAAGTATTACCTACTTCAAAAACTAGATTTTGTAATATTGTAGATTTTTTGGGATAATATAAAAATCTTTGTAATATTACATACTTACACTACATTACTTACTTACTTACATTCCCTTATTTGAGTTACTAAGTAAGTACTTTAAACATCAATGGAAATAATAAACAAAGCATAATCTTTTTACTAATAAACCACTCAATATGAACAATGGATATCGTAAGGTGACAAATTTGAGGTAGGTGTATAAAATCATTCAAACACATCGTCCCTTGGAATTGTATTTAGTCCTAAGATCTGAAAATGTTAAACCTACTTACATAATAAGGCAATAAACATACTGAATACTGAATACAGGATCGTTTTTCTCGCAGGTGATGTTAGATGAGTCACCTCTCTGGGAAATCCCAGCACCGCCAGACGGTCAACGCGTCCGTGCGTCAAGCGCACCCTAAATATATGTCCGCTTGTCGGAACACTGTTGACCTGATCTATGAACAACACTTATATTATGGCTGACTACGCCGATGTTTAATTCTGGGATTCATTGTTTGCCTGTTCAGAACAGGCTGTTCTTCTAGGTTTCTTCTAGGAAATAGCGCCTCACTTAGTTTATGAGGCTTTTCAAAAACATCTCATTGGTTTCATTCACAGAGCTACACCTGATACTTCACTTAAATAGATAGCTACTTTCTTTGTTATAGTAGTAGTAGAGCTCTTAGTGAAGGGCTCGTCCGGGGCAAATTCCATCCGGTTGTTCCATCAACAATATAAAAAAAAAATTGTTAAACTGTCCACACAGTGTGTCAACTAGGTGCTACTCATGTACAGTCAGCTGCACCAGAATGTATACAGTTATATATACAGTAACTTTTAAAATGGTTTCACATCGGTGCTAAAAATATTTACACAACTATTCAAAAAACGAGTGAGGTCATCAACTAATTTCATGACTTTTTAGTTTTTGAGGTGTAAGAGTTCATTGTTTTGCTGTAATACAGTTATAAAAGTTACAAATTGTATACATTCTAGTGCAGCTGACTGTACCCTAAAGAAATGTACAAAATACTGTTTACTATTTAGTTCTGAATAAATATTATATTATCTTATCAATTCGGTAAATAATATTGTATTGATATAGGTTTAATCATAGTGTTATTCAAGAATTAACGATTGTACTATAAAAATAAAAGCCAAATAGCTTAAGTAGGTATACTCTTATTATCTTGAAACCCATTTGACTATATTACATCCATTGAGCTAGTTGAGCTACGAAGAAACAAGCTTAAAAGAATAGAAGTCTAATATATTTTATAAATAACAAAATCCTCTTGCACCTGTTTTAGAATTATCTAGTACGTTACCGAACCAAAGCTTCCATGTTTGTCCTTGGTAGTAAGAGATCTGAGGGAATATCTACCGTGCCTGCAGATTCAAGTTGTAAAGCAAAAGAGTAAAGCTATTTCATTTATTTTTTTCCATTTTCAATTTATCTGTCTGCTTTAACATACCTATTCATGTAACCTATAGAACTACAATAGAAAATTTCCATGAATTTTCTGAAATCACCGATTCTTGCGCAACCCTAATTTCCAAGAAAACAGTGGCATAAATTATGAGGAATAAAATCACCGACCTTAATAGTGGAGGCACACGCAGAGTTTGCCGACACGTCACCGACGCAGGGTGACGTCACCGCGACCTTACAGGGTTTAAGTTGAGGGTGAGACAGTAACCATAGGTCAAGTTATATAGCGAAAAACGCTGACATAGACATAGATACTTAGGTCACTTGTCTTATCGCCATGGTCGTGCGTGACATTTGTCAAAGGGCATAATAATTTGACTGGCCTCAAAGCTCATTCTCAGCGGTTGTGGGTTCGATCCCCACCGAAGACAATAATTTGTGTGAGAGACATACATTTTATTTGTGTATGGGTTTATGCTGTATAATGTATGCATATAAAATATTTGTATAGTGTACTATCAAAGGCCCAATTCGAACAAAACTTGTGTTAATTTCCAAATGGTATTCTTTGAAACTGCCATTTCAGACAGGCCCAACTTTGACAATCAAATTTTAGTTTCAATCTCGTCTCAGATCCAAAAAAAATACGAAAATCCGTAACCTTGTTCCTCTGGTTTTAGAAAATGTTTAGACTTTTTGACCTATTTACTTTACACCAGCTGACCCGCGCCCACTTCGTTGGGGGGGTAAACATTTTTACTGTTCATTTTTCGGGTTAATATTGTATAGCCTATGACACTCACAAATAACGTGGCTTTATATTGGTAAAAGACTTTTCAAAATCGGTTCAGTAGATCCAGAGATCCCCTTCAATCTCACAAACTTCACCTCTTTATAATTTGTGTATACATAAACACCCAAGCGAACTTAACATTTAAAATGAGTCCATAAATATTTAAAATACGAATCGGTTAATAAATATTTGCGAAAAATAATGTTATCTTAATGACCAGTCTTGATAATGTTTCATCGATATTAATATTAATAGACCGTGAGAATATAATCATCTAGTAGATGCTGTTTTGAGGATTAAAACTGTTTTGTGTAACTGTATTTGTTAAGTTAGTAGGCGATTAAAGTGCAACACGCAGAGAACGGACGCGGGACGTGCGCGGGTCATGAGGGGTTCAAGCATAGATATCCCCTCAGTTCTGTTAGGGCAGTCATTCCCAAAGTGGTCCAGGTGGACCCCCAGGGGTCCACGGGAGACTCGACGGGGGTCTACGTTGGACGTGACAAAAAATGGGAGTCTACAATCGTAAGCAGGGGTGCATGAAAATTAATTTGGTTTCGATGGTGAAGAACTAAAATGTTGGCTTGTTATTTTAAATTATATGATACCTAAATTAAACCTTCTCATTAAAACAATTTATAAATAAATTTAGAAAAAAATTGATAGTTCCGAACTGGGAGTCGAACCCAGACCATGTCGGTATCGAGCCGAGATTTAGAAATTGGTAGTAATGTAGATGCAGGGGGTCCACCGGATCCAGCAAAATGTTGAAAGTGGTCTATGAAACAATAAAGTCTGGGAACCACTGTGTTAGGGCGTACCAAGTAGCAGCTCAAGATTCTTTGAGGATATCTAAGGGGGTAATCCAAATATTACATTTGGCATATACCAGGAGTTATGACTACTTTCGAATACTCCAGGAACGTGTAAAGCTGACCCGTGCCCACTTTGCTGGGCGGTAAACATTTTTACTGTTCATTTTTCGGGTTAATATATAGCCTATGCCACTCACAAATAACGTGGCTTTGCATTGGTAAAAGAATTTTCAAAATCAGTTCAGTAGATCCAGAGATTTTCCCCTTCAACCTCACAAACTTCACCTCTTTTGAGTATAGATAAACACCTAAACGAACTTAACACTTGAAATGAGTTCATAATATTTAAAATACGAATCGGTTAATGAACTCCATGTAGAGCTATTAAATAATCTCATGGTTATTAGTCACGTTAGAAAAACAAATGGAACATATGTGGTCGATGTCATCATCATCAGAATCATCAGCCGCCATCATTATTGACAACAATCGCAGATCAGTTCGTAGCAGACCTGCCTTCTGCGGTGTAGGTGGAGGATTCGATCCCCACCGAAAATAAACACTTGTGTGACGAACACAATTAATGTTTGTTCCGTGTCTGGGTATTATATGTTTGGGTAAGTATAATAATAATGCTGGACAATCCACACAGCATCATCTAGCCCCAAGCTAAGCAGAGCTTGTGTTATGGGTACTAGATGACTGATATACTTAATACATTACATACATAAACATTTTTTGGTATACATAGAAAATACCCAGAATACCCGGAATAAATATTTGCAGATCGTAAAAACATTTATCCCAAGGCAGGAATCGAACCCGCAATCTCCTGGGTCGCAGGCGAACATTTGCCCGCCGCGCCACATCGGTCGTCTTATCGATCTTATTATTCTTATCTCTTATTGATCTTATAATACGTGATTACGATAATATAATACGATCGTATACATCGTGTATACGTATCGTTTATTAATCGAGAGAGCGAAACGATCGAAGATGTCTGTGGCAACTTAGGTAATACTGTATTAATCTGACGCTGAGCAAATCATATTCAATAGATGCAAAGATGGTCCCCCCTAACTGACGCTAAGTGTTTACCATCACAAAGCATCGCCTCGCGGGCCACGTTCGTTATGAACGATGCACTACCCTGCGTCCATCAACCTGAGGCATACAGGTGTTAAGCTTCATGTGCTTGTAATTTCACCGGGATCTACAGCAACCACACCCTTCAAACCGATACACACTGCGCTGCTTGGCGGCCGGAATAGGCATGGTGGTAGTACGCACCGGACGAACCCTTTAGCAAGAGTACTACTACTCATCATCAACATCCTGTAGAAGTTCACTGTTGGACATAGGCCTTCCCCATACGTTTCCAGGAAGAACGGTTTTGGGCCCTTTTCATAAAACTACTTCAAGCTATTTTAGCAACGTCATCTGTCCATCGGTTAGGGGGATTCCTACTATTCGTCTTGCGGGTCATGTCATAGTCATTCGAGAACCTTTATTCCCCAGCGGTCCTACGAGCTATATGGCCTGCCCATTGCCACTTCAACTTGCTGATTCCGAGAGCTATGACAGTGGCCTTGGTTCTTCACACACTGATGAATACTTTCGTCTTGAGGGTTTGCGGTATCTGTGACAATTTTTTCGTCAATTGCCGTAATTTCCTAAATGCAAAACTTAAGCTGTGTTTTGAACCTTGAGGAATAAATGCGGGCTAAAAAGATTAGATTAATTATAATAAATAATTATATCTTTGCATAGGTACCTACTAGTTAATACCTACAGTTAGCAAAGATTATATCAATAGTAGTATTATACCTCATGAGATGCAGTTATTATATAAACTGTGGTTATCATTTTCGTATATTGTTGTCTATTTTTAAAACAACCTTGGGTTTTCGTTTCCGATGATGGAATGTGGTTCAGCGAGGACGAATTACTAAACACGGAAAATGATTATCAAACTAACATGTCAGTAAATTATATTAACATAGCTAAAGCAAGAGTTAAACGTCACGTCGTCGCAACGAGAGTGTACAGGTTTGGTAAAAAAGGGTCTCTTTGGCACCCTTTCGGTACAGAACCCTAAAAGACACATTTCAAGGTTGTCACGAACCGTGAGCAATCAAACACTGATGGCAATAATAAAGATGAGCACAAAAGACACGTCAAGTGCGATATATCTGCTACGTAAGTAAATAACATCTGCAAATAAGTCACAGGTGTTTCAAGTGTACCTGTAATATATAAAGAACAAAACGTAATATATCCATGGTCGTATTTACGAATTATGAGTCCCTGAGGGCTCTTCTAGATAAAATTGACAAAACTGACACTGTCAAATCTATTTTCTTTGACATTACAATAACAGCTTTAGAACTGCTATACAGTGCTATATAGACAATAACTAATAAGTGGTTTAGTTTCTAGATTTACCTTTAGCGGCCACAGCTGTAGGTTTGACCGACATTGTCTCAAAGTCTTTCAGAAACACATAAAGTACATAGCAAGCGTACGGTGATCACGTGACTTTCACTTTAATAACCACACAAACAACTACACATTTATTTTATTGATAGGTACACTATAATAATTGTTAATTATGCAATAAACTAAGATTGACGAAATAAAAAAAACATTGAAGAATAGACGTGGAACATCGTAGGTCGACGGTAAGCGAGGAGCACGGTATGCAGCTGTAGCACACGCACTCCAGATGGCTGTCCCAACTCGACTGGCTGGCGACTGCGGCGCGTTAGGGCTGGCTGGGGTCGCCAGGGAGAAGGGAGGGGGCGCTAGGAAACACACAGCCTCCAACTAATAACAATTATGTAATAGAGGGTTGTTGTTACTATTTTTAGAATCACAGGCGCACGTAACCGGTTCGCAGTATAAGCCAGCATTGCAAAGCAATATTGTGCTATCGGCTCCGTATAAATAGCCTCGTTCACTGCAGTGGGAGTAGTTATGTGTTTGCAATGTTTCTATTCCTGGAGCCTTTATGCTGTTTCGCAAACAAGTAACAGGTTTAGTGGTGGCCGTTCGAGCCCAGACCGCGATTAAACCGGCACTTGCCGCCTACCCATCGGAGTAATTAAACTTCTGAAAGCTTTTAGCGGGAAAGTGGGTGTGAAACGTGTTCGGTCTCGGTTTTACTAATGGTTTTGCGGAGCGTAAAACGGTTTCCACTGCTCGTGATGTGGTGGAGCTAGGAATGGCCTGTTATGTGTCCCTTCAGGCGCCCCCGCGATTATTGTAAACGCCTACGTATTTCAAGAAGTACTCGTTCGTCCACTTTCATCAGCCTTGCATAACTTCCCGAATTGGATGTTGTAAAAGCTGTTGTTTTCTCTGTAAGGCTTCTCTGGGCTATTTCGGAACGCGCCCTCAACAAATTGGATTGCACAACAATATCACCTAATTTGTTTCCATCATGATAACCCAATTCCCCGTGCACATGTATGCAATATGGAGCCTAAGCCTCCCCCAGCGCCCCTGCTGAGGGGTGAGTAGTGGTGGAGTGCACTCCATCAGGGATCGAGCGTGGAGAGGCTGACACAGTTCGCCACTTGCAATACGGCGACCTCGTTAGCGGATGCGCTTTGCACAGTTTCGGAATATTATTTAGGTTAGTGGCAAATGCTCTACTTGCTGGTAAACAATGAACTACAGTATGCTTGGGGTTCTGTTTTGTCGGTTGTTTTGCACAACTATACTTACGTACTTCAGTACACACAGTAGAAAAACATTGCGAGGAAACTAGCTTTTAGCGATAAGGCCGCCAGCTCTAACGCTCAGCGTAAGCGCTCAGATGTCACAAAAGATCACCCGAATGGTGCTTGTGCAGAACGTTGCTCAAGCCGGTCGGTTAGTTATCTTCTAGGCTTGGTCGCGAGGAACTGGCGCTTAGATTCACCTAGATTCAAGACGTTTCAAGATGATCCCTGCGGATATTACTGAATAAATGCTTTTTGACTTTTGACTTTTTTTTGAATGATCAAGCAAGCTATCCCACAAGCCAGGACAGCCGCTAGCTACTTACTACATGAACACTTTTTTTCAAGATTATTCTACGTAATTCGAGCGCAGGACCAATCCAAACACGGCCAATCTGTGTATCATAAGAGGCTAGTAGATTACCAAAATATTGAAACGTCACCTATCAAAGTACGATTAGATATGCACCAATTACCTTATCACGTATCTTATCAAAAATCAACTAATCTAACCTGTTTATCGTGTTTGTTAGGCGAGAGTAGCACCACCCAGCCACACCTCACCCCCACCTTCCCCGAAAAGGAATAGATAGAGTTACTATGGGAAATATTTGGATCGCTTTAGCAGTATCCATTATTTTAAAAGTACTTGCTGATGGAACTAGTCCACTTGATGTTAAGCAGTTACCATCACAGAAATATTGTAGCGCAGGTGGCGTTCGATATGGGCATGGCCTACGATGTACTGTATTACATAAAGGTATTAATCTAACGTGCCTGTTATGTCTCCGGCACCCACACCCTTCAAACCAGAACAACAAGCTGCTTGGCGGCAGAAATAGCCATGGTTGTATGGTGCTTCACCTGACGAGCCCTTCACTCTAGAGAGCAAGCAGCTCTATTACTATTAAAAAGTAGACAGTTAGTGTCGAAAAATGTCTCCTTTTGGAGTTTAAGAAGTTTTGGATATCGCGAAAGCAGCCAAATTTGATGGGGGTAGATTACCCGGCGGGCGAATTTGCACAAATTTCTAAATTGCACACATGATAGCATGGAATTAAATTTCAAAATCACACACATCTTTTTGTCGTTTTTATTAAAGATTATAGTACGGAGCCGTTCGTCTTCGTGCGCTAGTCCGACTCGCACTTGGCCGGTTTTTTTAAGAAAACACGACGCAAACTAAGACAATCCCTCAGGCATTTGAGCCACCGCCTAACAACTCCAAATTAAAAATACTACTAAAATGCTTTAGATTGTGAACATAATTTAGCAAGTTTCAGATGTTTCCGAGAAGCCATCCCCCAGACACCTGCGTCACTGCAAATCGGGTATCAATGTAAAACGAGCTTTGTCACGCAGACTTTTGGATCAACATCGCTTGGGTGCAATCGCAAACTTTGAAAAGTCGATGCAGACTAATGACCTTTTATTTTACAACTTGCTGATTTTCTTTTTTAATTGAACAAGCAGATGGCTCACTTGCACCAGCACCATATAACAAAGTATTGTATCGCAGGTCATGCTCGTCACGTGTGTGTCCTACGAAGAAGACTTTATATTGGCTCTTCTTCTCTAGAGACCTTTTTAAAAATTGTTATGTATCCTGAAAAATTTACTTTAGCAAACAAAGATCAAACTGAGCGAAGTAGTTTGGGAAGGGTAAAGCGATGTATAAAGAAAGCATATGTCCAGCAGAGAACTTCTTCAGACTGACAGCAATAATTACTATTTCTAATATTGTTAAAATGATAAAGAGAACGAATAAGTAACACAACTGAACGTAACAGCTATCGAATCTGTGCGAGTGGGCCGCGGTGGGAGAAGTGCCCCGAGGCTCGACTACCCAGCCACGCTGCGTAGGCGTGTGTTGACAAACGATGTTGCCGAGTCTATTCCTGTCCCGAGCCCCGCCCATCCCACCCTCCCCCCCTCCCTCCAGCGCCCCTGCCCCTCACCCCTAAAACGCCCTTGACCTTCCGTATCCAAACAACCGCAGTCACAACAAGCGGAAAGCACTTGATTCTTTCTGAACCTCTGCCTATAGAACGCTTGGGTAATGAAACCACGACTGCTATCCTCAAAGCACGGTAGATATCTAATTTTTTGTACTCAAAATCATTTTATTTATTTGATAATATGACAGTAATTTTTGCGAAAAGACTAAGTAGACTTGGGGTAAATCTAACAAAAACTTCTACGTAATTTGGACGTGTCTTACAAGCTTATTTTCCTTCTCTTTACATTTTCCCGTTTTGGGATTGAAAGGCGGAATCGGAAACGAGACGTGCTCAGCTTGAAGAAGATTTCATCTATTTACACAACCAACGACTGGGTATTAACAAAATATTATCAGTCAACAAAATAATACGAATTGAAATTGCAATTTTCTCATCATATTTTGCGGTTATTTCACTTTTTTGCTGATATTTACTGACGTCTAGTGCATTGAATCCTATAAACTACTTTCCTTATTATTTTTTCTAAGTAGTATACATAGACCTGGCCCAAAATGAATCTTTAAATAACGTTTTGTGGTAAAAACATCAGTGATATCTTTACACTGAAGTTTTCTGTAAATTCTCAAACAAGAATGTTCATCGTTTAATATCTAAATTGTACTCTATTCATTTAATATTTACATTATATTAAATAGTAAGATGCCAAAGTCGTCAGCACAGTGGAATTTAATGCGCAAATGAACTCCTACTCAACTGTTTCGTCAAAGATTTTACGATGTTTAATAAATGCGAGCAAAATGGCTTCTCAGTTCCAGCATCAAAATGTAACTGGCACCCCTGACTTGCTCTGTTACTGCTCCACATAAGAAAGGATTTTCAGTCTGGAAATTCACCTTCAATCCAAAATTTCAGTAACTTTGAGATCCATCGTACGTGTGAGTTCGACTCCGATCCGGCTAATTCTGCGCCTAATCAATTACGCTTTACTAAAGGTGTCAAAAGTCGTTGTACTCTTAGGAACGATGTACACTTTTGTCTTTTTATTTTTTTTTATGCTATTTGCTGATGGAACTAGAATATAGCCCACCTGATGTTAAGTGGTTACCATCACCTATAACAGAGCATTGCCTCGCAGATCACATTCGTTATGAACGTGGCCTACGATGTGCTGCTCTACGTCCATCAACCTGTCACATGTGCCTGTAATGTCATCGGCACCCACACCCTTCAAACCGAAACACAGCAAGCTGCTTGGCAGCAGAAATAGGCATGGTGGTAGTACTTCCCCGGACGAGCACTTCACTAAGACCTTTACTACTACTAAACTCTAAGCGATAGCACGAAATTTCGTCTATCGCTTTTCCAAAAAAGTTTTTTTGGCCCAAAGAGCTTAGCGAGCGACATTATCGCCTAGCAACGATATAGATCGATAGATATTCATCAACCTATTGTTACGTACCGGCTGTAGACATTCTGCACGAGTCTCTCTTATCCACATGACTGGGTAATATTCTTATTGACAGGATATCTAACGAGACTGCTTCCCAAAATTAATTATTTTGTGCGAAGCAGAAGATTTTCACGATTGAATAGTTATTGAGCTTGATGAAAATGATAAATCATAGACTAGACTCGGTAAGAAAATTAAATAGGCTCACTATTACTACTATGATCAGCAGGCACGGTATATATCCTTTCAAATCTCTACGGGTTCTTTTTTTTCCAGCAACAAACTCTATCTTTTGATGTCTAAGATATCTCTAACTGGATTGTCAGATAAAATTATTTACAAAATTATTTCGCTTGCGTGGTAGCGGTAATTATGTTTTTCCTACGAGCCCCTCGTTTTTTCTTTACCGAATAAGAAACAACCTAATAGCTACATACATACATGTCTTCCGATTTGAAGGGTATGGGTGCCGGTGAAATTACAGGTACCTACATGAGGCTTGACATGCCTTAGGTTGATGGACGCAGATCAGTGCATTATGATCAATATGAATCAAATAAAATCAAAGCAACTAGAACCCGTGGGAGTGACCCGCTTTCGGATCCAAGGTTCGTGGGTTCGAATCCGGCCGTGCATCAATAGATTTTTCGTTAATAAAAATTATCTGCGCTATGTCTGTATAAGACTTAAAACACTTAGAACAATGCTGATTGATCTGGTGTAATTTCCCCGATCTACTCACTAAGACACAATATTGGATAAAACAACATAAGGAGGCTTTACACGTGGACATGTTCCCAAGGTCGGGGGGGCGTCGAACTAGTATCCATCTTCATGAGGGCCCGGTCGGCCCTTTCCCCCTTACTCGTGTATCACTTCCAACAAACTTTGGTAAACAATGAGCTTTAATACACTAGTAATAGATTCAACATGGACTGGAAGGTATTTGACTTCACAAACAATATCCTTTCCTCGGACTTGTCTGTACTGATCTGGAACCACCTAGCTGGGATTTTAATAAATAAATACCCTTTGACTTCGATACCTGTAAAACTTCGATAAGACAGCCGTCACAGCTCAGTTTGTAGTAGCCTTTCTGCGCTGTGGGTGGTGGGTTCGATCCCCACCGAGAACAAACATTTGTGTGATGACCACAGATGTTCGATACCCAAATTCAAGAACCACTAATTTAATACTCAAGAGATGCTGCTGCCCAACTGCCCATCTCCTGGTCTCTGGTGTGTTCGCGCAGTCGCCAAGCCAGAACCACCACGGCTACAAACCTACATCTGTGATACTATTACCACATCATGCCAAATCATATGTTTACCATAAGAACACGGTGCAATCCCACATAGGGCACGGTGGACGTGAGGTTATTCAATTATCATGATATAGTAGACGTAACATAAAAACCACCGCTTAATTCTCAATAGTAATAAAAAAAAGAGGTCGGCAGTACCGCAGTATTATTTTGTTTTGGAAGTGAAACTCCTGGGCCCTACATTAGCACTTACAGAAGTTTCAGAACAATGTTGAGCTAAATATATCCCTTATGCCTTGCTTGGCTGACCCGAACGAGCTTTACACCAATTTGTTCAATTTAATAAATAAAGAATACAATGATACGTTTAAACTAAAAACATGTAAAGCTAGCGCTAGAGTTAAGTTCACTGACTGGGCGACACCAGGTATTTATAGAAGTAGGAACAAACTGTACGAATTATACGCTGCTAGGGAATTAATGTTAAATGATCCACCGTTTATTTTACACGTAAAAATCTACTCAAAAATTTTCAAAAAAGTTTGTCAAGCAGCTAAATCATTACATATAAGAAATAAAATTGAAAAATCTACAAATAAAATTAAAGCTACTTGGAAGATAGTTAATAACGAAACGGGCAAATCAAAGCCGCGTAATAAACAGATCAATTTAAACGTTAACAATAAAAATTTGAGTAAAAATATAGATGTCGCAAACGCTTTTGATGATTATTTCGCTTGTATACCCAAAGCATTGACTCAATGTTTGAATTCCTCTGCTTCTAGAGCGACAGCTCTATTAGAGACAAATGTAAAAAAATATGAGAGCGTCTTTAGTTTCAGATACATTAATGCTGATAAGATTGTATCAACATTTAAATCCTTAAACATAAAAGCTACTGAAGATTTATGGGGAATGTCTACAAAAGTACTAAGTTCTATTATAATAGATATTGCACCGTGCCTAGCCTATATTTTTAATAGATGTGTTGACAAGGGTGTTTTTCCTAATCTTATGAAGCACAGTAAACTCATTCCCTTGTACAAATCAGGAAATGAAAAAGATCCAGCTAACTATAGACCAATTTCGGTATTGCCTACGATAAGTAAAATCTTTGAAAAAGTTGTTCTTACTCAGTTGTTATCACACTTTAATCATACCGGGATACTTCATAGCCATCAGTTTGGATTCACCAAAGGTCGATCAACGACTGATGCCGGTACAATGCTCCTAAAGCATATATACGATGCCTGGGAAAACTCACAAGACGCGATCGGGGTATTCTGTGATCTGTCTAAAGCTTTTGACTGTGTGAGTCACGCCACTTTAATATCTAAACTTAAACACTACGGCATCCTAAACCGGGCAATTGACCTCATACAGTCTTACTTAACTGATAGAGTCCAAAAAGTCGATGTTGGCGGTGAGAGGTCTTCCGGGTCACTCATTGAAATGGGGGTACCTCAGGGTTCGATATTGGGTCCTTTTTTATTCTTAGTTTATGTAAATGATCTACCACATCTTATAGAGAATAGTAGTAAGAAAGAATGTGAAATAGTACTTTTTGCTGATGATACCTCCTTGGTCTTTAAAGTCGATAGACAAAAGAATGATTACAGTGACGTGAATGCAGCTCTGTCGCAAGTTCTTAACTGGTTCACCGTTAATAATCTTTTACTTAACGCTAGTAAAACTAAGTGCATTAAATTTACTTTACCTAATGTGGTCTTAAGCCCTACAAATATTGTATTAAATGGGGAGTCACTTAGTCTTGTAGATTCTACTATTTTCTTAGGGCTTAATATTGATGCAAAATTGCAGTGGGGTCCACACATAAAAACACTTGCTAGTAGACTGAGTTCGGCTGCATATGCAGTTCGCACAATAAGATGGCTCACTGATGAAGCTACAGCTAGACTAGTATATTTTAGTTACTTCCATAGTGTAATGTCGTATGGTATATTTCTCTGGGGGAAAGCTGCTGATTTACAAACAATATTTGTTTTACAAAAACGAGCCATACGGGCCATTTATAAAATGAAACCGCGCGACTCCTTGCGAGAGCGTTTTAAGGAAATTCATATTCTCACGGTAATTTCGCAGTATATCTATGAAAATCTATTGTACACTCATAAGCACATAAGTAGTTTTAAGAAAAAAAATGATGTGCACAGTATTAACACTAGAAACAATAATAAATTATATATACCAAAATTTAGACTGCAAAAGGTTAATGGGTCATTTATGGGGAACACTGTGCGATTCTATAATAAACTTCCACAAAATGCCACTAAACTTCCTATTCGGAAATTTAAGGCCTACATTAAGACAAATCTTATAAAGAAAGCATACTATTCCTTAGATAGTTACGTTAATGATAAATCGGCGTGGCCAGATGTTCCGCTCGCTCGACCCGTCGGCAGCTAGGATATTTTTTTGCAATGTCTGTACTATTCTCTTATTTGAATGCATTAGATTGTAAGCATTACTCTTAGTTGAAGCGTAGCGTGTGCTGTCTTTTGAACTTCTGTTGTATATTAAGATCTTGGTATGATTGCCTTAACATGTTTTTTGTCTTGCAATCACCTTATTAAGTTGGATTGGCACCACACTGGAGTTTCATTATTTACATTATTATTACTTTGTAAAAGGATCATACAAAAAAACGGTAGGAACCAAGCCGTAAGTTTCTTGCCGGTTCTTCTAGGCTTGGTCGCGAGGAACTGGCGCTTAGATTCACCTAGATTTAAGACGTTTCAAGATGATCCCTGCGGATATTACTGAATAAATGATTTTTGACTTTGACTTTGACTTTGACACTGTTGTTTGCTCCATTTGGAGGGGGCAGAGGGGCGGTGCGGGCGGGCGCGGGGGCAGGGGCGCGTGGAGCGCTAGGGCGCGGGGGCAGAGCTGGTGCTATTTATAAAGAATCGATAGCACGTCCGTGGCCTTGGCGGCATCGATTGCGACAGACGGGGCGTGCGGGACGAGCCCCCGGACCTGCCGGGACCGGGAAACATAGCTGCGTTTCATATGAATTGGATAAATAACATAGAATCACAACATATTAAATATCTTCAATATAAATTATTGAGTTGAATAGCTATCGGTCCCGGCTTCAGCGCGGACCTTAGGCCATAACGGAGGAAGGCCTTAGTTATGGTAGCCTAAACTCTTACTTACCTACCTGTTCTAAAAAGAACTTACGAGTACTTTTTTGAACAAGTAGGTACCTACTCTGGAGGTACCTAGTGTCAAGTGACTTAGTCAACGTGGACTTCGCTTTCCCGCGTTACACACTCACATCGTTAGACTAGATGTAGATAGATACCTACCGCAAACATTCAAACCGAAAGTCTACACTCAGTATGTGTTGCCAGGGACTTGAGGACCTGAGTTGTTGGTCACTATTGGCGTCTAACGCAAGCTAAAAGCTTGCGTATGATTGCAACACAACAAATTTATCGAGAATCCCAATCAACATGTGGTGCCACATTGCATGCCACATGTGCTTGTATGTCCATCCTGTTTCAATACCTGCTTTATGAAAGATCTTATGACCTGCACGACAATGTCATGGATGTGGCCAAATATTTGTCTATGTGGCTATAATGCAACGCACGAGGTTGCGGGCTCGATTTCCGCCTTGGGATAAATGTTTGTACGATCTACAAATATTTATTCTGGGTGTTCTTGGTATTTTCTATGCATAATAAAAAGTATCTATGCTTGTAATGTATTGTATTAAGTATATCAGTCATCTAGTACCCATAACACAAGCTCTGCTTAGCTTGGGGCTAGATGATGTTGTGTGGATTGTCCAGCATTATTATTATAATAAATAAATTAAAAGTTGTTGATAATCATCTCAAAAAAAGAAGAAGTCACCAGAGTTAGCCATTAATTCATATAAACTCAAAAAATTGGTGTCTTCTAGACCGTTCTGCTTCATAGTCAGCTTCATTGTCACTTACCACCAGGTGAGATTAAAGCCAAAGGACAGTCTAACAATGATAAAAAAGAACTCAAAGACTTAAAATAATAATGCAGAATGGTAAGTAACTATAAAACTTACCCATATGAGAAGGCCCTGGGTCATCAGCCATAACTTTCACCTGAAACATAAGACAACCACATCATCATAATTATAATTTCCTTAGACATCAATAAAGAATTTTAGGTACTAATTTTAATTATTAGTAGATCAGCACGACCCAAAATTAGTATTCAAATTTTTTTAGTCTTATAAAAATATACAATAACTTCATCGTAAACTTTAGTTAAGTGAATCATCCTAAGACATTCAGTCTCTTGCAATAAAACATACAAACATGCTTCAGTTTGGTTTAACCAGTAAAGAGTAGATCATTGCTGTGCCATAATATAGCTACAATTTTTTTAAATACAAAAGTCTATCTATGTGTAGTGTAGGTGCATGAAAAACTAAACTTTTGCTGTGGTATCGGAGTAATCAACAGTTACTTTTGATTAATTTATCAGTAGTAGTATCCAGATCTGCACAATAAATAGTTTGGTGAAAAGTATTGTACATCTAGATGTTGAACTCATGCACCTATTGAAGTTTGCAGGTTCAGGATCATCAAATTGCCATAGCGTAAGATAAACTACTAGCATTAGTGTATGTACAAAAAAAACACCAAATACACAAAATAATTTTGAAAACAAGCATATTGTATCAAAAAAACTTAAATTGTACCTTAGATTGTCCAGCTGGGTTTCAAAACTTCGTAGCCAAAGTCCAATAATATTTCACTAGGTATTTAAGTAAATACACAACAAAAAGATACCAAGCACTTCACATTTTCTAAATAAACATGAAATTTAATTAAGCTAAACTTTAAAGAAAACATAGAAATAACGCTCTAAAGTCTAAACAAGATAAATACAATTTCTTATGATGTTTTGATTTGATTTGATTGAGCTGGCTGGCTGGTTCGGTGGTGGTGAGATCAATCACTTGACATTGACAGTTGACTTAGCAGTCAGTTGTGATTTGATATACCTCTAAATTACGACAAAATCATGGCAAAATTATTTCACTTGACATTAGCAGCTGTTATTCTTTGGGGGGGCAGACAAACTGCACATCTGAAAAAACAAAATACAGAGAATCTATTTTTTAACATCATCTATCTGTCTACGAGCACAAGCAACTTTACTTTAGTCCTTAAGCCTGCAATACATGTTGGCCCAACGTTGCCGAGCGAAGGCCAATACCAACGTGTAGACGGCATGTTTGCCTTGCCTTGCCATCGCTCGGTGTCGCTCGCCTAGTTGGCCGAGTGAATACAAGCGCCAACGTGTATAGAGGTCATTTGCAATGACTTGTCACCACTCGCGGTCGCTCGCGGTCGCTTGCGGCCACTCGCCTCACTTCGGAGCCGTGTCGGTTTTTTTGCACAAATCAAAGGCGCTTGTCTACACTCGGCCAATCGTGTCCACATGTTTGTCAGCCCGCCATTACGCGTTTGGTGTCGGTCATCGTCGCACGTGTATAATGAAATAATATCGACCGATGTGACGTAGCGGGCGAATGTCCGCCTGCGACGCAGGAGGTTGCGGGTTCGATTCCCGCCTTGGGATAAATGTTTGTATGATCTGCAAATATTTATTCCGGGTGTTCTGGGTATTTTCTATGTATAATAAAAAATATCTATGCATGTAATGTATTGTATTAAGTATATCAGTCATCTAGTACCCATAACACAAGCTCTGCTTAGTTTGGGGCTAGATGATGCTGTGTGTATTGTCCAGCATTATTATTATTATTATTATTATTATTATTATCGTTCGAAACCAACGATGATGTGTTCAAGTTTGTTCTATTTCTATGAATTCACCACCATCTTTTTTGTCTTTTCTTTTTTTACAACTTTCTTCCGGTATACAAAGACGTAATTAATAAACGTGCTCATCAAATAAATAGCAGCAGCTGCAACAAATTCTACGTCCATATTGTTCGAACCAAATAAATACCGGATAACCATGTAGGTAGTTCGAATGCACAACGCGAACTGACAGCACCCAACGTGTGGGCAGCTTCACTCGTCCAACTCATTCATTGGCCGCTTGCAATAGTTTGCGTAGACTTGCCGAACGTCTGGACGGTAGCACTTGCCTTGCATCGATTTGCCTACGCTCGCGTTGGCGTTAGCTCGGCCAACATGTATTGCAGGCTTTATTCTTAGCAGTTTGATGATTTTTTTTCTATGACCACTCTTTCAGTGCTGCCAACTCAGTGGATTTTTTCCTTAGAACGGCCCCGTTTTCGCGTATTTTCTGCAGCTAACAGATTCTTAATGCGTAAAATTTGACAGATTTTTTATAACAAATTATAATCAATACTTGTAGCAGGAATCTTAACAATAACTCTAGCGCAATTACCCTCAGTAGGCGTATTCTGAGTTTTTTTCGGTTTGCGGGTATCAGATTTCGGTTTGTGAGCTCAAACTTTTTGTATTTAGTTAGGTTAGGTTGTTGTTTACTATATATTATACAGACGTACTGAAAACTACAAAAAACATGCGACTCGCTGCGCTCCCCGATTCCTCTGCCTTTTTTCAAAAGGGCCAATAGGGTTTTGGGGAAATAACTTCACGTTAGACGTAAGTGACCGATATACACCCTATGCCACTGTTATTAATAAGTTTTTTATAATAATAATACTGACATAAGTATTCCACACTATTATTAATAGTGAGAGATCATTTGTAACATGAACAAGATTATTTTTATATATATTACTAGAAGCTTCATGTAGTTTTCAGTGTTCACTTCTTTTTCTTACTCACGTGTTTTATGTTCGTTAAATATAAACAAACAGTTTTTTTTATTTCGACCGTTACAGTTGGAAATCGGCCTCTGGCAAATTGTTTTTGACCTGTTTTAGGAAGGGAACACGCGCTGGCAACACTACTTTTATATAAACTGCTATCCAGTGATGTCAGACGTAAAAAACTTACTGGTACTCATACCAGTTTTTAGTGTCTCGTACCATGTACCAAGACTACTCGGTCCTTGTATGCAATAATACCAAGATTAGTTGATCCCGTTGCCTGACGGAAATACATAGGTACCAAGATTAGCCGCTGACCAACAAAAATATACACCGATAATGTAATATATCCGAATTATTCCTAAATACTTTACTTTCTACATCAGAAATGTAATATAATATCCAAAATAAATACATATAGTGACATTTCTTCTGTGCCTTCGATGATTACTGCTATAAATTAATGGTCTATGAAGCTGTAATATAATTTTTTTATGCTGAGATGCAATTTCTGTCATTTCAATGAAATGAAATAATTTCATTGTAGTTAGCAGCGCCACAGTGGAGGCTGGAGCACAGAGGTACCAGCTTTTCGTCTGGAATACCAGCTTTTGATCCAGCTCGGCACAAGGATTTCTGAGTGGCTACCTAACATCCCTGCTGGCTGCTATATTGCGTAGATTAGAAATCCAAAAGAGCAAAGAGTACTTTGCAGTAGAGCAAATAACTTTTCATGCGTGAATCACGGCACGTACGGACCTAGTGTTTCTATTCTTTCTCTAAATTGTCTTTGTTGTGGATGGGGTAGCATTACCACTAAGTCATAACTGTCAGATCGGAAGTCCTAGAAGCCTAGATAGACACAAAGTGGATTGGAGTGACCAAACAGAATGTAAGGTATTATTTACTTTAAGCTTTGCCATCTGGCGTGTACTTACCTACTCTTTCTATAATACAATGATCCACAAAAGTGAATCATAAAAATAAAGTATTCAATTTCAGAAAATATGTTCTCATCAATATTTGGGAAACGGAGAGCCTCACCCGTTGAAGGCGAAACACCTCCGATTCCTGGAGCAAGGCAAGATGATGGGTTTGTTGTTGTGGACCCTACATCACCTAGAGGGAGTATTTATCCCAGCATCGGCGGAAGCTCTGTTCCATACCCTCAAAGACCAGCACCAGCGGCTCCAAAACCCTTGATAGACCAGACTTTTCACTATCTTCAAGGAGTACCATTCACAATGTCCAAGGAACTTCAAATGGCAAATAACAAAGAGAGATTTGCTTCTGAGATCAGTGATGTACTGGCTTTCCTCTCCAGCAAAATGAATATGAGTGGCTATGATTATGACTTTTCAACAGAAAAAAGTGTATTGAAGGAATGTTGACTCTTGATAGTTAAGTTCGATGAAAAAGACTCAATCTGCTTTGAAAATTATGATGAAAAAATGTTATATGTATCATTTTCCAATGTTTTTAGAAAAAAAATAAAAAAGTTATTTGTAAATTTTATTATATTACACAATGTTTGAGAAATTCTTTCTAGGTATTGTTGATAGAAACTGATATGTTAATAATTATCTTAAAATACTAATCATTATAATTAGAGATTCATATATTATAATTTTGTTTATTTAAAAATGTTTTGTTAATACATGTAATTTAAACAAGAGCCCCAAGAGGCAAGTTGAAAATTAACAAGTTAATTATAATACACAACAATTTTATTATATACTTTATACTAGGCTGTGGTTTTTGTCTGTTAACATAGGTTAATAAAGATTAGTCTTAACTATTTAAAGAATAACTAAAATAGCTGCTGTAACAACTAAATATCACCAAACAAAACAACTTTTCTAACCATTAGGTACTGACAGCTAAAACTACTAATTACTATACTATAAAACATTACCCAACAAAAATATACACTTATATTTTCAAAATATACAGACACTATAATAAAATGCAACAGATCATTTTCTTTATTTCTTAGTTGTGTCTACTAAGTTTAGCAGATACTTTTCATCTTCACTATTATCAATGTGCAAGAAGTAAATAAACACTGGTAGATATTTCAAACAAAGCTAAATAATAACTAATAGCCTAATAAGTGAAAAGTCCTTGGCGGGGATTAAACCCAAACCTGCAGAGCAGAAGGTCGAGCTCCTACTAACCAAGTTGTAAGGTCAGTCAAATATTAAATAAAATTTATAAATATTCTTACAGAACAGACATAATTTATTAAAAAAAATTTACAACACAAAACAATCAGTCATAAATTAACAGGAAAAATCCAAATTCACTTCCTATATTAATGCAGCTAGACCACATATAAAAGCTACTATGATAAGAAATGGTAGCCATGTCTTCAGGAACGCTCCAAAACTGGAAATAATATAATCAATTAGGTACTTACTATATATTAATTATAGCTAATTTATTTGTCATAACTCATACAAAGTTCACTTTTCCATTATATTTTGGTTGAACCAAACCAGTTATGAATCATACTCCCTATGTCAGGACAAAAGTATTCTAAACTGATGAGATTGTTATTCTTTCTTTTAAAACGAAAATTCAACCCTTAATTATTGTAAACCAGTAAGTCACAACCTCTACACCAGTGCCTTCTTGCCAAACTAAAGTCCTCCTTAAGAATGTTACGAGAGTGAATTAAACAAAAGAAATATATCAGGATTGTAGAAAGTAAGTATTTAATAGTAGTAGAGCTCTTAGAGAAGGGTTCGTCCAGGGAGGTACTACCACCATGCCTATTTCTGCCTGCCATATTATACTACCTAAGGCCCATAAAGCAATATGGAATGATTTTACGTATGTACATAAAATCAACAATTTAATTGAAGGAATCACAGTTACCTGACATATTTGGAGTTTGGGATCATGTAAAGGGCCAGTTTGACCATGTTCCAGTTCTTGCAACCAGCATAGTTCATGATGTTAAGTGCTTTAGCCACATGTGAATGGCAGTTATCATAGAATATTATGTGCTGGAACAAAAAATATCAACTGCACCACCAGTACTTTTAGCATGCATAGCATTTCACAATTAACTCAGTTCAATATTTCTTAAACCTTTGTTCTATAATATTATCAATTTTTAAGAGTAAGATATAGAAATAAGTATCCAAACTAAGCTTCACCTAAAATAAGGCAAGGGCATTTCAACATTTAGGCAGTAAAGCTAATAAAGGAACAGAATTATATTGATCTTATTTTCCTTACATAAAAATATCTTAGAGACAGCTTCTATATTCAATACTAACATTACTTATTTCATCTGTGACAATGTGTACTAGCAACTGACTGATAATATTTACCATTCTCTTTTTATAAATCTCAGATGCTTCAGCAACTGCTGCATCCCACCCAGCCTGTCCATCCAAGATCTTGTATGGAGACAACTGCCAGTACTTAGTGGGATTTCCAAAAGCCATTAAGTCTTCGGACACATAGTATGGACCAGCGAAGTCTCTGATCACGCCATTTGATGTGCAGATTCCCATGTGCCCAAGAAATGGGAACATCCATCTGTAATCAATTTATCAAACTATTATAATCAGTGCAAATAGTCGATGATATCGTGCAAGTGTGAATGGTATATTAACTAACGTCAGAACCGGGATAGGAGTCCAGACGATGCAGTATGGGTATCTGCTCCTTTCGTGATCGATGGGATCCATGTGTGCAGCGTTTTCGATATCGTTGATGTCTACGGGGCTACTACGGCTTCGATCACCGTTCATAATCACTAAATCACAATCTTTATACAGATCTTTATGTAATTTTAGCCATCTGATAGATGGAATAAAAGCGTAGGTAATTCACACAAAACTTAGTCCGCAAATCCGGCGCACGCAATGCAACAAATAAATAAACAAAATTACAGTGACATAACCACAGAATACTTGACATAACTATTAAAAGTTATGACATTTAGATGTACAGACAGCAGCCGTCGTGCATACGTTAGCATTCTGGTAGTCTGTGGTAAAACAATAGCCTGTGGTGGGCGCCCAATAAAATAGTTGGCAGCACTGCGTACTTTGTTTATTGCAGTATTCTGTGGTTGTGTTTGTGTCACAGAATACTTTGTTTGTTACATTTGTGTGTATGTTGTTTGGTTTGATAGGTTTTGGTTGGTTGGTCTTGGTTGCCTTGCCTTTTTTAATCTACGATGATTGTTTCGCGCTAAATACTTCTGCGGATTTTAAGTTTAGAGTGATCTCTGTAAGAGAAACAATCTTGATTCATCTTGGTTAACAATAAAACAGCTAAAATGCCGGCGTTTTTGAAATACATTGATATGGAGAATTTTAAGTCCTACCGCGGGAACCATCGGATAGGGCCTTTGAAGTCCTTTACTGCAGTCGTGGGGCCCAATGGCTCAGGTATTTACAATATAAATAGCTCTTTTTATAGAAAAGTCATGCGAATATAGCTTTTAGGGGATAATTTTAAACATACATGATAACTTAAACTTGGCCAATTAAGCCAGACCAAACAACATTACCACTTAACTTTCTACTCTTGATCTCCCCAGGGAAATCCAATTTTATGGATGCCGTGAGTTTCGTTATGGGAGAGAAAACATCCTTACTACGTGTGAAACGCCTGAGTGACTTGATCCATGGTGCTTCTATCAACAAACCTGTGTCGAGATTGTAAGTTCCTGTAATGTTGATAACTTGTAAATTATAAGATTATATAGATAGTGTTGTACCCTATGCACCTTAATTATTTTGAAAGTG
This sequence comes from Electrophaes corylata, assembly GCA_947095575.1. Taxonomy (NCBI): domain Eukaryota; kingdom Metazoa; phylum Arthropoda; class Insecta; order Lepidoptera; family Geometridae; genus Electrophaes; species Electrophaes corylata. The sequence goes on along the minus strand of OX352712.1, from coordinate 11,972,595 downwards.
AATATAAGTTATGTTATGTGTTTGAATAATTGTCAAAAAAGACTTATTCTACATATAATGGACGACTCTTAGAAAACTTCTACAAGTTTTAAAAATTGGACAACATTCTGCAAAAGGTTTAAGCATTGGTATGTTGACAATTAAAAAATGTAAACTTTTCAGTGCATCGGTGACTGCAACATTTGTATTAGAGGACATGACTGAAAAACACTTCATGAGATCTGTAAATGGACAATCTTCAGAACACAAAATAGATGGGCAAGTGAGTAAAAAAATTGCATGTACCATTTGGAAGGACTAGTACAAGGACTTGTACCTAGGTACATTGGCCCACTGCAGGGCAAAGACATTCTTTTCTGTCATGTAAAATAACATAGATTGTCTCACATATAGTCCTGTCTTTCTGATATTTTTCAGTGGTAATTATTGTTTCCAGTCTGTGTCAGTGAGCAGCTATCTGTCACAACTGGATAAGCTCGGTATCAATGCCAAAGCCAAGAATTTTCTGGTGTTCCAAGGGGCGGTGGAGAGCATTGCCATGAAGAACCCTAAGGAAAGGACTGCACTATTTGAAGAAATCAGTGGGTGAGTGGGACAGGATAGGGACACACTTAGAATCAAGATCAGATACTTTGAATGATAAAACTGTTAGTGCCTAGCAGTCATGAAGCCATAACTTGGGGGCTGCCCTAAAAACTCCATCACCAGAGTTAGCTGGTGGTACAACCAATTTTACTTCTGTTTCTTTTTTGCCTGTACTCTTGTGAATTGTGTGGAAAATAATTCAAGGAATTATTATAGATAATTTTCATTTTATTTTAGTATTAGTAGAACTCTTAGTAGAGAGCTCATTGTGGGAATTACTACTACCATGTCTATTTCTACCTCCAAGCTCACAGTGTATTCCGGTTTAAAGGGTGTGGGGTGCTGGTAAAATTACTGGTTCATGAGGCTTAACATATCCTTATGTCTTGATTGATGGATGCTGTGTGGTGCAGCAAAGGCCCTTTCCCAAGTAATGTTACATGATTTGGTGATGGTAACTGCTTAACATCAGGTGGGCCATCTAGTTGTTCCATCAAATCTTGAAAAAAAGACATGGGGCTAAAAGTAGTTTCGTATTAGCCACTTCTATTTAGTCAGCGGATGTCAAGCATTTTTATATCTTGGTACAGGTCAGGTGTCCTAAAAGAGCAGTACGAAGCTTGCAGAGCAGAAGTAAATAGAGCTGATGAGGAAGCTCAATTCTCCTACCAGAAGAAGAAGGGTGTGGCGGCCGAGAGGAAGGAGGCCAAGTTTGAGAAAGAGGAGGCTGAGAAGTACACTAGACTAAAGGAAGAACTAGTAAGTAAATTAAATAGATATTTTAATAATAAATTGTTTTACTAACTATGTCATGGGGCTTGAACCTAGATTAATTATACTTGGATTGATTAAAAAGTTACTATTGTTGTAAAAATTCACAGCAAGAACAAAAAGTGGAGCTCCAACTCTTCCTTCTCTACCACAATGAGAAAGATATCCAGTCATCAGAAGAAGACCTCCAGCAAAAGCAGAATGAGCTGGCCAAGATAGAGAAGAAGAAAGCCAAGGCCGAGGAAGCCTTGAAAGAGAAGAAGAAGGAGTCTGGTGTGGTGCAGAGAGAACTGGCCAAGATTGAGCAGGATATAAGAGAAGTGGTAAGTTATTGTGATGCTATCACTGAAGCATTGTGTAGTTGGTATGCTTCTGTTTATTTTTGGCATTGATCAGCAGGGAAACCAGATTCAGTGTTGAAATTGAGCAGAAAGCTGGGGCGCAATTTTCATGCAGACAATAATCAGGGTCGTTTGATTCACCATTGTATAAATACTGTAATTTCGGTCGACTCTAAATAATCGCCGTCAAAGTAAGAATTAGACCTTTAACTCCCATATCCACTAAGTTTTATATATTTCTGTAAAATACATATGTCCGAGCTTACAACCTAATTTGGATACACGGTATAACTTCACAGGAAGCCGAGGTCACCAAAAAGCGCCCCACTTTCATAAAAGCGAAGGAGCGCGTCACCCACATGCAGAAGAAGCTCGAAAGTGCGCTGAAGACCCTGGAACAGGCTCAGAAGGCGAACGAGGCACATCAGGCTGACATCAGGAAGTTGGAAGAGGAACTGAGGCAGGTGGAGGAACAGAAGGCAACCTGGGAGCAATCGGTTCTGGGAACTACGACCAGACGCCCAGATGTACATTTAGAAGAAGCTCAGGTGATTATTACACAACATCTAATAAAATCTTTAAAAAAAATCTACCTATATTTATACCATTTATAAGAATCTTCCTGAATGACTGACTGTCTAACACTTAGACAATGCACAGTCTAAACCACTGGTTGTAGAGACTTAAAATTTTCAGTGTATATTGGTGTTGGTGTGTAGAGGTGTACTAAGAAAAGGAATTTCCGTAAATCAACCCCTTAACATGTGGGGTTGAAGTTTGTATGAACATAACTTCAAGCAGACGAAGTCGCGCGCGTGTCGCTAGTCTGTTATAAACTACAAGATTTTGTGCGGTTATCTCTGTCCATCTCGGACCCTACAGCACGCTAATTGAGGACCTGCATCCACTGAGACATGCCAGGCAATGCCCCCTAAAACAAGACATTTGTCGCCTTATTCCAAAACCATGTACCAGAGTTTTAAATCTACCCACATTTAATTATTTATTATACCTAGCTATTTTGTATCCTATTTTTTATAGCTTTAAATATAACTACTTAGATTAAGCTCTACATCATCTTCCTGCCCTTATCCCACACTAAGTGGGGTCGGCACAACAGGTTTTTTTCTTCCACTCTCTTCTATCAGTCGTTGAACAAACAGGACACTTCGTCTTCTGGTTCGTAATTAAACTGATATGAATCAACTCATGATAATGCTCCCAGATTCACGAGTATGAAGAGTTGAAAATGGAAGCCTCCAGACAAGCTGCCAGATACCTCCAGGAGTTGGATTCCGTTAACCGCGAGCAGAAGGCCGACCAAGACAGACTTGACAACGAGCTCAGACGGAAGGGAGAATATGACAATAAACATCGTCAGAAGGTAGGTCTACTACAAACGAATCTATACTCGAAACTTAAGGTGACACTAGTCGCCAACTCAAACTCACAGCTAATGTGCATGGTATGTCACTTTATAGCATAATAAGATAGAGCTAGACACAAGTGTTTCTGCTTCTAGTTGGCAAATTTTGCCAAGCAGAAACACTTCGCACGCTTTGTTAATAAAATCTCTATGGCTAACTTCGTTGGGTGGAAACTCGCTAACGTATCAAGGAGATAGTCGCGAGTTCTAATGGTTCATAACTTTTGGCATAAGTACTAAAAATACTAAACAGTCTTGAAAATTCTACCTAGCAGCCTGAGGTTCAAAGGACTGAAGTGCGTTATTGAGTAGGAGGTACTTTCATTACCATTTTACTATTAAAATATTTTAAAATGTGGAAACATTTTATCAGGGTCATGAAAGAAATGAAGCCATGAAGCGAGTGGACAAGCTGAACGAGCACATCAAGAGCTCAGAGCAGGCCCTCGAAGAACAAAGGAGGCTGAGAGCTGAGTTACAGGTAATATATGAGTAGATTCGTTAGGAACGTGCTCCACAATGCGCCACTTTGCGTCATCAACCTGAGACATACAGGTTTAAAGCCTCATGTGCCTGTAATTACACCGGCACGCACACCCATCAAACCGGAACACGCTGCGCTGGTTGGCGGCAGAGATAGGCACGGTGATAGTACTTCCCCGGACGAGCCCTTCACTAAGAGCTACTAGTATTTCTGACTGTACTATTCCAGTTATTGTATAAGTATTGGTTTACTACAGGCGGATGTGGGCGAATGTCGCGGGCGCGCCGCAGAGCTGCAGTCCCAGCTGGAGGAGGTGGCCGGGCAGCTCGGAGATGCGAGGGTCGACAAGCACGAGGAAGCAAGACGGAAGAAGAAGCAGGAGATCGTAGAGAGCTTCAAGAGAGACATTCCTGGCGTGGTGAGTCGAGGCACATCTATAGGGTAGGCTGGCGAATTTTGTCTAAAAAGTCAACTATATAGCGCCCCAGTTCTATAAAATAAAATGAGTTTAATCTATACCAATTATAAGAATCTTTGTCCTGACTTACTGACTGGCATATAGACAATGCACAGCTTAAACCACTGGTCGTGGAGACTTGATGTTTTCAAGGTATGTGTGAAATTCAACCCCTAAATGGATATAACAGGGGTTGAAGTTTTTAAGAAATGCTTCACGCGGACGAAGTCGCAAGCGTTGCACTAGTTTATTATAAACCCAACCTCTAAAATGGGCGTGCTCTGAGATTTTGCTCTGTTCTTGTTGAGTTCAATGTTGAGCGGTGTACCTGGCTCAATTACTAACTCAATCCTATCTTGAAAAGAACATAAAATATGCTATTTTCATTTTTAAAACTATCGGTAATTTTTCATAATGTTGGTTGTATTTCTTACATGTAGTTGTATATTTCAGTACGACCGCATGATAAACATGTGTCAGCCGACGCACAAGCGGTACAACGTGGCCATCACTAAAGTGCTCGGCAAGTACATGGAGGCCATCGTCGTCGACACTGAGAAGACTGCGCGGAGATGCATTCAGGTACTACAACCGCTGGGACAAACTAAGGAACCCACCAGGCTGATGCCGATGAGGATGTTTGCGGTGGTTAGCCGCACAGGTACCAATCGGACTATCGCGTAAGTAAGTCGCATCACCAGTCGTTTACCCGCTCGTTATGTGTAAACAAATGATTCATTGGAACATGGATTTATCATTGCGTTATTCTGTAAGTCTACATTTAGATGATTAGAGGAATTTAAACTTTCATTACCCTGCGCGGTTTTAAAGGCAGGAAACGCTACTTTTACAATCTAATATAAGAACTGAGAGAGAATACTGTCTGAAAACACTGGCATGGTGCACAACCAGATTCGAACCCACTACCCTAGAATCAGAAAGGCGAGCTCGCTCCCACTAGGCCAAAGGTGCATTAGTTAGTGGTCATTATTTCATTGAGACGGGGCGTTTACCGTATATGTTTTATGTACCACTGAAAGTGTTCTAAAATAAATTAAAAAAAAATTATATCATTTATTTATCATCTCAGGTCCTCAAGGAACGGATGCTGGAACCCGAGACGTTCCTCCCGCTGGACTACATACAAGCCAAGCCTCTCCGCGAACGTCTGCGAGATATCCGCGAGCCCAAGAACGTGAAGCTGCTGTTCGACGTGCTGAGATTCGAACCCGCGGCCATCCATCGAGCTGTGCTCTTCGTTACCAACAACGCGTTGGTCTGCGAGACGCCGGAGGACGCCTCGAGAGTTGCATACGATCTTGATAGAACCAAGAATGCAAGATATGATGTGAGTCAGTCTACCTACGACTTTACTGTCGTCACACTTCCATTGGTAGTAACTCTGCCGTCTGTGCTGTAAGGTCGTGGGTTCGATCCCTACCGATTTTTTTTATTTTACTGCTGTAACAAGCATATGGCCGTTGAAGTTTGTAAAGATTTTCACACGAACGAAGTGGTACTTTAGTGTACAATGTTTTTTATTTTTTTACTAGGCTCTAGCCCTGGACGGTACATTCTACCAGAAGTCCGGTATCATATCGGGAGGGTCGCTGGACCTGGCGAGGAAAGCAAAGCGGTGGGATGAAAAGCATCTCTCACAACTCAAAGCTAAGAAGGTAAGCTCATAGTATGTGAAGGTGAAATCACACTAAATTATAAGAACCTTTATCTAGACCGACTGGAGTATAGACAACGCATAGCCTCAATCACTGGTCATGGAGACTTAAAACTCTCAGGTTATATTCGTCGTTCGTGGTGGTTCGAGGTGTACTAAGAAATTTAAAATGCAATTCCGAAATTCAACCCCTAAAGAGGTACAGCGAGGGTTGAAGTTTGTATGAAAATAACTACACGCGGACGAATCGCGCGCGTTTTGCTATTAGTAATATAATTAAATCTTATAATCTTACAGGAGAAACTAACAGAAGAGCTCCGTGAGTCGATGAAGAAGTCCCGCAAAGAGTCGGAGCTGACGACCGTGGACTCGCAGATACGAGGACTCGAATCCCGACTCAAATATGCCATCACTGACCGAGACACCACGGTACGTTCTATATATTTTAAAACCAAATTTTTGGTCGCTTTTAGCCGTATCCTACGCAATCTAACCCTCATACTTAAAAAACCTTACCTTTTGTTTTGTCACTAGATTTTTCTTCTTAGTATCATAATAAAATGTTATTATTTTTTTTTCAGTTGAAGCAAATCAAAGCTCTGGATGCGGAGTTAGCAGAGTTCGAGAGAAAGATAGAGATGTTTGGGGTAAGATACTTTCATAATTTCATGAGACATTATGACAGGTAGCGTGGCCGAGCGGTCTAAGGCGCTGGTTTAAGGCACCAGTCTCTTCGGAGGCGTGGGTTCGAATCCCACCGCTGCCAATTTCTTTTTGTGTGAAGTAGTATTTTTAAAATATATTTTGTCGCGTATTTATTATGATCCAATAATTGTAGTTTTAGGTCATGTGATAATAATATTTGATATTGCAGCCTCAAATCGAAGAGATCGAGCGCACGATCCTAGCGCGCGACCAGCGCATCCAGGAGGTGAAGGAGAATATGAACAACGTGGAGGACGTCGTCTTCAGAGGATTCTGCAACGACATCGGCGTCGCTAACATACGGTGAACAAACAAAACAGCTTCACCAATTGTATCCGCAGGCACGGTAGACATCCCCTCTACTAGCTATCAAAGTAGTACCGACTACTTTGCTCCAGTCCAGATATATTATACATCTGGCACATGCCTGCATTTGGCAGTTTTCGTTCTTGTTCTATTCGAAATAGTTCTATCCAAGTGATAGAACAATTTCCTTCTCCATCCACCGACATCCCGTGCTAGAGCAATACAATGCCGTCCGTCGGTCGGGTGGAAAGTCGTCCTAAGCTTCGTCATCTGCTTCGTCCCCAGGTTCGTGATTCGCCTTTAATGCCCAGTGTCGGTTCTACGAGCTTTAGAATATGAAACATGTGTGGTTGTTTATTTTCAGTCAATACGAGGAACGCGAATTGCGCGTTCAACAGGAGAGAGCCAAGCGACGCATGGAGTTCGAGGCACAAGTCGACCGCATCTCCTCTAATCTAGAGTTTGAACGATCCCGAGACACGCAGAGTAAGAACTTCGGTCGTACAAAGTTTTCGTATCGACGAACTGATTTATCTATAGAATTTTATTTACTAGCTCAGAACTAGCCTCGACATATAATATCGAGTGGTTTCCTTGTAGACAGCTTGTCGATAAATTAGTAAAACTTCTGGAATTTATCGATCTAGCGTTTAACTAAGTTCTATGCTAACAATCACGGTACGGTACGGTGAACCCTGTTTTATCGAGATTTTTTGTCTATCGATACACCTAGGCTTGGGCATCTGGGACAATAAACAACTAGAATATGCATCATAATAAAATATATAGTAAGTGTTGAACAGTTAGTGATGGTATTGTGCAGAGAACGTGACGCGGTGGGAGAGGCAGGTGCAGGACGCGGAGGACGAGCTGGAGAAGGGGCGGCAGGCGGAGGCTCGGCAGCGCGCTGACATCGACGCCGAGCTGAAGCGTGTTGACGCACTGAAGGCGGAGCGAGCCGTCGCACGCGCGCGCCTCGATCACACCGACGAAGACGTCAACAAGGTACCTACTCGCGCATCGACGACGCCGACCTGAAGCTCACTTACTCAAACTAAATGCCCAAACTTGTATATATCGACCTCCTGGCTGACAAAATGACACAACTAACTTTGTTAATAGCATTGGCCAGATTAAGTAACTATGTAAGCATAGTACCCAATGCTCACCGCTTCCAGTAACTTCTTTCCAATCTTGCCCACACTTTCCAAGATTAGAAAGGCTCATAAACAAGCAGTTAACCAGTTTTCTTGAGTCTAACATCTTTCTTTCTTTCGTTCAATATGGCTTTCGCTCCAACAGATCCACCAATGATGCAGTCCATTAACTCATAAACTCCATTATAAGAAATCTGGACGAAAGAAATATATATATAGTCTTTCTAGTTCTAGCCAAAGCTTTCGACACTGTCTCGATCCCTGTTCTTTCGAAGAAGCTTAAAATGTCCGAAGTGAGGGGTCATGCTCTTCAGCTTTTTGGTGACTACCCAAGTAACAGGACACAACGAGTAAAAATTTACAATCTAATCGGTGATGAATATGTGACCTTTGGTGTTCCTCAAGGAAGTATCATCGGGCCTTTGTTGTGCCTTGTTTTTTATGAATGGCCTTTGTAACATGCAAATTCACAATCTTAACATGTGATACAGTGTTTTGGGATAATATAAAATCTTTGTGATTTCCATAAGTGCAACTATAAAAACTAACAAAATAATGTTAATATTATTGTTGTCAGGCTCGCAAAGAGCTCAGCTTGGTCCAGAAAGACATCCAGTCGATCCAGAAGCAGATCTCAAGTTACGAGTCGCGTATAGAAAGCAAGCGAAGTGAGAGACACAATATACTTCGACAATGTAAGGTATGTACAATGTCACTGGGACACTACGGTTCTATACTTACTAATATACTCGTAGTTTTGGAATCGCTACACTGTGTGTCTCTTACGACCTAATTGAAACTTCCTTTCAATGCAAGAGACAAAACTATTTCCAGGTTCATTATCATCATAAACAGCCTGTAGAAGTCTACTGCTGGACACCCCCTATACGTTTCCAGGAAAAACGGTTTCATCCACCCTTCCCGTGAATCTAACAAAGTCGTCGGTCCATCGGATGGGAGACGTCCTACTTATTATTTTCCGATTCGTGGTCGCTATTCGAGAACCTTTATGTCAACGAACCCAGCGGCCGTCGGTTCTACGATTCTATACGATTCTATAGTTTCGCAGAGTTTATTAGTTGGACTTTTAGTAAGTAAGTGTGAATAATGAATAATAAACAATTATAAGAAACTTTGTCCTGACTGACTGACTTACCTATAGACAACGCAGTCTAAACTAGTGATCGTGGAGACTTGAAATTTTCAGGGTATATTTGTATTGGTACGTAGAGAGGTACTAGAAAGGAATTCCCGAAACTCAACCCCTAAACGGGTACAGCGGGGGTTGAAGTTTGTACAAAAATAACTTCACACGGACAAAGTCGCGCTCGTTTCGCTAGTGATTAATAAATAAAGTGCGATACTTAAAAAAATGTCACGTGTGGAATACCAACTCCTGCAAAATGTGGGTATGTACCAAATGTAATGTTTGGATTTACCTGACTACCCCCATTAGACATCCTCAATTAATCTCGAGTACGTACTTGGTAGGTACTAAGAGATCTCGGAAGGATATCTACCGCGCCTAGGGATTAAAGGCGTTAGCTATTCATTTATTACTAGCTGACCGGTGCCCACATCGTTGGGCGGTCAACATTTTTACTTGTGATGAAATCGAAAACGTCTTGGCTTAATATATAGCCACACAAATACACACACAAATAATAGTATATACACTCACAAAGAACGTGGCTTTCTATTGGTAAACGAATCGGTTCAATAGATCCAGAGATTACCCTCTACAACCTCACAAACTTTACCTCTTTATACTATTAGTACTTATACGATTATTAAAAAAAAAACCAGTGTGCTTTAGACCACACGACTGAAGTAAAACTTCTTTAATATACGAAACGTAACTGGCTATGAGAGAAAGAGAGAAAAAACAGTGCTTTCATACCCCCTCCATGGTAGCGTTAAACGTTTAACGCAACCTTGTTGGAAGACGCATTAGAAGTTTTACTTCAAAAACAATGTTACTGTGTAGATCGATGACGTTGTAATCCCACTGCTGGAGGGCAGCCTGGACGACACCCACGACACCGAGTCGGACCCTTCCTCCATGTCCACCACGCAGCAGTACAGGAAAGAATCCAGGTATACGATTTTTTTATGGATGATTTTGGTATCGTGAATATATCCCTATTTACGGTTTAGTTTGAAACGTGAACAACCGCGACACGGTACGATTGGGGCACGTTGATCTGTCAAATAAATGCGCTCACTCCTAGTGTATTAAACCACACAGATAGTGTTCCTGCAATAGAAACTACGGCTCGTTCTATTGAGCTTTTTTTGGGGTTGTCCCCTGAGTTGTATGGGGGTTTTGTCCAGCATTATATTTATCGACGCTGATGATGATGAATAATAATCGTGTTCTGTACAGGATTCGCGTAGACTACAGCTCGTTATCAGAGAACCTGAAGGACCTCGAGGAACAGGACGAGATTAAACGCAAGTCAGACAAACTGCAGAAAGCTATCAACTCGCTTCAGAACACCGTGGACAAGATACAAGCACCTAATATGAGAGTAAGTAGTATTCTACATGCCCGCGGTGGTCCCGCCATCACCATCGTACGACGCAACTAAGGGAACGCACCAGGAGGTGGCAGTAGAATCTCTTGAGTACTTGATACCTGTATACCTCAGGTTGATGGACGAATGACAGTGCACGGGGCACGTTCCTATGGACCGTGACCTGCGAGTCAATGTTTTGCTATAGGTGATGGTGACCACTTAACATCAGGTGCGATTGTGCACCTGGTTGTTCCAGCAAATCGTTTAAAAAAAATGTTGTGACAGGCGATGCAGAAGCTGAACGAGGTGCGTGAGAAGGTGAACGCGACTAACGAAGCGTTCGTGGTCGCCAGGAAGCGGGCGCACAAAGCTAAGCTGGCGTTTGAAAAGGTACATTATAATTATAGTTCATAGTTATCACATTAGACACGTCCGCGTGAACCCGCCTCAACTGTCTCAGACATTTTGTTTGGGACATAGACGATATGACAGACGTTTGTTCTGTGTCTATGTTCTGACAGAATCACATTTTTATGACAAATGTTTACATAACACCCTCGAGCCCTAAACTAAGCACAGCTTGTACTATCGGAACCAGATAGCTAATAAAATAGTTATATACAATTTTTTTTTAATGTTTACTACATTTATGGAATAAATACACTTGTATAGCCCACATTGCATTAATTCTTAAATATTTGATCAATTGCAGGTGAAGAAGGAACGTCATGACAAATTTATTGATTGTTTCGAGCACGTCGCTAACGAAATTGACGCTATATACAAGGTGAAGTATATATTTATATACTTGCTAGCTATTTTGACAAAAACCAAATGTTTTTTTCTCATTTTAACCCACTTCAAAAAACGAGAAGTTTCAACGACGATGATTTCGAGAAAAAACGATGTTCGACTTTACTCTCCGTTATTTGTGGACTGATTTTGAAAATAATTATACTCTCGAGGGGTCCCATAGATTTCATGAAAATTAGTCTATCAAAATAACTGGGTAAAATCCATTCAAAAGAATTACATTAAAGTCAAAGGCTATTCAATTAAATCCAAAAAATAATCTTAATAATTTTATGTAAGAGTTGAAGTCTTTTTCACATGTTTTTTCGTCTTAATTTTTCTCATTATTGTATCTAAAAAAGGCACCTAAAGATTGAGATGCATTTCCCCAACAGGCCCTTATTCTTATGTAGTCAAAAAAATTACAACTGAGCATGTTTTTCCTGGATAGGCCCTGGCTATGAATCAGTCCGCGCAAGCGTTCCTCGGGCCGGAGAACCCTGAGGAGCCATACCTAGACGGCATCAACTACAACTGCGTGGCGCCCGGCAAGCGCTTCCAGCCCATGTCCAATCTCTCCGGCGGAGAGAAGACTGTCGCCGCTCTCGCTCTCTTGTTCGCTATACACAGGTACACTACACTAGTATAATTTTAAAAGAAACAAAAATATTTTCCGTTCATCGGAGACGAGATACCCATTTATTGACATCCGCCAAGCGCTTTGTCTCAACTTTTATAATGCGCACAGTAAGAGAATGGAACTCGTTGGCACTCGTCGGAACCAGTCTGTTTTTCCGGTCACGTATAATTCGGATGTTTTCACTTAACATCAAGTGAGATTACGGTCAAACGTTTACCTTATTAACTCAACACTAACGCTCACTAAGTCAAAAATATCTGTGTATGACATGTGATATATTCAACAATCTGCAAGAAGAAATAAAAAGTGGAATGACCGACGTCAGCAATAAAAATAAATTTAAAAACCACTTACCACAAAATTCTATGTACTATTTGGTCAACGACTATGTTGACAATGTTTATCTAGTGATCGACAGGGAGGGCCTGGACTTAAAGTAAGGAATCGTGAGTCAAGGACAGTTGTAAAGAGGTCTAGCGTTGTTGCAGTTACCAGCCAGCGCCGTTCTTCCTGCTGGACGAGATCGACGCGGCGCTCGACAACACCAACATCGGCAAGGTGGCCTCCTACATCCGCTCCAAGAAGGAATGTCTGCAGACCATCGTCATCTCTCTCAAGGAGGAGTTCTACGGATGCGCAGACGCACTCGTCGGCATCTGCTCAGAGGTAACACTTACTATTTCTTTGTTGGATTCTCTTGTCTGAGTGCCCGCGGTGGATAATTATACAAAGCAATTGTTTTTGTCAACTGTACAACCTAAACATTATGTGTGATAACACTATTTTGTAATGCTTAACCCATGTTGTACGTTCTAACAGTCTTTCGTTCCATTAACTTTATTACCTATTCGTAAATTTATTATTGTCAGTTGTCTCGCACCTACTCATGAACAATTTTGTTTCAGCCTGCCGACTGCCTAGTAAGTGACGTCATCACACTCAGTCTCGAAAACTATGAAGACTAATTACAGAACTTATCTTAAAATATAATGTTAATTTAAGGGTTAGTTGAATAACAAGTCTCGTTTCGTACCGAGCTCTTTATTTACAATGAAATATTTTAATTACTATGTGTTTTCACACTTATCACTTGGACTATCTTAAGGTTGGTATTACAGAACATGCCCAAGCCTAAATCCTGAAAAGATATGTACAGTCCGTTAATTAAGACGCCACTGTCACATACCGAACCTAGTACTGTTAGCACTGTTGTACTGTTAGCGACAAAAGTTGGTTAACACTCATTGATTCAATGTATATTTTTTTTATGTTATTTTATGGATGGAAACTTTAGCTCAAGGATATTCAATAACATATAAAATGATTTCATCACTGACTGTACCTACACTTCGTATTAACGCGATGTACATTAACTAAGCTGTGCCTCGAGACTTGGTAAAGTTTTTATTTAAATCTAGACATGAGCATTATTCAGTAAAACGAACTTCAACCTTTGAAGTACCAGGATATCATACAATAGATTCCTATTGCTCCTGGTTCCTAGAACCGGCCGGTTCTCAAAGGTTACTTATATATAGGCAAACTAAAGGACACAATCAAATCTAGTTGCCTGGTTTATTCTAAGCTAGACTAATATTCTTATTATCCGACACTTTATAAGGACTTATAAAATCATTTTGTCACAGTCACTTTCACGTTAGCAAAAAGAGATGGCAATAGACTTATCAGGCATTTTACTTTTAGAGACTATAATAATAATATCGGTAGGTCCCATTTGTTCTATGGAACATGACGTAATATAACAATTTGAGAAAATATTGTCCCTATTTGTACTATAGAACAGTTTGTACTTTTTGTCTCAAATTGTTCCATAGAACAAACTAAGTACATAATATATAAACTTCTTGAAGTTGATATGTAAACTGGCCACTCGAGAATGATTTGCTACCACTTGTCTTAGTGACATTGATGAATAGAACTCACCGACAGAAATTATAATACCGAAACGCACCATAACGGATTTTGAGAGAGCTGCAGTCGCAGGGTACTTACTTCTTTATTGTTGATTGTTTACAATGATTGGATTGGATCTTTGCTAATCGTAATGGAAATAAACGTAAATTTTGATAGTTTGAATTTTCTGCAACGGGGTCGTGGAAAAGTTTTACAGCATGGTGATAAGAAATATTACCTACAGACAAATTATACTAGAGGAATGTCATTATGGCGATGTATAAATTACCGGAAACTGAAATGTGTCGGAAGTATGAAGATTTCTATGGTGAGTTAATTATGTAAATATATATTTTTTCAATTTTCAGCTTTAAAAAACTTTTTTTATAAAATTTATATTTATTTTATTTTTAGACGGAGAAATTAATAATGAAAAAGAAACCCCACCATATAAATTGTGTGAAGGAGGAAACAAAAGAAATTACAAAAAACTTGATAGCAACATGTGTCGAAGAAGCGGCTCTAGGGCAAGATACTGTGCCAAATGTGTACAATAAAGTGGTGTCAACATTTCACGACAAAGGTATACAGTTTATACAAAATATACCTTCATATAAACAAGTTAAATCTACGATTTATCGTAAAAGGAATGAACACTTTCAAGTTCCTTTGCTGTCTTGTAATGATGCATGCGTGTTAGACATTCCCACTCAGTATACCAATATGCTACTTGCCGATTTTAACGATGGAGACAACCGCATTTTACTGTTTTGTTCAAAAGAAGCCAGACGAATAATACCAAATATTAAAATAATACTACTTGATGGCACTTTTTTGCTTAAACTATCTTTCACGAGTAAATCAAAATTGACACAATATAGTATTTTGTCTGTAAAGCCCGAAAATATCAATACTTGTTTTGAACAAAACTAAAAGAAACGAAATTAAAATGAACAGGCTTAAGGTAATCCGTAAATTGTTCTCAAAACAACCAAAGACTTTATATGAAATGGCTCTGACAAGTTTGTTTCAGTACATGAAATCAAATATTGATTGTTGTCTCAATAACCCGGCGTCAATATTAGCAAATATTGAAAATATGTATTTTATGTTAAAACAGTTGCAGCTACCAAAAACAATCTTGATAGATTTATTTTTTTACTCTCTGCAAGATTACAGTGTAATTATGAGTGAAGAGGGTATGTCATCCACGGGCCGTTGCCAGGACTGCCTACATCTTCGGTACCCGATGCATAATGACTATGAACCCATATACATTTATGATTTAAATTGTAAATTTTGTGCTGGAGAACTCTTTCTACAAAATAGTTCTATAGTACAAATAGGGACAATATTTTCTCAAATTGTTATATTACGTCATGTTCCATAGAACAAATGGGACCTACCGAATAATATATTATAATGTTTTAAATTGTACTAAGCTAACTAATATTGCATATCGCATCAACATTAATTTACTAGTTTTTGCTTGATGCATGTACAAACAAACAATTTTTTTTAATTGATTTCTTCTTTTTGCCTCTTTTTAAGTACTATTAGCAAAATTTCAGAAAATAACTTTAATGTACTGACTTCTCGACCTCTACAGTTTTCTTATATATTGATAAAGTGGCCTTTTTGATGACATGTACTCCTGACAGCAATAAGAAGATTTGTTCAAGCCGTTTTAAAGTGCCAGGCAATATGAATAATAATTATGTTCTATAACTTAATTATGGTATATTTACTTAATTTTGAACAGATGTGTACTATAGCTTGCTTACAATAAAACATTAAATATTACAATCTAGGTCTATGATTGTTCTATTTCTATGTCTCTAACGAAGTAAAGAAAACCGTGCGTTCTTAATTACATAGTTTAAACTAGTGGAAATTAGTTCACGTGAAGCTAATTTAATACAAACTTAATCCCCTGCAGCTCTAGGGGTTGAATTTTTTTAAATTCCTATACACCAATACTAATATACCCTTGAAGATTTCAAGCCTCTACAATCAGTGGTTTAGGCTGTGCGTTGTTTATATCAAGACAGATTTTATTATTCTATTTTGATCCCTAAGATTTTATTTTTTTGAATAGATCTTGAAGTTATGTTCAAGTTCTGGTGAAAATAAGGCTTTCTATTTGTATATTAGTTTAACATTATTAGGTTCTCTTACAGATTTTTTCAATTTGTTTTATTGGGCATGGTTTTCTGAACTCCTTAAAACTGTTAGCTTAGAAGGCACGTTGGTTCTTTTAGTGTTAGAAAGACTACCAAATCGACAGGGCTATGTAAGTAACAGGTCTTATTACCTATTTGTAAATGATTTATTAGGAACAACTTTATCACTCATGGATCCATCCACAGGAAAGATATGGCCGATACGCGCAGAGAAAACCAACAAACCAAGCCGTATTTGTGTACAAGCTCTACTTTCGACCAATAAGAGATTGGTCTTATATATTGTAGCAAAGCCATAAACCATAGATTTAGACGTGCCTTCTATTCTATCGTGAATTCCAAGAACTGAACAAACTATACTCGCAATAAAGTTATTGCAAAAAAATAAATTCGAAACTGCATGTTTAAAAAAGCGCAAGAGAGTATACAAAATGGTACCTTGACTTAAAGCATATAGTTACAAGTGTCTGAATATAAATTTGGTAGCACTTTGCTAATACGCTAGGTTGAATGGTTAATAGGTATGTTCACAAGTTAATTCAAAAATCTAACCATGGCTTTGGTGAATACGTATGAAACAGAAGAAACAAACTTGGGTCTACTTTTTAGCGACTGACTACATTTGTTATTAAACCACCAACATCAGATTTACAGAATACGAAGTTGGTTTATTTCGCCGTATATTACGCTACACACAAACCCTTGTGCGAGGACTAGACGTTTTAAGCCGGACTTATTTTGAACTCGACTTTAGCAAAATTTGATTTGAAATAAGCGCATCGTCGCTTACATAGAATATATCACAAAAACTCTAGTTTAATATTGTTTACTCAAAAAAATTGCATTTCATTTGAAAGAGTTCTGGATGAAGATTGTCGACATCATTTTCTGGTTCGCCGTAAGATTTTTACCGCAATGTTTATGCTGTAAAAACCGTAATGGGCGGTTCGTTTACGTTCCTCTATCTTATTTGGCTAAAGTGATTTCTATATCGCGTTCGAGCTAACACAGTGAACTCTGGCTCTACGAACTATCTGATGTTGGTGTAAATTCGGACGAGCCAGAGGGCATCTTCGGTGTGGGAGGGCTATGGAGGTTCGCTAGTCGGGCGAGTGCGGCGGCTGCGTGCTGAAGTAGGGCGCCGTGTGCGGCTGCAGCAGCGTGCGGCACACGGCGCACACGCGCGCCGCCTGCCCGCGGGGACCGCTCGGCACGCAGTGGGACACGCAGCTCGCGCAGAATATGCGCCCGCAGTGACGACAGTGCACCTAACACGAGATACAACTGTGAGATCTTATTGCGCTGACGATTCGAGGCCGATCTCGAAGTGAGCGTGCACCAATGTGACGAGATCCTTACAAAATATTAAATAGATTTACGATTGAAATTCCCAGGCACGTTGGACATCCCCTCGGATGTATTGGTTTTTAAAAAAACCGAATGATGCAGATAATATTTATCACAGTATTTGAAAACTAGCTTGAAGTGTACGCCACCTACACGGACTTTTTAAAGGCATTCGATGTAGTTGATCATACGATCCTCGCTCAAAAATTAGGTCATACGGATATTAGAAGTTCTCTTTTAAAATGGTGTGAATCATATCTTCGCAACCGAACTGAAATTGTGATAATTTATGATTTCAAGTCTATCCTCAAACTTGTTCAATCTGGTGTTACACAGGGATCTCACCAAGGGCTCACCCTTTTCCTTATAGTTTTTATTAATGACGTTTGCAACATTGTTTGAATTGTGCGCAGACGACTTAAGTTGTACAGAGCGATACTTTCAAGCAAAAACAGTAACCATGTCCAGTAGCCATGATCCACTTACTCTAGTGTAATTTTACAAAAAGTTTGAGCTGTCATTCAGCACCCAACCCCTGACTTTTGTTATATCAAACAGAATATTTATGAAATGTGTTTATAGGTAGGATTTACCACATCACAGGAATCATCTCCCTCAAAGCTCCTATTTCATCTTAACCAAGTACGAAGAAGTAAAACGTAGCTTAAAAATTATAAAACAACGAGTACCTTTTTCTTATTATTAGGTAGAGGGGTGTGGCAGGTGGGGCATTGCGTGACGTCATCGTCGTTCTGCCACCGCACTTCCGTATCCGCTTCACGAATTCGTTGTAGTTGCACCTGGAACACAATTTTCAAAGCATTTAATGTTAAAGTCCACTGCTGGACATAGGCCTCCCCCCACATGTTTCCAGGAAGAACTATTTTGAGCTCTTTCCATCTACCGAATTCCCGCGATCCTAACAATGTCGCCGGTCCATCGGCTGACATTGTAAGGGTTGTATGGTCTGCCCATTGGTACTTGAGCTCGCTAATTCTGCGAGCTATGTCAGTGATCTTAGTTCAAGTATGGATACCGGAGTGTAGCTAGAGGAGCGCTGCTTGTTCCGCCAAAAGTAGCATAAAAAATCAAAAAGTGCTGGCGCACCTGCAGCGACTGCGAGAGCCGCACGAAGTCCTGCTGCACCTTCTCGCTGTTGTCCAGCTCCTGCTGCAGCACCAGCACGCGCTGCCGCACCTCCTGAGCCTCCGTCTGAAGACGCTTCTGCAATAACATTACACTGTTACAAGACAACCACGACGACACACGTAATAGGAAACACTTCCTCATCTTTAAGGTGTTATAAAATATTAATGACCACCTGATGTCCAGCGACTACAACGATGTATGGTAACTAAAAGTTACCATACATCAAAAAACTGGTTCAACGTAGACGTAGTACCTGCTTACAGTATGACAACCGCAAAAAATATTACATGAAGTTATTTTTAAAATCTTTGAATTTAATAAAATAATAGCTCCACGACTTTAATCTCCATGTACGGTATATATCCTCTCAGATATATTAGTACAAAGTTCATTCGCTAGAGATTCTCTGATGATATCTCAGGAGAGTAGTCAGGACTACGTCCAAATATGTATTACATTCGACACATACCTACGGACTAAGTCTCAATGCCTGTTCATTTACTACAAATCTCTTATAGGTTCCACCTTCTCTCAACTGGCAGGTTAAAAATCCTACATACATTATATTAACTTACTTTATCATTGAGTAGGCCCTCGATTATATCGTTGGAGTGGTGCAGTTTGTCTGCTAGCTCCTTCATCTGTTCACGTTCTGTCTGCAATCTGTCTAACTCCTCTCTGCAATTATAATCCATTGCCAAAAACATCAAGCTTCAACAATCTAGGTGTCAACGTTAATCCTAACACTGTTAAGCGGCCAGCGGAGGATGAATTGTCCTCCGCTGGCCGCTTAACAGTGTTACACAGGGGTTATCTATACTAATATTATAAAGAAAAAAGATTTGATTGTTTGTTTGTTTGTTTGCATTGAGTAGGCTCCGAAACTACTGGACAGATTTGAAAAATTCTTTCACTGTTGGGAAGCTACACTATCCCCGGGCTAAATATATTTTCAAAAAAATTAGGGATCCTTACTTAAACCCGTGCGAAGCCGGGACGGACCGCTAGTTAATTATACATGAATCGATGTGGGTTGGTAGGAAACTTCAAGGTACATCGATTGAACCCCATGTCTCACACCATTCTAACAATTAGACTGCTATGTCACCTAACTGGGCAGATGAACTGCTAGCGTGCTTTATGAGCGGCTTGTATGGGCACGTAAGGTATACCTGGCTTGTCTGATCGCTGCCAGCGTGGCGCCGAGCTCTGCTTCTTGTTGATGGAATAATGCACCTTGTTCTAAAAGCTGAAACAGTTATAACATCTCTATATTGTTCCACACGCATGATTAAGTAAGAGTGTTATATATTATAAGTATTCTATCAGCTATCTGGTTCCCATAGTACAAGCTTTGCTTAGTTTGGGGGCTATAAGGCGTTGTGTGAATGTGTGTCAATATTTATTATTATTATAAAAATCTAATAACTTCAGGCCCACCCGATGTTAAATGCTAACCATCACCCATTAAAAAGCAAAGCGTCGTAGGTCACATTCGTTTGAAATGAGCCCTACGAGGCACTGCTCTGCGTCCATCAACCTGAGGCATACATGTGTCAAGCCTCATGTGCCTGTAATGTCTCCGGCATCCACGCCCTTCAATCCGGAATACGCTGCGATGCTTGGCGGCAGAAGTAGCTGCCA